>CM064883.1:25016602-25058693 GCA_003313485.2 Penstemon barbatus
ATTTCCTATACGAGTCTTAGATATTAGATCCGAGAAATCCGTGGCCACGGTCGGTGATGGATTTGGAAAGGGCTTTCCAAATTTAGCAGTCACGCTGGATTATTATCCCGAATTAGAAAGTATGGTTATCGAGATAATTAGAGGTGTCGATCAATTCACACACCCTAGGTCTCGACCGGGAAATTAAGTCAATAGAAGGACCGTATGTACATGGCAGTTATAAGAAGTGATGTTCACAAATATTAATTCACTTGAAGTTGGGCTTCATGGGCTTGTGGCTAGATATCGACCATGAAGTGTGGGTACTCCTGAATTAATAAGGGAAATTAATTCTGGAGTGGTCAATTAAAGGGGTTTAATTGATCGGAGCAATTAACTACTCGTAAATTAAATCACAAAGAGTTAGTGGGTCTACTGCCAATTGATGGTGAATCTAGAGGGTCACACACAATACAGTTGGACAGTGACTGTTGGTCCCAAGTGGTCAGAAGAGGTTTAGAGGGGGGGGGGGGTGAATAAACCTCTTTAAAAATTTTCTTCAAATTTAACTTTAAAACTTTTACTCTAACTGAACAGACTAAGCTGATCAGAGTAGTTAGTTACAATTCTGTTCGCGAACAAATCTTTGAACAGCCTTGTTGACCACTCGTCTGATTGTTACTTAGCTGATTTTGCTAAAATCAGTTTTAATACTTAGAGTACTTGCAGCGGATTTTCAAAGTGTTTTCACAAGTAAACTTAGCAGTTTGAAAAATGTTTCCCCAGATTTGTAAAGTCTCTTTCTAGATCCTTTTTCAAACAGTTAACTTAATGTGTTTTATGCAACTTAAAATATGCAGGTAAAATGCAAATAAAAACACAAACAATTTTTATAGTGGTTATATGGATTTGAATATCCTTTAGTCCACTCTTCCAAGTCACACAGATCTTGGGTTATACTAAAAACACACAGTAATCAGTATACTCTGCTTACGCCTTACAACAAATGAACAGGCCGTAAGTTCGTAGTAAGAAATCACAAAGAGATCCTACTTCTCTGAAGTAATATCACTCACTAAGATGGATATCTACTTCTCACAACACTCAAAGTTTACAAAATCACTCAGAAGATGTATTTGGCTTGATTCTTCAACTCTGCTTCTGTCAACAAATGACTCAGCTGATGAGTGAGCTGTTCTTGAGACTTAAAGAATTTTGCTTCGAAAATTTCTCAGAGATTGTGTTGCTTACTTCTTCTTCGTCTCTTTCAGCTATTTATACTTGAGGATTGAAAAGTGTCCGTTGAAGATAGACAAGATTCAAATTCCTCGAGTACTGGTCCTTAAAATCCGCGAACGGCTCTTTTGCAGTCTGTCTGTACTGTGAACAGTACTATTCTGCAGGCAGCATTAAATGTACCCAGCTGATGTGAAGCATTTCTTCAATCATTTGTCTTTAATAACCTTGTACTTCAGCATTTATTACTCCAAGGGGCATTTATTACCGTTGGGAACACTTAATGATCTTCTTCACTTGGCTGATAAAAGTACGCGTCTGATGGCGAACAAAGCTGATCTCAAACTTGAACAAATCTGATTTGAGTCGGCTGATCTTCACCAGTCTGATAACTTTTCTTCAGCAGATCAGAAGTCTTGGACCTTGAAATTTTGACTCTTCTGATGTCTTCTTTACTTGGTCAAAATTCCTTTATAAATTTATCAGCTAAGTTACTCCATACTTAGCCAAATATGAAGTTTTGGAATGCATCAAAACCTCCCTTATCAAACTTCCTTTAGTGCCTTCATCTTCATCCTTATCCAACAATTTCCCCCTTTTTGATGATGACAAAACTTCAGCTAAGTACCTGTTGAATATCTAAGCTAAAGAATGTAATCCTCAAAAATTTTCTGAGATAGAAAATAGTATGTTGGAATGAACTTGACTTTTTATTGATATGATAAGATTGTTACAAGTACAAGTACAAGTTCTTCAGATGAGATGTCTGAAAGATAGATAAAGGTAAACTGATTACAAGATTTTCTCAATTTTTAACTATCAGCTTCTTCATCTGATCCTTCAAGCACTTTTTCATACTCATAAGATGACTCTTCGTCATCTTCTTCTTCATCATCAGCTTCATCATCTAGGTCCATGTTTGCTTTGGCAGCTTCCATTTTCTCTTTAAGTTTTTGTTCTTTAAGTTTTTGTTCCTTCAAAGCTTCCATGGCCTTCCTGGCTGATTCTGTATTTTTGTACTTAGTCAAAGGCTCTGATTGATCAGCAGCAGAGTCTTTGGATTCAGCCATTACTTCATCAGTTTTGGCTTTTTCCTTGGTCTCTTCTTCAGACTTGTCTTTGCCTTGTTCATTTCCAAGATCTTTTTCAGCAGGCTTGGTCAGTTCAGTAGCTTTATCAGTCTTGTTGGCTTCAGTAGTAGAGGTTTCCTTGGTTGATTCATCCCTTTTCTCTTCCCCCTTTTTGTCATCATCAGACTGGATGACTTCTTCAGGTTTAGCAGTAGGGTTGAGTGCAACTGTTGGAATCTTCATTCCAGCACATAAAGTCTTCAAATTCTGATTCACTACATCGTGACTTGCTGTAAGATGATGAATAGTTGTGCTGATATCGTCAGTCTTATCATTGAAGTAGTCAATGTTCAGGTTTGTAGTTGCAATTTCATCTTGGATTGCTTGTACAACAGTTGATACTTCATGCAACATCCCTAAATTGATTTCCTTCTCCTCTTCACTGACTTTGATGAAGGTTGCAGTCAAATCAGCGATCTTGTGTTCAGCTCTTTGAAGTGCAGCATGAAGATGATTAACATCACTCTTCACATCCTCCACATTTTTGTTCATATCATTCAAGCTGTTCACTAACTGCAAGGAATGATCTTGAGGAATAGGAATACTTGTGATTTCAGTCTTGATGATCTTTTCAGTAGACTGTTGCACAGTTTCCAGCTGAAGTTTATTTGACTCGGTCAATTCTGTCTTAAGCTCAGTCTTCAGCTCCTCCTTGACCTTCATCAGCTGCTGTTGATGCTTCTCTTCCAGTTCCTTCATAGAATTCTCCATTAACATCTGGAAAGCTTCCATCAGTGATGAGTGTTCATCACCTGATGAAGTAGAAGCAACAGCTTCATCCTTTTCTTCAATCTCCTGGTGGACAGGAATATCTTCCATCTTTGCGTCCTGATGATATTCAGAATCCTTAGCATTCCACTCAATGGCTAAGGGTTTTTCAGCAGACTTGTCTTCAGCTTGGTCAGCAGACTTATCAGCAGTCTGATCAGCAGTCTTGTCTTCAACTTGGTCAGCAGACTTGTCTTCAGGCTTGTCCGCAGTCTGATCAGCAGTCTTGTCAGCAGGCTTGGCCGCAGCTTTGTGTTCATCAGTGACATCATCATAAAACAGGTTAGTGATGGTGCCATCATCATTGAAGCATGTCGTCTGACGAATTTGCCTCACAATAATCCAAGGGTTGACAAAAGCGTTGTTACCCTCTGGCACTTCACTGAAATCTTTCATTTCCCTTCCAAAAATTATATGTTGAATACTTGGCAGTTGAGGGAGTTCACTTGAATGCCATTGCTGATATCTGGCCTTTTCTGCCCACTTATTCAGTGCAGTGATAACAACAATCTTCACAGCCCTTTCTTCAACATCATCAGTCTTCTTTCTTTTCTCAGGCAAGGTACTTTGAATCAGTTTGGCTTCCTCAAGGGCAAATTCCCTGGCATAGTGATGCATAGCATCCCTAACATGATGAGGATCCAAAGCTTTTTGGATAGAATCTGTCTTTAGCCACTGTAGTACCCATTTTTCTTCAGCAACTAATTCCTTCAGATTCTGAAGTTCAATGATGGACCTGTTCAGCCTACTGTCTCTCCATCTGATATATCTAGGCTTTTCTTGAGTGAACATGGTCTTCAGCATTAACTTCTGATTGTAGTAGGCTAAGGATTTTTCAAACTTCTGGAAAAGCTCTTTGTTGTTGTATATGATCTTGAAAGCTTTCTTAATCTCAAACTTTTCCTTTGGTTTTTCTGCAGCAGCAGGCATCTTTGGTTTTGGGGGTTCTTCTTCTCCTTCAGCCTCATTAATCTTGATGCCACCTCCATGGACAGGTCCATAGGCATCAATTTTGCTCTTTTCAATGACCATGGCCAGTTCAGCATCTTCAGCAGCTTTTCTCTCTGCTTCAGACATTTTTCTCCTGGCCTCATCCTTAGCAGCTTGAGCCTTACTTAGCTCAAGTGCCTTCTTCTCTTCAGCTTCATCTTGCTTCCTCTGTTCAGCTTCCTCCCTTGCTTTCTTGTCAGCCTTGGAAATCTTCTTTTTCCTCAACACTATTTTCCTTTTTCCTTTATCAGCTGGAGCAGGGGCTGGACCAGCAGATGAGATGGGAGCAGCAGCTATAGGATAGATGATTTGGACATCTGGGTCTTCTTGAGGTTGAGCAACCTCAGCTGTTGGTGCACTTTGAGTTATCTGTTGCGCATCAGCTCTATCAGCAACAGTTGTTTCAACAGTGTCAAGGGGTCTTTCAGCAGACTCAGGACTTGATCTCACCAAATCTACCAATTCAGTGTCCTTCTCTACAAAAGTCATCTGCTTCCTTGCTGACTTCTTTGACAGACCCTGAATAGGTCTTGAAGCAGCAGTATCCCTTATTTGGCTCCTTGTCCTGTGAGAGACATTCTCAGCAGGTTTTTCAGCTGATGGAGTTCTTGATGGTGATGCAGGGGATCCAGTCCTTACATCAGAAATTATATTTTCTATAATTTTAGTGGCCTCTGTAGCAGAAGTCACTTTCTCCATCTGCTTAACCTCTTTCTTTTTAGGCTCATTAGCAGCCTTCTTCTTTCTAGTCTCAACAGCCAAGTTAGCTGTTTTGACTAATCTTCGTTGTCTTTTGGCAGGGACCTCCTTCTGTCCCTCATCATCAGCTTCCTCGGACTCATCAGCCTTCCTTTTCAGAACTGGCAGATATTTGTTCATGGCTTTAGACTTGTGAATTTCCTTGCCATTCTTCATAGGACACCCCAGTTTGAACAGCAGATAACTGAGTGTAATCCTGTGGTTGGTGTGAGGACCTTTTCCTTTCTTTTCATCAAGGAAATCAGCCAAGATGTACCATACTATGATGGACCAGTTGATTTCCATTCCATAGTAGATGGCAGCCATGATGCTGAACCTCTTCATGGTAACAGCATCAAGTGAGAAGGTGCAATTTTCAATCAGCTTGGACACCATATCAGCCATCCGCTGATACTCATCCTTCAGTTGCTTCTTCCTTATATTTCCAGAGAGTACTTCTCCCTCTTTGGCGCAAATCGCCCAGAACTGTTGGTGCTTACCCTCCGTCAGTACGGTGACGTCATGTCTTCCACTGTTAGGAAGCCCAAACGTCTCCTGAAGAACATCTGGGGTAATAGAGATGGATTTGTCTCCCACTGTAGCCTTAATCTCCAGTGTGTTGTAGTAAGCTTTCGCTGTGTTGTAGTACTCCATCACTTGATCAGTCCAGATGACTCCTTCCTGGTATTCCATGAAATTTACCAGCGAGGCAGCTTTGAACTTTTCGAGCAGTTCCTTCATCAGATCCGTACCAGATTGGTAGTAGGAATCATACACAAGGTACATACCTTCAGCAGCCATTGTAGATCTGTAGAGATTAGGAAGAAAAACGAAGAGAGTTTTGCAGAAAAATTGCTCAAAAATTCTCACAAGTACTTTTGAAAGTTTAGGGTTCGTAAAGAACTACACGACTGATCAGATTAGGATTTATAGAGTTGGGGTAAGTTGGTTCCCGTGATACCAGCCAACCGTTAGATCCGTTTTCTTGTCAGTGCTGATCGTGCGGCATCAGTTACGACCTTTCAAATTCAAAAGACATTTAATGAGGAGCGGGAATATGTACCGCCCTTCAGTTACTTATAAAAGCGTATTTTTGAATAAAACGTTTTAAGTAGTTCCGCTTTTATATCAGTAATCAGATCAGTAGAATAAACACTTATCTGATTGACTACTGTCCTGATGACATAGTTGTTATCAGAGAATGCCAATAGCTGATAACCTTCCTCAGCTGTTTGTCAATCCAGCCAGATAGTGTAGCTTTATTCTTCGGTAGTTGAGTCTTCTGTTGAAAACATAACTTCAACTAACTGTCATTAACGAATTTCATCTTTAATTCAGAAGTACCGCTAGTCTTACACGTTCCCCCTGAGTTTAAGATTTCATAAGTTAACTAGTCTGTTGAAAGTTAATCCTTGAAGATAACAGTGATGATTAAGCTGTTGAACTTAAGTCTTCTGATAAGTTCCCCCTCAGCTTATGCATCCAAATTAAGTAGTCCTAGCTCAACTCTTAGAGTTGAAAACCTTACTTCACTTAAAAGTTTAGTGAAGATATCAGCAATCTGATTTTCAGTATGAACATACTCTATCATAATATTGCCTTTTTCCACATGATCTCTAATGAAGTGATGCTTGATCTCTATATGTTTAGTCCTTGAATGACTTGTAGTGTTCTAAGTAAGAGAGATTGCACTTGTGTTGTCACAGTAGATTGGAATTCCACTGATTTTGATGTTGTAGTCTTCTAGTTGATGTTTCAACCAAAGTATCTGTGCACAGCAAGCTCCAACAGCTATATATTCAGCTTCAGCAGTGGATATAGAAACTGAGATTTGTTTCTTACTCATCCATGAGATCAGACGACTACCTAAGAACTGACAGGCACCTGTTGTGCTCTTTCTGTCAATCTTGCAGCCAGCAAGGTCTGAATCTGAATAACCAATAAGCTCAAATCCAGATTCTCTAGGATACCATAATCCCAATTCTTGAGTGCCTTTAACATATTTCAATATCCTCTTGGCAGCTAAGAGATGAGATTCTTTGGGGTTTGATTGAAATCTTGCACAGACTCCAACTGAGTACATTATATCAGGTCTACTTGCTGTTAGATACAACAATGAACCAATAATGCCTCTATATTTGGTTATGTCCACTGATTTGCCATCTTCATCTTTATCCAAACGAAGACTTGTAGACATAGGAATAGTAGCAGTTGAGCTAGTTTCCATACCAAACTTCTTGAACAGATCTCTTGTGTATTTTGGTTGGCTGATGAATATTCCATCAGGCAACTGTCTAACTTGCAGACCAAGAAAATAATTAAGTTCACCCATCATGCTCATTTCAAATTTATTTTGCATCAGCTTGGAGAACTTGTCACACATCTGTTGGTTAGTTGAACCAAAAATAATATCGTCTACATATATTTGCACAAGTAATATATGATTTTCCCATTCAATTGTAAACAAGGTTTTATCTACCTTACCTTTATGAAATCCTTTAATTAAAAGAAAATCAGATAAGGTATCATACCATGCTCTTGGAGCCTGTTTCAGTCCATAGAGGGCTTTCTTCAGACGATATACCTTGTCCTCTTCTTGATAGACTTCAAATCCAGGAGGTTGTTCAACATATACTTCTTCTTGCAGTTCTCCATTGAGAAAAGCAGACTTCACATCCATCTGATAGACAGTGAAGTTCTTATGAGCAGCATAGGCTAGAAACAGTCTGATTGCTTCAAGTCTTGCTACTGGTGCAAATGTCTCATCAAAGTCTATTCCTTCTTCTTGACAATAACCTTTGGCCACTAATCTTGCTTTGTTTCTGGTAACAATACCATCTTCATTCATCTTATTTCTGAAAACCCACTTAGTGCCAATTACTCTTTGATGACTTGGTCTAGGAACTAAGTACCAGACTTCATTTCTTTCAAATTGATTCAACTCTTCTTGCATAGCTTCTATCCAGAAGGAATCATTTAGAGCTTCTTCAATTTGTTTAGGCTCAATTTGAGATAGAAAACTAGCAAACATAGCATCTTGTGCAGCAGCTCTTCTTGTTTTCACTCTATCTAATGGATCACCAATCACTAGCTCTGGTGGGTGATTTCTGAGCCATCTGAGATCAGGCTGCAAATCATAATGTTGTCCTTTGTCTTGATCTTGCAACACTACTGTTGGAGATCCAATAGTAGTCTGTTGAACATTTGTTGTCTGTTGAACAGTCTCTGGTCTTTCAGCTGTTTGCAACTCGTCTGTTAGACAATCAGCACTGTGATTTTGAACAGCACTTGAGTTATCAGCTTGGTTGAGATCAGGTAGTATGATGGGAACATATTCTTCATTATTTTCAACATTCAACTTCTGTAAATCAGTAGACAGATCTTGATTAATACTTTGATTCTTTTCAGAAGATTGACTTGGCTCATCAAATAATACATGGATAGATTCTTCTATTAGTAATGTTCTTTTATTGAAAACTCTATAAGCTTTACTAACAGTTGAGTATCCTACAAAGACAGCTTCATCAGCCTTTTCTGCAAATGCAGTAAGGTGATTTTTCCCATTATTCAATACAAAACATTTACAACCAAAAATCTTAAAGTAATGAATGTTTGGTTTTCTGTTGTTCCAAACTTCATATGGAGTCTTGTTCTGATTTTTGTTGATCATACATCTGTTTTGGGTAAAGCATGTTGTATTTGTTGCTTCTGCCCAAAATCTTTGTGGCAGCTTAGCTTCAGCTATCATGGTCCTGACAGCTTCTTTGAGTGTTCTGTTTCTCCTTTCAGCAACACCGTTCTGTTGAGGGGTTCTAGCAGCAGAATACTCATGATGTATTCCTTTGATATTACAATACTCTTCAACAGTAGAGTTTGTAAACTCTGTCCCTCTATCTGATCTGATCTTCAATATTTTGATACTCTTCTCATTCTGGATCAGTTCCATCAGATTTGTAAGATGTTCCTTGGTTTCACTTTTCTTCTTCATGAAAATTACCCAAGTATATCTTGAATAATCATCCAAAACAGCTAGATAGTATTTCTTTCCACCATTGCTGACTGGATCAATGGGTACAAATAAGTCCATATGTAGTAGCTCCAATATCCTTCCAGAAGATTGGTGCTTCTTGCCTTTGAATGATGACTTGATTTGTTTACCCTTCTGACAGGCGTCACCGAGCTTGTCTTTGCTCATGATTGCTTTTGGAATCCCTTCAACCAGATCATTCTTGATTAATCTGTTTATGGTCTTGAAGTTTAGATGATTCATTCTCTTGTGCCATAGCCAGCTAACTTCACTTGGTGCAGATGCCACCAAACAAACACTTGAATCCTTATTAGCAGAATTCCAGTCGACTATGTAGATATTTCCTTGTCGTCTTCCAGATAAGATTACCTTCTTTGTACCAATCTGTTCAACGTAGCACTTATCTGTTGAGAAGATAACTGAATATCCTTTGTCACAAAATTGACTTATGCTTAGCAGGTTGTACTTTAGGCCTTTAACATATGAGACGTCAGATATCTCAATGTTTCCTTTGATAACTCTTCCTTTAGCTACAATCTTGCCTTCTTTGCTGTCTCCAAAAGTAACTTTTGGACCATCCACATCAACTGCATCAGTCAGCTCATGTATGTTTCCACACATGTGTCTTGAACTTCCACTGTCCAAGTACCAAATCTTCTCTACTTTACTCCTATTCCTAATCCTAACCTACAAAACAAAATAAAAATTGTTTTAGGTACCCTTATTGAGAGGGTCCTGAAGGATTAGTTTCACCTTTGACAACCCAAGATGTTGATGTCTTAGGCTTCTTAGGTTTCTGAGCTTTGACAGGAGCATGAACAGCTTTATTTTCATCATAGTTATCAGATAAGTCATGTTGATGATCAGTACGATAAGAAAAATGTTCATAAGCAGGGTAAGGTGCATGATAAGCAGGGTAAGCATGCATTGGATGAGCAGGGTAAGGTGCATAGTAACTAGGAAATTGAGGTGCATGATACATAGGATGATATGCAGCAGGTTGCACATAATATGACTCATTTCCATACCAAGCATTTTGATTTTTCTTGTTTTTATGCTTCTTTGGTTTACCAGATGCTTGCTCAATTGGTTTTGACTTAGTTTTACCAACAGATTGATTCAGTTTAGCTTTATCAGCAGACTTCTTAGGACTCTGCTGTTTGGTCTTACTAGTCTGATTTCCTATACTAGGCTCTTTGCTCTTTTTAGCCTTAGGAGATTTCTTCTCCTTTAATTCTTTCTCAGTTGAGGCAGGTTTAGTTGTCTGAACATAAAGAATGACCTTACTGTTGTCAGTTGATACAAATTTTTCAGTATGGTTCAGTTCAAACTTATCCTGTTCTAAAGGTATCTTCTGTTTACTAGACGTATGCGTGGATGCAACAGATGATTTCTCATGAGACTCAATAACTTTTTCAAGTTCCATGATTTTTCCTTTATAAACCTCACATTCAGCTGATTCTTTTGGCTTTTCAGCTAAAAGTTTCAGTGAACTGTTTTGCTCTTTAAGCAATATCATCTCTTCCTTAAGCTTTTTATATGCTTCAGCAATACCAGTATTGTTAAGCATCATTTGTTCAAATGAATTAAATAATTCATTGTTAAGAGGAGTTACCTCATCCTCTGAGTCATCAGATTCCTTTGCCATCAGGCACAGGAGAGCATGTTTTTCTTCATCAGATGATTCTTCATCAGACGTGTCTGAATCTGAATCAGATGAGTAGACAGCAGCCAGCTTTTCTGCTTCAGCCATCATAGCCTTGCCTCTCTGATGCTTTCTTTCTTTTCTCATTTTCTTCTCTTCTTCAGTGTATTTCTCTGCTTTTGGATATGGGCAGTCTTTGATGAAGTGTCCCAATTTCCTGCAGTTATAACACATTAGTTTTGCTTTATAATCATCTTTATCCTGAGAAGAAAAGTTAGGTTTAGAAGTAGAAGCATTGTTGTATTTGTTCTTCATTTTTCTTTTGTAGAACTTCTTGAAATTATTTATCAACAGCGCAACATCTCCAGCAGTGTACTCCTTTTTGTTGAGTAGAGTGGCTTCATCAGATGAGTCCACTTCTTTGCTTTTCTGTGCTGGTCTTCTGGTGTTTTCAGCAGCAACCAGCCTGAAGTTGAGGTTTCTTCGATTCCCATTCTAGGCAGTTTATACTCGAATGCCTTGAGTACAGAAAACAGCTCAGTAAGAGAGATTTTTCCCAAATCCCTTGATTCTTCCATTGCTGTCACTTTCATGTTGAACTTGGGGGGTAAGGCCTTTAGTACTCTGACAGTGATCTCTTTGTCAGTGAAGGTTTTTCCCAGCTTTAAAACTTCATTCAGAGTTCTGGTGAATCTGGTATCCATCTGATCAATGGTTTCCCCAGACTTCATCTTGAAGTTGTCCAGCTTTTCCAAAGCAACAGTGAGCTGATGCTCCTTTATTGCATCATTTCCTTCGCTCATGTCTCTGACTTTGTCCCACATCTCCTTTGCAGTCTTGCAGTGTTTGACTTTGTCAAACCGATCATTATCCAGGGCTTTAGTCATGATGAATCTCCCAACTTTATCCAGATTAAACAGCTTTATCTCTTCGGCTGTCATCTCTGTTAAGTCTTTTTCCACCACCAGTTCAGCTTCATCAACTATAATGGTCTTGGTGAATTTGAATGGACCTTTAATGATACATGTGTACATGTTGTCATTATAAGCGGCTAGAAAGATTTCCATTCTAATCTTCCAGTCTTCAAAAGACATACCAGCAATGTGGGGAACATGGCTGATACAATCCATTTTTCAAAAAGTTTTGATTTTCCAAAAAGATGCTCTTTTGAAAAAGTTTTGAAAACCTTTGAAAAACACTTGGATCAAGCTCGTTGATCAGGCAGCTGATTCTAATGAACCACCTGCTCTGATACCACTTGTTAGTCCCAAGTGGTCAGAAGAGGTTTAGAGGGGGGGGGGGGTGAATAAACCTCTTTAAAAATTTTCTTCAAATTTAACTTTAAAACTTTTACTCTAACTGAACAGACTAAGCTGATCAGAGTAGTTAGTTACAATTCTGTTCGCGAACAAATCTTTGAACAGCCTTGTTGACCACTCGTCTGATTGTTACTTAGCTGATTTTGCTAAAATCAGTTTTAATACTTAGAGTACTTGCAGCGGATTTTCAAAGTGTTTTCACAAGTAAACTTAGCAGTTTGAAAAATGTTTCCCCAGATTTGTAAAGTCTCTTTCTAGATCCTTTTTCAAACAGTTAACTTAATGTGTTTTATGCAACTTAAAATATGCAGGTAAAATGCAAATAAAAACACAAACAATTTTTATAGTGGTTATATGGATTTGAATATCCTTTAGTCCACTCTTCCAAGTCACACAGATCTTGGGTTATACTAAAAACACACAGTAATCAGTATACTCTGCTTACGCCTTACAACAAATGAACAGGCCGTAAGTTCGTAGTAAGAAATCACAAAGAGATCCTACTTCTCTGAAGTAATATCACTCACTAAGATGGATATCTACTTCTCACAACACTCAAAGTTTACAAAATCACTCAGAAGATGTATTTGGCTTGATTCTTCAACTCTGCTTCTGTCAACAAATGACTCAGCTGATGAGTGAGCTGTTCTTGAGACTTAAAGAATTTTGCTTCGAAAATTTCTCAGAGATTGTGTTGCTTACTTCTTCTTCGTCTCTTTCAGCTATTTATACTTGAGGATTGAAAAGTGTCCGTTGAAGAGAGACAAGATTCAAATTCCTCGAGTACTGGTCCTTAAAATCCGCGAACGGCTCTTTTGCAGTCTGTCTGTACTGTGAACAGTACTATTCTGCAGGCAGCATTAAATGCACCCAGCTGATGTGAAGCATTTCTTCAATCATTTGTCTTTAATAACCTTGTACTTCAGCATTTATTACTCCAAGGGGCATTTATTACCGTTGGGAACACTTAATGATCTTCTTCACTTGGCTGATAAAAGTACGCGTCTGATGGCAAACAAAGCTAACCTCAAACTTGAACAAATCTGATTTGAGTCGGCTGATCTTCACCAGTCTGATAACTTTTCTTCAGCAGATCAGAAGTCTTGGACCTTGAAATTTTGACCCTTCTGATGTCTTCTTTACTTGGTCAAAATTCCTTGATAAGTTTATCAGCTAAGTTACTCCATACTTAGCCAAATATGAAGTTTTGGAATGCATCAAAACCTCCCTTATCAAACTTCCTTTAGTGCCTTCATCTTCATCCTTATCCAACAGTGACAGTCATAAAAATAAATACTTGCTTTAAGGAAGTTAAATCAATAAATAAATTAAAGTGTTATTAAATTGGAAGATTAATTAATTAGATGATCTAATTAATTAAGTTTTAATTAAAGTGTTAATTAATTGCGAGAGATATTTATAATTGGGCTAATTTAATTAATGGGTTAATTAAATTGAGTCGCAAGACATGGGCCTTAAATTAAAAGCCCAGAAAAAGTCTTCCAAGACTAGGTTAAGTGAGAGGCTTATATAAGAAGTCTAGGTAAGACTCAAATGCAACTCTTGAACACAAGAAACCCTATACTCTTGAAAAACCATGAGCCGTCCCCAACCCTAGCCGGGCCCCTTGCATGCGCCGCCCCCTTTCTCTCTGTTCTTCCATTGTTGGATCTAAATCAGAATCTAGATCTGGTCCTTCCTCCATTGACAACCTTCAAGATCTAGTTCGTAGCCTGCGAATTGAATGTGTTACTACAATCCAGCTGGGGTGAATATGCTCTCGAGGTGAGACAATTGGATCACTGCCTGTGAATCAAGAACAAAGTCGGAGGCTACCACCACCTAGCTTGTGGTGAGGTAAAATCGCAAATCTCCTCTTTTTATTGTGTTTGTTGTTTGATTCAACATTTTCGTATATATAAGGTGGAGTTTTATATCGTGGGACTGATGGCTATCTCGAAAAAAATTATTGGTCCTCTTATTAATTAAGATCCTATACAAAATTTTATCCATTTGCAGTAGCACGAAAAACAACTTTTTTACTTAATGTGAATTACCATATAATTCAAAATGATATCTATGTAAATTAAAAGAATCCTAAACCACAAATTTCATGCACAAGTAAGAAATATTGCATCCCGATCCTTACTTATAAAAAAAATTTTGATGCTCATTTCTTCATTACAAAAACGGAATTAATTGCTGCATTTATTCAATTTTTCTGTATGTAATAAAATGAACAAATGCATTAATAAAACAATAATGCTTTGTTAATTTTCCTAAATTACCTAGCGCACTTAATGAAATTTCCCCAACTTATTTATACAATTCACCTATGAAGTGCATTTGCACCTATAAATACCGTACTTTATACATGCCTAAACCATCAAAAACAAATCTCTTCTTCTTTTTCAATCTCCCCCCGCCATCTCCCCTTTTTTAAGATGAGTCCAAATCAAAATGACCTACCTAAATGGAATCCTTTCCAAAATAAATCTGCAAGAAAAGGAAAAAGGCGGAAAAAAATAAACATAGAAAAAAATTGAAAACGAGAATAACCTTCATGTTACATTCTCTAAAAGGCGCTTTGGTTTATTTAAAAAGCTAGCGAACTAGCCACGCTCATTGGTGCTCAAGTTCTTCTTATTTTCTTTTCCCCTAGTGGCAAGCCACATTCATTTGCCCAGCCTGATATAGAAACCATTTCTAATAAATACCAGGGCCGAAATCAAAACCAACTAAGAAGAAGTTGAGCACCAATGGGTGTGGCTAGTTCGCTAGCTTTTTAAATAAACCAAAGCGTCTTTTAGAGAACGTAATCTGAAAGTTATTCTCTTTTCAATTTTTTCTATGTTTATTTTTTCCGCCCTTTCCCTTTTCTTGCAGATTTATTTTGGAAAGTATTCAATTTAGGTGGGTTATTTCGATCTAGATTCATTGTAAAAAAGGGAAAATGGCAGGGTGAATATTGAATAAGAAGAATAGATTTGTTATCGATGGTTTAGGCATCATAAAATACGGTATTTATAGGTTCAAATGCACTTCATAGGTGAAGAGTAAAAGGAAGTTGGGGAAATTTCATTAAGTGCACTAGGTAATTTTGGAAAATTAACAAAGCATTATTGTTTTATTAATACAGTTGTTCATTTTATCACCTATAGAACAATTGAATAAAAGTAGCATTTAATTCTATTTTTGCAATGAAGAAATGAGCATCTTATGTTTTTTATTAAATAAGGATTGGGATGCAATATTTCTTAGTTGTGCATGAAATTTCTTGTTTATGATTCTTTTAATTTACATAGATATCATTGTGCATTATATGGTAATTCACATTAAGTAAAAAAGAGGACCAATAAATTTGGGCAAAGCACAAGGAGTGTTATTGTATTTAGCTCCAAAAATATACTATATTTTATGTGCATGATAAATACCCGAATGGTACCAGTACGGTTTAAATATTTAATATTGTGATTCTATGTATTGTTTTCAATTTTATAGAAATGGAAAAATAAGTATTATTTTTATATATATTTTTAGTGAATTCCAGATAGGTTCATGCTATTGAATGTCCGGAACATAAGGTATTTGTAGAAGCTCCAATAACTCCATTCATGGTAGACGGTGTGGAAGCCGAATTGCAGAAATGCTTTGTGCCTTTTATATATCTTAAGTCATATTATGTTGTTCATATGGTTCCGATGTTTCAACAGGAAAATTATTAGAAATTTTGAGGAGAATGATGCAAGAAATACGACATTTAACACATAAAGTTGGTCATCTTGCTCCAATATGATTTCAACTACTTTGAAAAAAAATGCTGAAATTGGAGATTATGTAAAGTTGGACAATAAATCTGTACACAAACAAATGCACTTAGTTCTTTTAGAAGTTGTTTCTTCCTTTTTCTCCCAAATCTTCCGTCAATAATTTAGTTTGAAACTTTGAATGTACTTGTGGTCCACTCAAAATCAGATACAAAGATGAAAAATGTATGAATTTTAATAGAGTTTCATTTTTATCCCAATTTTGTTCTAATATTATATGACAATGTCAAAAGTATACCGTACGAACTTAGTCAAAACCACTCTCGATGTAGTTGTTGTTCGTTTTACAGACCTTGATCCCACTGAAAGAGACAATCAATATCTGAAACAACTCATATCTGATCGTTAATCTAATTTAATCACAATTAAAAATTCTGGTTCTTTTTGTGAAAATTTTTAAACTTTTTCTTTATATCTCGACACCATTTTCAGTAACCGGAGATTAAAAGTGCAATGATGACTTCTAAAATCCGTTGAGATCCTAGGCGTACCTGGGATCTCTGAGATGTTTTAAGCGTATCTGATGGGGGCTATTTCACATAGTAAACTATGGTCTCTAACTTTGATAAAATCACTGTCGTTCTGATCGCACTAGTAAGCTTAAAGTTGATCGAAGAATAGGGGTCGATCATGTTGGGATACCTCGGTTGTCAAAACAACGAGAGTGTGGAATTTAAAATTTTTCCGAGATACCCATCAGTCCCAAGATATAATTTCCACCTTATGTATGCAAAAAGGTTGAATCAAACAAAAAATAAACAAAAATAAGGGATGATATGCGATTTTTGCCTCACCACAGACAAGGTGGTGGTAACCTCCGACTTTGTTGTTGATTCACATGCAGTTATCCAATTGTCTCACCTCCAGAATGTACCCACAACAGCTAGATTGTAGTAACACCTCCAAGTCAGAGGCTACGAACTAGATCTTGAAGGTTGTCAATGAAGGAACAAGCAGATCTAGATCTGAATATGGAAGACAAAGAGAGAGAAGGGGTGGCACAATAGGGGGGCGACTAGGGTTAGATACAAAAGTGTAAGACTTATGTTTGAGTCTCTCCTAGACTCCTTACATAGTCCCCCTTAGTAAACATAGTCCTGCAAGGCTTCTTCTTGGCTATTAACTAAAAGCCCATGTAATCTAATTAATTAATATCTCTCAATTAATTAACACTTTAATTAATATTTAATTAATTAATCTTTCATTAACACTTTAATTCATTTTTTGATTTAACTCCCTTAAATCAAATATTTCATTTTATGATTGTTACTGTCCAACTGTATCATTTGTGACTCTCTAGGTTCACCATCAATTGGCAGCAGACCCATAAACCCTTCCTAATTTAATTAACTAGCAATTAATTGCTCCTATCAATTAAACCCCTTCAATTGACCTTATTAATTCAAAAGTACCCACACCTTATGGTCGATGTCTAGCCACAAGCTCATGAGGCCCAACTTCAGGTGAACTGATTTTTGTGAACCTCACCTCTCATAATTGCCATGTACATATGGTCTTTCTATCGACTTAATTTCCCGATCGAAGACCTATGGTATGTGAATTGATCGGCACCGCTAATTAACTCGATAACTATACTTTCTAATTCAGGATAATAATCCAGTGTGATTGTTAAACTTGGAAACCCCTTTACAAATTCGTCACCGACCGTGGCCACGCGTTTCTCGGATCTATTATCTAAAAATCGAACTGGAAATTCTCTCATCCATTACGATTACTCAGTAGATTCCATATTGGTACTAACAATTCGCGTACACAACTATATGCACCCAACTTAGGTACATTATGGTCAAGCTACGTGACATGTACCTAGATCAAAGTACATATACCCATGCACCGAATTCGCCCTAGCACCTCAAGTCTAAGGACTAAGTCGTACACTATTGTATGTCTTGAGAAACATCCCATCACCGATGTGCGTCATGCGCTCTGGTTTCTCTATTCGGGTTGCTCGATACATTAAATCCCCTATCGAACCAACTACTCATGCATTGACATCAAATGTCTTGTTCATGAAACTCTACAAATTCACTCCATGTGAATCATGCTTAATCTTACAAGTCTTGGCGATTCCTTCGATACCCTGCCTCGTTCGGAATCTATGACTTGGAACATGATTTAAGAGCACGATCTTAGAGAATATTTTATGATTGCACTCAATACCGAAGTAAATCATCCCATAGTCAAATGTGATCTAAGGATTTCATCCAATCGCTTAAATGTATTTGTCATAGATGAAGTTGGCCATTGTTTATTTTGTACATTTATAAGTAAAACTGTGTATTATTCATTGAATCAAAGATTGTTTATTACAGAATGAACCTTTTACAAGCTAAAGTGATTTGGCTTGCTGGGCACTATCTTGTCAGATTCGAACTGGAAAACGTATCTTATCGATATAACACTGGAACCCGAATATCTTTAGGATACTTCATGAATCCTAGTCTGAATAGGTTACCTTATAACGATAGGATTGTATGCATTATATAAGATAGCCCTAATACTGTAATAGGGTTACGCACACACACGCATATATGCTCAAATCTACTTTGTTTCTTATATTTGTCCACATCAATAATATAGCTTTTGCTCTTAAGTCCATTGCTCTAGTGATTTATCTACGATTATTCTGTTATTGTTACGTGATTCTTCTTGTGTTACATCATCCTGAGTAATTAGCCAGATCCTTATATTAAAATTGTATCGTAACTCATACCGTTTATTTATTTATTGATATTTTCGAACCACACTATATTCGGTAAAATCAATTGACGCCCACCGTGGGGCTAGGTTAATTACTCGATCTGAATATGGTTTGCTCAAGGAGAAGCCTACGCAACGACGGAAAAAGTATCACAACAAAACTAGCACCTCCTGTAGCTGAAGGCTTACGCGAAAATTCTCAAAGGGATGGTGTGAACAATACCCCACATCCTGCAGAACAACAAGAGTCTGATCATGTTAAGACACATTGCGCGGGAGCCAGTTCCAATGGACAGAACTCATAGGTACAACAAGTTCCAATCGATAACCCACATTTGGCAAACCAGCCTGTTCAAGCAATTCCACCGGCTCTGCTGTATAGAGAAGAGAAGCTGATGAAGATGGTATAACTCATAGGTTCCCTATGTGCTAAAATCCTTGAAATTCCCGAACCAGGTCCTGCAAATTCGAGGACAGCGGCGGGACAACCACCCAGGAAGTCGGAAAAAAATAGGAGACCCCAATGATCAAATGGATACCAGGTTCACCAGAACACTCAATGAAGTCTTGAAGCTGGGAAAGACCTTCACTGATAAAGAAATAACTGTTAAAGTATTGAAGGCACTGCCTCCCAAATTCAACAAGAAGATTACAGCTCTGGAATAATCAAGAGATATGGGGAAGATTTCTCTTACAGAGTTGTTTTATGTACTCAAGGCATATGAGTATAAACTGTCTAGAATGGGTATTGAAGAAACATCAATTTCAAATCCCACAGCTGCCCTGGTTGCTGCTGAAAATCCTAGAAGATTAGTAAACAAAGTAAAGAAGTGAACTCATCTGATGAAGCCACAATACTCAATAAAAAGAAGTACACTGCTGGAGACGTTGCACTGTTGATAAACAACTTCAAGAAGTTCTACAAGAGAAAACTAATGAACAAATTCAGCAATCTACTTCTAACCCTGCCTTTGCTAGTCCTGACAGTAAGGATTCCTATAAGTCCAAACTAATGTGCTATAATTGCAGAAAATTGGGACATTCATCAGAGATTGCCCATATCAAAAATCTATGAAATATACTGAGGAGGAAAAAAACTCATAAAGGAGCAAAAACATCAGAAAAGCAAAGTGCTGATAGATGTAGCAGAAAAGCTAGCTGCCATCTACTCTTCTGACTCAGACTCAGACACTTCAGAAGACGAGTCTACTGAAGATGAGAATCTTGCACTTCTGTGCCTGATGGCCAAAGAATTAGATGACTCTGAGGATGAGGTAACTCCTACTGAAAATAAATTGATGAATTCATTTGAGAAAACGATTGTTAATAATACCAGTATTGTTGATGCATTTGCTAAGATTAAGGAAGATATGACATTGCTAAAATAGCAGAACAGTTTTTTGAAACTTAAGGTTGAAAGACCAAAAGAATCGATTGAATATAAACTGCTTGAGCAAGAGAATGAATCTCTGAAAGCTGAATGTGAAGTTTATAAGGGTAAAATCATGGAACTTGAGAAAATCATAAAGTCTCATGACAAGTCTTCAGTTGCATTAGATGACACGCTTAGTAAACAGAAACTGCCTTTAGAAGTGGACAAGATAGAACTGAATCATACTGAAAAATTCATATCTGCTGACAATCGTAAGGTCATATTATATGTTCAGACTACTAAACCTACTTCACCTGAGAAAGAACTAAAGGAGACGAAAGCTCCTATGGCCAAAACGAGCAAAGAGCCTAAAATAGAAAAACATACTGGTAAAGCTAAACAGCATATTCCTGAAAAAACTGCTGATAGAAGTAAGACTAATCAGACTAGTGGAAAAACTATGTCGCCTGCTATCGAGCAAGCAAAGAGTAAATCAAAGAAGCATAAAAATAAGAAAAATCAAAATGCTTGATATGGAAATGAGTCATCATACTATGTGCCACCTACTGCATATCCACCATTATATCATGCACCTCAGTTTCCACATTACTATGCTACCTACCCTGCTAACCCTATGGATGCATATCCTGCATAACATGCACCTTACTCTACTTATGAGCATTTTTCACATCATACTAATTATCAACATAATACTTCTGCCGATTATGATGAAAAGAAAACTGTTCATGCTCCTGCTAGCACTCAAAAGCCTAAGAAGCCTAAGACTTCAACATCTTAGTTTGTCAAAGGTGAAACTAATCCTCCAGGACCCTCTCAATAAAGGGTACCTAAAACAATTTTATTTTATAATATTCGAACGAAGTATCAAGGACCATATTAAAAAAAATGAATAGCTTAATTTATCTACTATTTTGTTCATCAAAGGCTAAAATTAATTTACATGAAATAAAACTAGGTATGAGTAATATATTATAGGTCGGTTAAAACGGATCGTATTTGATGTCGACCTGCAAAATGTAACAACATGAAATGAATAAAACATTAGGCCGAAATTTCATAATTACGAATATATGAAGCTTACATTTTGTTTTATAATATGTGCCTAACATGTTTGTACAAATAATATTTTTTTTATTACTATCTTCATCAGAATCATCTCTTGTTGCCTTGATTTATTACTAGGTATGGGTTGAAAAATTTGTAAAAGACTAATGTGTGAGTCCAAAATATCACAAATTAAACTCTTCTGCCGGACCCAAGATTTGCAAACAGTCCATAAATGAAACTATTAAATTAAATAGAAACCATACTCGAGCAATACTCAGACAAGGGCAAATAATTTTGCAAAATAAAATGAACAAGGTTGAAGGTGATAGATGCTTAATGAATACATAATTGAAGACTAATGAATATAGTGTAATTTTATAAAAGATACTTAAACAAACAACTAAAGTAATGATCTGAAAAGTAATAAGTTTTATCACAACAATCAACTCAAATAAATAGAAACCAAATAAATAAATAAATAAATTAGTTAATAAGTAATAAAATGCATAATTAACGCATGCACGACAGATGATCTATCGAGATCAACACATTAATTAAAATATTCGTTTTGCTTCCGAAGGATTACGTATATAATCTAATTAAAACCTATAAATGTTAAAATAAACTAATGTGGTAAAGATTCATTCCAAACTTAGCTGAAAAGATTTAACTTTAACTCGAGAAATAAAAGAATAAAATCGGAATATTGTTTAAAATCACATAAGATAAACATGTCGGACAGTCCTAGGTATTGCAAGCTACACATAAAATAACTTATGAAGGAAAATATCAAAAAGCTAGTTGAATTTTTTTTTTTGTTAATGTTGACTCTTTATTTTCCCAGCCTAAATGATAGAAAGGGTTAAATATAAAAAATTATTTTTCTTGATTAGAAATGTTAAGTAGTTTAAAATATCAAAAAATACAAAATTGAACTTCATAAATGATTCCTCTAAAAAAATTTGAACTAAGAAAAATAAAAATTACCTCTTAAAGGCTCAAAACATTGGGAATCCCAATTTTTTTAAATATTAAAAAAAATCGCTGATAAATTAGGATATTTCAAATATCCATATATTTAAATCAATTTTATATTATTGAAGAAAAACCTAGCGATTCAATATTTTGAATAAAATATATACAACAATCTAAAAAGAAAATGCTATTTCCTTTTTTTTTTAGTACATATTACAACGCAAGGAAGTTCGGATATTAATAAAGCTTTTAACTAATTTAACTTTATTAGTAATATAACAAGCTGTAATTTATTTTATAACATTTACGTACCATTTTACTAATTTTTTATTTTTAAATTATTTTGTTCGTTGATCATAATATTCTAATCAAAATTTATAAATTATGTAGTTTGTATATTTCTGATAATATTTAAATTAACAGTTATTTTCATTAATTATTTTAGTATATTGTTTTCGTAAATATTTAATTTTAAAATAAAATTTTCAAAAATGTCGGTCCATGATTCTTTTCCTATATTCAACGTATGGTTACAAAATATGCAATCGGACTTTGATGAATCTTTTAAGTAATATAATTTTATTATTATATAAGAAGGTGTAATCTTGTCTAATAATATTTACACATTATATATATAACAAGTTATTTTTTATTAAATTATTTTGTTAATTAATCATAATATTATAATGCAATTGTATTAATTATATTTTCTTCATGTCATGATTCAATTATTTTACTTATCAGAGATGTTCTAGATAATAGGAGATCGAGTGAGACACTTTCTTCAATATTTTTTTTTGTAAAAAGATATTTCTTATTCTCTAACATAAGGTTTCGCTTTCAGGTGATGTAGTGGCATAGTTTAGAACTAATGTGTTTGTTCAACATTTGCATCGACCTTAAATATTTTAAAAAATAAATAAATAAAATTCCTTCATTGAAGGATTTGTAATCCTTGGGAAGCGAAACAAATATTGAAATTAATGGTGTGATCATGGCCGTTTATATATGATAATTCAACCGTTGGATCAAAATATATTTTGCTATAAATTGGTTGTTTTACCTGAGTTAGGTCAAATATCACTTTACAAAATATAATAAATATGATTCTTTCTAACTTATTATATACCCTACTATCTCCTAAACAACTGTTTGAAATCCGTAGACGTACTATTTTACGAGCATTACGATATCGTATATTTTGCTATTCGTCTGGAATACCGACAAATGATATGTAATCCAATCCCTTAAAAATGGGATCACATTTAGAATACCAACAAACGACCACCCATATATTGTATTTCTTTGAGGAGGGTTGGCATTGAGGTTTTTCCAGATAGTCTTCCGAAAGTGGAAAGCCGGTCAAAACTCAAACGAAAACTGATCACTTCTTCACATCCATCTTCTTGTACTATAATTAATTCTACAAGAATAGGTGTATAATTTGTAGCATTCTATTTTGTTGATGTATCTTGTGACTTGTAAGTGTTGGAAGAAATTAACAAATATGTTTGAAGATATTTATTTATATGTATATGTCTTCACATCCATGTTCATATACTGTAATTAATTCTGCAGGAATAGGTGTATAATTTATAGTATTCTATTTTGTTGATGTATCTTGTGATTACAAGTTACTCGATATTTTATGAAGTCAACATATACCGAGTTTTTGTTGGACTCTTGTAATTGTTGGAAAAAATCAACGAATATGTTTTAAGATATTTATTTATAATGTAATGTAAGTTAACATTTACTGAACATATATTTAACAAGTTATTTTTTTATAAAAAAATTTTGTTCAGTAATAATAATATTCTATTTGAATTATACAAAGTACATTATAATTTCAATACGTACTTAAAATAAAGTATTATTTATTATTTAGAAATAAAATTTTAGATAAAGTCGGTACAGGATATGCTCAATGATTTTTTTAAAATATGTTAATAATTAAAATGAATCTCCTCATCCTCGTCAAATCAGTATTCATCATGATTTTTTGGGAAATGGGAGATGAACAGTTTGTAAATTTTTTTTGGGTACATCTAACTAGACACGCAAGCTGTATAATGATGATGTTTTTGAAAACAGTGTTAATTTATCCTAATAAATAATTCAATTTCTTGGGAAACGGAAGAGTAAACTCTTGTAACTGCTGGAAAAAATCAACGAATATGTTTTAAGATATTTATTTATAATGTAATGTAAGTTAACATTTACTGAACATATATTTAACAAGTTATTTTTTTTATAAAAAAAAAATGTTCAGTAATAATAATATTCTATTCAAATTATACAAAGTACATTATAATTTCAATACGTACTTAAAATTAAAATAAAGTATTATTTATTATTTAAAATAAAATTTTCGATAAAGTCGGTACAAGATATGCTCCCAGATTTTTTTAAATATGTTAATCATTAAAATGAATCTCCTCATCCTCGTCAAATCAGTATTCATCATGATTTTTTGGGAAACGGAAGATGAACAGTTTGTAAATTTTTTTTGGGTATATCTAACTAGACACGCAAGCTATATAATGATGATGTTTTTAAAAACAGTATTAATTTATCCTAATAAATAATTCAATTTCTTGGGAAACGGAAGAGTAAAAGTCATGTAATAAATTTTATTTTTTAGGTGTTTTTTTTATATCAAGACATGCAAGTTTAGATAATTATTAAACTTAAATAACACTTTTAACTTTTTCTTATTATTCCTAATTGCTAATATAAGAGGCTATCGATTTGTCGTATGGCGTCTATGTATATGTAATGTCGAATTACGTGATATTTTTTTAGATGTAAAAGCAATGATTTTTTATAGGTTGGTACGTTGGCGTTCAAAATCAAATTTGTTTTATTATTATTATAGTAATAAAGCAGGTGAGTATATTTGTAACACGAAACCAATAATTGACCAAACTAAATAAATTGTTTAACCAATTATGCTGAGAACAATCCTGAGTGATAGCTAAACCATATCTTTTTGTTTTTCTCATCAGCTTATTTATTAATTTGCATTTCTTATTAGGTATGTTATTATTATATTTGTTTTCTCTTTTTTTTTTTTTTATTAACAAGTTAATTTCCAATATATTCTTAATTGACTTTACATTATTAATTTTCTATCGTATAAGCTTAGTTGATTTATATTTTATTTGTAATTATGGTTTTTTTTCTTTCTTTGATTCATTATTGAGTTTTTTATAACATATTTTTTATTTTATTTAAAATAAATACTATTGCTAAACTTGTTCATATTTTTCTCCGATCTAGAAGTATAAGACAATTTATATAGTGAATATCCACCTTTAAATAATATTGATTGGGTCGGTAACGAATCGTTAGTCTCCTATTCTTATCTACGAAGGTTAAAAAAAATTATAATTATCAATAGAATTTATTGGGTCAAAAAAACTCAACAAATCTACTTTTACGATCTACAAAAGTTATAATAAATATTCGTCTTCATTTTTGCAATATTGCCTCTTGTGGGCGTCGTCGAGCTAGATAATCTTGTGTCTACTGAGAAACGAAAGTTGTATCTGAAAAACTAAATACATATGTGCTGAAGAAGCTATTTTTCTCTCATATGCTGATAAATAGTCCTTGCTCTTGATAAAGATTACTCGCATTTCAATCATCCCTTGACCTAGAATTAGGCTAAATAGAACTCCGATCAAGTCTGAAACCGGTCAAAGTATCCCATCTCAGCCACATGTAAAAACTCTTAAGCAGATGTTACAATCTCCGCAAACATCGACTACCATCTCCGGTGGTAGTAAGGCTTGCGCTAATTTGTAAGTATAGTAATCATCAGAATGTGGATATCAATGTTTTGCCTGACTCAGAGAGCTGCACTCCAAATTCTGATGAAGAACAATTTGTTAGTATAGTTTCAATGAGCGTGGTCGTCCTCCTTTTTTAAAGAAAAATACCTTCACCCATACAATGCTAAATGTTTTAGAAATTATTATGTATTCCGCGTTTGATGGACATCTATTATTATTATATATATTAAATATAAAAATCTTCATTTTGGAATTTGTTTATTGAAAAAATTGCAATTAAATCCTTTTATAGTAGTAATGTTAAAGATCCAGCGCCAAGAAAATTTTAGGTGAGCCATATAGATTATACAATTTAGAGCATACTCAACTTTTCCAACTACTCATATTTATGACGAAAGTTGCATATTTATTATATACACAATCTTATACTTGTCTGAACAGCAATGTCATACACTTGAGATAGTATCATTCCATATTTCCAATTCAGCACCGAAGAGCTTTTGTTTGTGTTATTTTGTTATACTCCAATAATTTTCATGCTATGTCATATGGACTTGGATACTATTAGATTATAATAAATTTAGATTTATAAATTTGGTTTAACAACAAAATTTTTAAAAATATGTTCATTTTATATATCAGGTGAACATATTATGACATTACAATATTACAAGAAATAAGTAAATACTTATTGAACTAGCTAATTCATACAATCTTGTATTTATGTTCATTTAATACTTACGAGCAAAACAGTTAAATAATTTTAAATTAATTTTGATAAAAACAAAAAATTAAAATAAAATTAGACGATGAGGAAAAAAAATAATACTGATAATATTCATAATAATTAATGAGCAAGTAAATATTGTATGTTTTAGCAGCAAATATATACAAAAAAAAAAAAAAAAAAAAAAAAAAAAAAATCCACCCTGAAATTATAGGGTTTTAGCAGTTTACACACTTAATTAAAAATTTTGACACTTTTCACCTTCAAAAATATAATTTATTTAGCAATTTGCACCCTAGAATGTGTTTTACTGATAAAATTCATCATAAGGGTAGTGTATTTATTTTCTTGACTTTGTAACTTAACAATATAGATTTTGCTCCCAACAAATTTAGAACGTTAGCATTTTTCTCTCCTCACTTATAAAAATGATTTCTTTATCAAATTTTTATGAAGCAAAATGTTGAGAAAAATCATAGCATGCATGAGTAGAAAAATAACGAAGTGACTTGGATATTATGAATTGAATTTATTAGAATTGGTCGAAATTATTATTAATAATTATATGCGACGCTTGTCATACATGTGAACATATCCGTATTTGATGATAATTGTTAGAAATTATTTGGTGCATAGTAGGGCGCTCGTCTGCTTTCGCTTGATGGTATTCTTTGGATAATTATGGGTAGCTGGGGGCTACAGAGTTACCACAGCTCTGACATTGATCGGACTCACAAACCAGGGATTAGAGCCCCTTGGGGAGTGACTCACATCATTCGGCTAAGACATGTCAATGCCACTTTAAAGGGAAAGGTAGCACCTTCTCCCTCATCTAACCGGCGTGCTAACTAATCCCTTCCCTGATCTTTCCAATTATGCAGAAGGCTGATTACTTGATGAATGGCCAAGTTGAGAAACGAATATACTATATTTTAAATTTTATTTGTATATATTTGTACTTGTTAATCATATGATATTGTTGCATTCATTCAGGTACACGTGAAACTCGAAAAGCCGAATTCCTGCATAAAAATTAAATTTCTTTCTAAACATGCCTCACTAAGTTGTTTTTGCAACTTACGCTTTCATATTTAAATATTTTCAGATTGCTATGTGGATGATGGAACTCTGGGAGGCGGAGAGATGCGCTAGTTGTTGTACTAGATGTCTGAACTAATTTGGGAAACTATTATCGAAACAATATAGTGTGTCTGTAAATATTATGTTTTGAATCTGAATTTGTATATAGAATGTTTTGAGACTAGTTGTAGGTCGTATCCTATGTAAATATCTTTTTAATATAATTATGTGAACTAGTATTAGTGGTTGTTGTTAGAAGTGGATTAGTTTCTAAATCGTAAATTATTAGTTGTGGTTTCGGATAAGGCTAACTTTAAGCTTACTACCGGAAAGTGCTGTTACATGCTAGGGCGAATTCGGTACGTAAGTGCGCGAATGTGCCTAGTGATTTAACCAGATTTCGTCGGGTTAATTGTATATCAGTGAATTCGTAATATCGGTGGGGTTTACGATATTTGTGTATATATATTAAGTAGGGCTCTGTTACTTTATTCCGGATGGATCAAACACAAAGAAAAGCAGTGATTAAGAACAAGAAGCAAAACCACAAAGAAAGCTAATAACACTTTAATCTGGAGATCAAAATACTATGAATAATATTGATTCTTATTCAGTTGTAATGCCTTAGGCAGAGAATATATGAGTATCCTTAAAGTGGAGGATTTCGTAGTTGTCTCATACAATGATTAGCTAGGTATTTATACAATGTTAAACCTAGCGTTACATGGAAACATAGTCCTAACAGGACTCGGCCCAATTATCCTTCATGGGTCCGGAGTATCATCTTCTGGTCGAAGAGAGCTGCGTCTTGCCGGGTCTGCGAGGGGATCCCGATCTGTTTGGATTGGTCGGATCGACCTTAACTTCTTCATCCGAATCGAGTAATATATAGGGAGCGAAATAGCCCCCATCAGTACTCCCTCACTTCTTCGAGCGTATAGATAATAGAAGCTCGTAGAAGTAGATAGATCTTTACGACTCTTTCTTTTCTATGAATGGAGCCTCGTTAAAAACCTTACTTAAGAAAAAACCCAGTGGGAAAAAATCTTAAATAAGGAAAAGAGTGCTACATATCACAGACAGTCGTTTTCTATGTCCAGTTACGGATCGCCACGCGTCTATTCTGGAAACTTTTCATATCCTTCCCTTTTTGGCGGGAATATCAGTAGTTGCCATAAGTTCGAAACGTCATTTCTCATCTTCTTATAAATAGGTGACGCTATAGTTCGCCATTTCTCTTTTATACTTCCTTATAACTCGTACTTATTTTCTTGGTTAGTCGCCCATTACGCTAAGTTTTTCCATTTATCGACCTTCATTCTCCGAGAATAATATATATGGCTTCTGTGAGAAGGTCTTCTTCTAGAGAGATTGTCGCCCCCGACAATGAGGAGGAATTGCAATCTAGCGTAACTGATTATGCCATCCCTGTTGAGGATACTTTTAAGGTACGAATCCTTACTGACGCGGATGTGGCGGCCCGAGCCAAAAAGGGCAAAGGTACTGTTCCTCAAGTTTCTGAACCAATTGAGGATGTCGCTTGCGCTTATACGGCGGAGACATTTCCGGAGGTTGCGAATAGTTACATCAAATATTTCCCGGAAGGTTCTGAGATAGTTCTTCCTTCCCCTACTGATAGGGTTACATCTCCCCCGGAGGGATGTCGAGCCTTTTATACGGCTCACTTTAACAGTGGGCTTCGTCTTCCTTTGTCTCCCCTCTTTCTGGAAGTTTTGAAAACTTTTAGTGTGTGCTTGACACAGCTGGTTCCTAATTCCGTTGCTTTTATAGTTTGCTTTTCGGTTTTGATGATCGCCAAGGGGTTTAAACCTTCTTTCCGTAATTTTACACAACTTTTTCGCTTTAACATTTCTAGTTCTTCAAATCGTGGATATTTCTTCGCTAGCCAACGACCTAGCCGAGCAATCTTTGATGCCCCTGTTTCTAGTAATCCCTTATGGAAATCTCATTTCTTCTTTGTTCGTCCTCCGTCTAATCTTCGTTTAGCGGATGGTACGAGTGTCCCTTTTTCATGGGATCATGATTCTAGTTGGATTCCAGGAGGTCGCTCTCCGACTGGTGAACTTGTTCCTGACGATGTACAGTTTATTGCTGATATCTTCGAATCGCGTGCAAATAAATACCAAAGCGCTCTTCTGATCGGGGAAGCTTTCCTTCGTAAGGCGGGGTTAAGCATTCATAGTTTCCCCATCAATACTCCATCTGAACCTCTTGGTTAGTAATTTATTTGATCTTAGTGTAGTGACGATATCATTTATTGGGAAGGTACATAATTATGATTAATTTCTTTTTCAGCTGATATCGTAGAGAATTCTCGACATTCTTCGAAGGGAAAGATGGTCCTTTCCAAATCTTCTAAATCCGCTGAGAATGCGCCCATCGAGCAGAGGGCGTCCCGAAAAAGGAAGTTGGAGTTAGGCCATGAATCCGAGGAGGACAGAGAGGAATCATCAGAATCTCCTCAGGAGCCCCCTATTCGTCAGGGCACGGGACCTGGTTATCCTCCTCTTTCTCTTAGGACATCTTTAGGTGTTCGAGGATGTCATACCTGGTCGAAACCTCATCCAACTAATAACCCAGTCGATAGGAAGAGGACTTATTATGGACGTTCCGGCCAGGATCTTTCTTTAGTCGGAGAAAAGCACCCAAGACCTACTCTTGTCGAAATGATCGAGGAACATTTGGAGGGAAAGAGAGCCGCTGGTTATTCCGAGAAGGACTCTCTTGTCCACGATGATAATGAGAACGCGATCGATAAGGCAACTCGTGTTCTTTTGTCTGGTGTTTTTACCCGCGATCTGAACAAACTTCTTCATAAGGATCCTCTGGAGAAATTCCAACGAGCTTGTCTTTATGCTGAAAAGGTGATATCCTTTTCCTTTAATTATGTTAATAGAAAACTCTAAGTGTCTTCCTTAATTTACTTAATCCATCTCTTTTTCTTGCCTTCTTTACTTGTTCAGACTAAGACGTGTCTTACGTCATACGCCTATGAGAATGCACTTTGGAAACAACAGTGCGAGTTCTTGGAGGAGAAGAATAAAGCTTTGCTTCATAAATCTTCTGGTCCAGAGGTTGGTCCCTCGACATCTTCTTCTGTTCCCGTCGTAGAAACTCGTGCTGCCGAGACCGACGATCAAGAAGTGTTGAATAGGGTGATGGAGGTTTCTCGTGCTCAAGAGCAGGCCAATCAAATGGCTAGAAAGTTAGAGGAATTTCAGTTGCAGAGCACGGCTCGAATTAGTGAGCTGGAATCTCAAGTGTTAAACCTCGAGGCTTCTTTAGAGGAGCATGAAAACGATGTCCCCCTTAGGCAAAGAGATAGATATGTCAGGAGATCTGACGAAAGTGCTGTTCGCGAATTCCTCAACTCTCCTGTTCACACGGCGTTGGTGTATCGGATGGTCGGCCCTTTACTTGAAAATACTTTTAAGAAAGCGATTCATCAGCTGGTCGCTATGAAGATGATCAATGATCGTCGGAAAGAGTATTTCAGGGCCGCTCATATTCGGTTGAATCGGTATGGTGAACTTTATTCTTCTTCCGAGGTCCCAGATGTTCTATATCAAGGTCTTCCTCTAGCTCACCTTGTCGAAGAATTTGGAAATCCATTGCCCATTCCTCCTTCTGACGTCAATGAAGAGCTCGATAATACTTTTGTTGATCCCGAAGTCGAGGAAGAAGAGGAAGCGGACATTGGTACAACCGAGGTCGTCGGTAGCGACCAGAGAGTTTCGGATAGTGAGCAGGCTCTTTAAGATAGTGATTTCTTGAATAACTCTTGTAATCATTTTACTCGTATGTAATAATTGTAATTTTACCGTTTCTTCTCTATGTACGCTAAGCGTTTCGTATTCTGACAGTCGTGTCTTTTCGGCTTCGCCGTAATAATTCAGACAAGTCATTAAATCTGGCGTAATCATTAAGCGTGTGTCTTTTCATATTCCAGCGTTTGCTCCAAGGTCATATTTGCTGTTTCGCGCCCTTTCTTTAGGTCTGTCGCGTCCTTTCGCGTAGTATAAATACGAAAGGTAAAATCTTGACTTGTTTTTACTGCTATACTTCTTTCTTGGATAGAATACTCGTCTTTTAGTTAGTCGATAAATCTTCTCGATATTAAATTGTGCTTCTTCATAATCCGACCATGAGTAACCTTTTTGGCAATACTTCGAAGCGACCTTCTCGAGAGAGCGCTCGTGATAATAGATCCAAAAGGCATCGAAGAGATGGTCCGTCGATGGAACCTCCTTGTTCGTCCCAAACATTTAGGTCGGAGATCGATACCAGTGTTATTGTTTCCGAGCCTTTCTCTGCGGTAGACTCGTCGTTTTCTGAACCAATCCTTCCTGCTTCCACTCAAGTAGGAAGAATGCCTTCTCCTGGTCGGTATGCCTTTGGCGATATGTCGAGCGAGGAACCGGCTTACAATATTACTGTTAGTTCAAATGCTCCTTCCTTTGAGCATGTTTTTCATGGAGGGGATTTTGCTATCTCCCTTCCTTTGTCTATTTCCACTGCCCCAATCACTAGCGGAGGGCAAACTGGCGATAATTTATTTGTTAATCCTTCCGTAGCACAATCTATTGTGCAGGATTGCCCAGAATTTTTGTTTAAAGATACTACTGTGATGACTACCTCCTTTGAGTCTGGAGGACCTTCCGGAGGTCGAACTGGTTCCGGGTCTGGCCGCCGAACCATTATTTCTGCTTCGGGTAAGGAGACCACTGTTAGTCCCGACGGGAGAGAATCTCCTCGTCAATTAGATGAGCGATGCATCCTTCAGCAAGTTGAAGACATTCTTTTGTCGGAGACTCCTCGCTCTGATGGTGTCCCTTTGACCAGCGAACTGCCTGGTTCTGTTGAACCTGATGCTTTGTCATGGGACCTAGGCATGAGTACTATTTTGCCTGGCGAGTTGAGGAAGCTCGAAGGTGCCTCAAATGCTCGTCTTGTTCAATCTTTGGTGAAGATATGTGAGCAGGTAAACATATTTCGAATATTTTTCCTGTTCTTTGTTTAGAATTTCTTGTTGTAAGGCGATTTCTCTTATTCTTTCTGTTCTTAGGGCAAATATTTTGCGCTCCAGTTGGGTGTGCAAAATGACGAACTGTGGAATAGTCGGAGAGTTCTTCAGGGTCAGTTGGAGTCCGAGAAAGCTAAAAGCAGGGGTTTGGAGTTGCAGCTGCAACTTGATAGAGATGATCTTCAAAAATTGGAGGCCGAAAAAGTTGTCCTTGAAAAGGAGAAAAATAATTTAGCTCAGGCAGCTGTTTTGGCGGAAGAATCTCGTCGGCAGTCCTATGAGGAAGGTTATGACGCTGGTTATCTAAAGCGTCAAGAAGAATTGATGGCTTTTGCTGGGAGTCTGACTCCTCGGAAAGCTGTTTCTGGTAGTCGGCCCGCCGACCGTCCTTCTCAGTGACCTTTGCTCGACATGGCAGGCCTTGGACTGTCTTTTTTTTTTTTTTTTTTTTTTTTTTTTTTTTTTTTTTTTTTTTTTGTTGCCCGGCGTTTGTGCACTCATTTGGGCGGAAATTTTTTTGTAATGGGAGGAGTAGGAGATTTGAACTGATGATCTTTTTGTAGGCAGGTTCTTGCCTGATCAATTACCTTCTGTATATATACTTTGTTATGCTCGTTCTTCCTCTGTGCTCGTGTATATATTGTTAGCTTCTGAGTCGTTTGTTGATCAAGTCCAGTATAGTAGAAATGTTTTACATGCACTTAGCATGTTTTAGTCTTAATTTAGACAATAGGTTATCCATATCGAAAAAGTGCATCATCTTGGTCGATGCTCAATCTACGCCTTGTACTTTTGTCTTTTTGTGATCCGAATCTTATATAAGGAGGTTATTATCCCTTTGTTGATCCTTGGTTTTCTTTATGTCATTCTACCGAGAAATGTCCCTTTCAATCTTTTCCAAATCCTTATATTTCCCAGAATCAATTTTTGAACAATATGCTCCTTGGCTAGTGTACCATTATATCACTTTCTTGATATGGGAGGAATTGGAAAATGTAGTATTCATGGCCAGATCTATCTTGTTCAGACCTCCTTAAGCAATTCTTTGGTATGTGAGGCAGTTACGTCCGCGCTGTTTCGGACAAGGAGGACTATTCTCCTGATTTCCATGTCAGATATCTTGGACTCCATAGGAGTTTTTGTATACCTCAGTCAATGGTCTTCCATATGATGTATGAGGCAGTGACGTCCCTAGTATGGTTAAGGGTGTGGTCTTTTTTCAATAATATCTTTTATCGAGCAACTGTCCTTTTCGTTGTGATTTTCAAGATCGTTCGTGGCTTCTAGGTTTTTAAGCTATCGACCGTGAAGTATGATCGTTCCAGTATGACCGGTCTGGAGTTCTTTAGGTTTACTTGTGTTATTTGGTGATCGCTTCGATCCAAGACTTTCCCGTTGTCGATCAGTTGAGGCGAATAGATGGTGCCGTTCCAACTTATTAGTATTTATTACGGGGAGTCAAAGGGTCGTATCTGTATCCGTTGATCAAATATTTTTCAGCCGTTGGATCCCTTAGATCTGCCCCTATAAATAGGGGGTGACTTATATTCTTCATTTGCAATTTCCCAAAAAGGATGGAGATCACGAATTCCTTAGATTTTATTCTACCCTCTGATCCCATTGTCTTCAAAAAATCACATTATCATGATTTATTTATTCAAAATAGTGAAGTTGTTCCCAGTCTTGTATTGACGGGTCCCATGTCAGCCCTACCTTGTATTGACGGGTCCCATGAGATCTCAGTTTTTGTCTTCATCAATTTGAGGTCCGTGGTTTCCGTTTGCACATGGTGGGTTCATACTTGCCAGCCACCTCTGTTCTTCGATGTAACCTCAGGAGTGATAGACCACTGGGGTGGCTGGTAAACTTACCGTCTCACGACGGTCCCGAAGAGATGCTGCTCTAGAGTAAAATGTTTTATAGATAAAGTAAAAGCAGTATCTTCTTTCGGATGAGTGAGCATTGCTTAGCTATCTGGCTGGTAATGTTCATTTCGTCTGGAAGAACATTTGATCTTCAGAGCCTGGCCGTCGAACCAAAGAAGTCGACCATCCTGAGCAGCATGCTTCTTAGGTGGTTTATTATAATCGACGAGGTACTAGGGAGGAGATTGGTGTTTCCGTGGACATTGTCGTGAAGATCGCCGATAATAGAGGATTATCTCATTTAAATCATTGTAATGATCTTTAAGTAGTATGTAGATCCTTGTAACGTAAGACTTTTGTATGTAACAAATTTGATGAATAAAATATACTCTATTCCTTATATCTTCCTTGTCGTTAATTCTGTCATAATTTACTTATGAGTAGCTTTATCCGAGCAGACTGTGTTATTCTTTGTCTATCTTCAAAACTTCAGGAGTGTTAGCAGATCATTTAGATCGTTAGGAACAGATCAAGGAGTTTTTATTGAGCGTATCAATGTTTACTCGACTTGTCATAATTTAGAACTTAGGTTTTTAACCCAAAAGGTCCTTTTGATCGTCGTAAATAATTCGAGGAGTGTTTATCGAGCGGATCGATGTTTACTCGACTCTTTTTTATTAGACTTAGGTTTTTAACCCAAAGAGTCTTTTTGATATATCGAGGAGTTTTTATTGAGCGGATCAATGTTTACTCGACTCGTTTTTGATTGTAGACTTAGGTTTTTAACCAAAAAGTCTTTTCGATATATCGAGGAGTTTTTATTGAGCGGATCAATGTTTACTCGACTCGTTTTTGATTGTAGACTTAGGTTTTTAACCAAAAAGTCTTTTTGATATATCGAGGAGTTTTTATTGAGCGGATCAATGTTTACTCGACTCGTTTTTTATTGTAGACTTAGGTTTTTAACCAAAAAGTCTCTTTGATATATCGAGGAGTTTTTATTGAGCGGATCAATGTTTACTCGACTCGTTTTTGATTGTAGACTTAGGTTTTTAACCAAAAAGTCTCTTTGATATATCGAGGAGTTTTTATTGAGCGGATCAATGTTTACTCGACTCGTTTTTGATTGTAGACTTAGGTTTTTAACCAAAAAGTCTTTTTGATATATCGAGGAGTTTTTATTGAGCGGATCAATGTTTACTCGACTCGTTTTTGATTGTAGACTTAGGTTTCTAACCAAAAAGTCTTTAGATATATCGAGGAGTTTTTATTGAGCGGATCAATGTTTACTCGACTCGTTTTGTTTCTGATAATATGATTGCGTGATTCCGATGAATGTTTAACCATAGTATTTCCTAAGGTTGACAGCATTCCAGGTTCTTGGTAAGGCAGTTCCATCCAAGTGTGCAATTTTGTATGAACCTTTCTTCCCTACGCCAATGACGATGTAAGGTCCATCCCAGTTTTGTTGTAACTTTCCCACATGTTTGGATACTTCTACCTTTTTCAAGACCAAATCTCCTTCCTTGAAGGTTCGGATGCGTACTTTTTGATTGTATGCTTTCTCCATATTAGCTTTAGTGGCTTGTAAGCGTACAGCAGCTTTATCTCTTAAAGCTTCTGTTAAATCAATGTCGTTTTCTCTTGACTTTTCATTTTCTTTATCATCGAACATTTCTACTCTTGGCGTTGGGATTAGGGTTTCCACAGGGATAACCGCTTCCGACCCATATACAAGGCTAAATGGGGTTTCCCCAGTTGAGCTCCTTATCGTGGTTCGATTAGCCCATAATACTCCTGGGAGTTCATCTAGCCATTTTCCTTTGGCTGCTCCTAATCTTTTTTCCAAAGATTTTATTATTTCTCGGTTTGCTACTTCAGTTTGTCCATTTGCTCGAGGATGTCCTACGGAGGTAAAATTCTGTTGAATTCCAAGTTTTGTACACCATTCTATTATTTGTTTTCCCGCGAATTGAGTTCCATTATCGGAGATAAGGACCCTTGGGATGCCGAATCGACAAACTATGAATTTCCATAGGAAATTGATGACTTGGAATTGAGTTATTCGTGCGAGGGCGACGCATTCTATCCATTTGCTGAAGTACTCCACGGCGACCAGGACATAAGATTTCTTCGATCTGGCCACTGGGAAAGGTCCCACGATATCCATTCCCCATTGATCGAATGGCCAACAAACTGGAATAGGGTGCATGTTTTCTGCTGGTCGATGGCATATGTTAGCATGGATCTGGCAGTGATGACATTCTTGGACATATTGAGCGGCATCTTTATTGATGGTCGGCCAATAGTAACCCGTCCTGAGACATTTTAAAGCCAATGCTCTTGATCCGCTGTGATTTCCTGCATCCCCATCATGTATTTCTCGTAGTATATCGAGGGTTTGTGATTCAGGTACGCATTTCAGAAGAATCCCTGATACTGATCTTCGGTAGAGTTTTCCTTCTATGAGTGTATATTTCGGAGCTCGATATTTTATTTTCCGAGCTTCATTTTGGTCGGGTGGTAATTTTCCTTCTCGAAGATAGTCTATCATAGGGGTCATCCAGTTCCCTTCGGCTTCTTCGATTTCCATTATATCCACTGCTGGTGTTTCATCAATGTCAATTGCTGGTGTATTAGAGATCAACCAGTTGATCACCCGTTCGGTCTTTCCGTCATGGGATCCCGTGAATTTTGATAACTGATCGGCCCATTTATTTTCCGAACGTGGGATGTTCTGGATACTAAAGCTATCAAATTTCTCGGCCAGAGTCTTCACTTTGGCGAGGTATTTGACTATGTTGAATTCCTTAGCGTCGTATAGGCCTTCTATCTGCCTTTGCACTAATTCTGAATCAGTTAGTACTTTAAGACTTTTTATATTGGCTTTGATCGCCATTTCCATTCCTGCGATTAATGCTTCATATTCAGCTTCATTGTTTGTCACAACGAAGTCCAGTGTTATTGCGTAATTTAAATCTTCCTTGTTTGGTCCGGTGAAGTTGATTCCGGCGCCTCCTCCTTCACGGCATGAAGCACCATCGACGTGCATTAGCCAAGTTTGATCTTCAATGATCAGGACATCGTCGCTGAGGCAGCTTGATGATTCAGTAGCCTGTGTCGGTGTTTCTAATATAAAATCGGCCAACACTTGGGCCTTGATGGCAATCCTCGGTTTGTAGTCTACCTCGAACTGACTGAGTTCGATGGCCCATTTGATCAGTCGACCGGAAGCTTCCGGTTTTGCTAGAACTTGCCTTAGTGGCTGATTCGTCAGGACGATGATTTTGTAAGTTAAGAAGTAAGGTCGGAGTTTTCGTGCGGCCACCACTAGGGCCAGCGTGAATTTTTCTATTTCTAAGTAATTCTTCTCCGCCCCTTGTAATAACTTGCTGAGATAATATACGGGCTTATGCTCTGAGCCCTCGACTTTAATTAGTACTGAACTAATTGCTACGTCGGAAATGGAGATGTACATAAACAATGGTTCTCCTTCTGTTGGTTTTGCTAACATCGGGGGTGTCGTCAAATATTCTTTGAGCTGCTCGAAGGCCTGATCGCATTCTTCGGTCCAAACAAAGTTCTTTGCCTTTCGGAGAGTTTGGAAAAAAGGGAGGCTTCTGTCCGCAGACTTTGATATAAACCTGTTTAATGCTACGATCTTTCCAACTAGGCTTTGTACTTGAGAGATTGTTTTAGGAGGTTTCATTTCAGTTATGGCTCGGATTTTTTCTGGGTTGGCTTCTATTCCGCGTTGGTGGACTAGATATCCCAAGAATTTTCCTGATTTGACACCAAAGGTGCATTTTGCTGGGTTTAACTTCATACGATATTTTCTTAAGATCTGAAAGCATCGATCGAGATGCCTTACATGATCTGCTTCGTTCATGCTTTTGACCAGCATGTCGTCCACGTAGACTTCCATTAGCTCTCCGATTAGTTCTTTGAACATTAGGTTTACTAACCTTTGATAAGTAGCTCCGGCATTTCTTAAGCCGAACGGCATCACTATGAAACAATAAACTCCCTGCTCGGTTATGAACGCGGTCTTCTCTTGGTCCCGCTCATCCATGTATATTTGGTAAAACCCTTGGAAGGCGTCCATCATACTGAATAACGCGAAGCCAGCGGTTGAGTCGACCAATAAGTCAATCCTTGGGAGGGGATATGGGTCACGTGGACACAACTTGTTAAGGTCGGTGAAATCATTACACATCCTCCATTTATTATCTTTTTTATCTCCTTTAGCGACTAGTACGACATTGCATAGCCATTCCGAGAAATGAATTTCTCGGATCTGTTTTGCCTCGAGCAACCTTTCTACCTCGGCTTTGATAATTTTATCTTTCACCGGTCCATGATTTCTCTTCTTCTGTCTGGCGGGTTTCGCCAAAGGATCTATTTTTAGGGAATGCTTTATTATTCGAGGATCAATTCCTTCAATGTCATTTGCGCTCCAAGCGAAGACATCGGCGTTGTTTCTGAGGAAGTCGATCAGCATTATTTCTCCTTCTTCACTTAACTCTGTACCAATTCTCGTCTTTTTGGATGAGTCGCCATCTACTAGAATTATATCTTTGTGTTCTGGGGGTTTCAAAGATAAGTCTAGCGGTTCTTTCCCCTTTTTATCTAGTCGATCAGTACTAGGAATTTCAACCTCGTTTCTAATGAGATCTCCTTCGATCTTTCTCTTGCTCGGAGTAACGGACTTAGGATGTTCTTTCATCGTTAACGAAGTACTATAGCAGTCCCAAGCCATGCAATGGTCGTTTCTTATTTCTCCGATGCCTGTATCGGTTGGAAACTTTATCTTCTGATGATAAGTAGAGACAACAGTTCGGAATAGATTGAGTGCAGGTCGTCCTAATATCGCGTTATAAGCGAATGGGGTCTCTACTACTAAAAATTTCACTAGCTTTACTGTTCGGTGGGGTATTTTTCCGAGCGATACGCTTAAGGTTATCGTTCCGCTGGGGATGATTTCGGACCCCCCGAATCCTATTAATGGCGTAGCTACTTTCTGCAAGTTTATCTGTCCCAAGTCCATTTGGGCTAAAACTTCTCGGGAGATAATATTGGCTGAGCTCCCATTATCGATTAAGATTCTCTTGACATTGTAATTTGCTATTTCTAGCGATATTACCATAGGGAAGTCAGGGTTATCCTCTCTTGCGTCCCAGACAATATTTTTAGGCGCTTCGCCTTCATTAAAACTGATCTGTTGATCGTTTGATGGCCTGCTTTCCAGGGTCCAAATTTCTTTTGGGTATTTTGAGTTTCCAATGATGGACCTGGCAGTTCTCCGCCGGGCGTTACGACTATCTCCACCCGCAGGACCCCCGGAGATCGTATGGATAGTCCCATTGATCTGGTCGTGATTCGATTCCGGAATAGGTCGGCGTTCGGGTGACCTTTGACGAGAATTTCTCCTTCGATCAACATTCCGAGGGCTTCTACTTCTTTCCCTTCTATGATTATTTCGCTCTATGTATTCGTCGAGTTTTCCTTGCTCGATAAGTTTCTCAACTTCTCTCTTAAGGTGAAAACAATTCTCCGTTCGATGTCCATGTGCCCTATGGTATTTGCAGTACTGATCGTAGTTTCGAGAGCCTGGTCTTGGCTGCGCGATTTTCCTCGCTTCGGGGATCCAGTTATTTCTTTCTAGGACTTCCAATATTTCTTCCATTGGAATATTTAACCTTGGGTGTTCTACTTGATTCACCCTGCTTCTTATTGGTTGATCATGGTTTCTTGGTCTTTGGTAGAAATTAGGTTGTCTGTCATGATCGGCTTTGTTGTATTCCAGTCGGTGGAAAACATTACCTCTCCTGGAAGATCGCTCGTAATCCGAAGCTTTTTGGGTAGGAAACCTATCGTGCCGTTTGGAGCTTGAGGTGGTGGCTTTGTTTTTGTTTTTATCCTTAAAGGAATTCATCTCTTCTTGGGTCATATACTTAGAAGCCAAGCTCATAATGTCGGCAAATGTTCTTGGTTGTTTTCGACTGAGGGCGTTTCCGAACTGCCTATTTTTAGTGAGGTCGAAGAGGATAGAAATTATGTAATCGATATTCGGTGAGTCGATTTTGAGTAATTCTACGTTGAACCTTGCCAACCAATTTCTTAGGGATTCTCCCTCTTGTTGGTGTATAGTTCCTAGGTAGCTCATCGGAAGTTTTTGCCTCCTCTGACTGGCAAATTGCTGTATTAGTTTATTGCATAATTCCCGGAAACTGAATATAGAGTTGGCTGGCTGTTTGGCGAACCAATCCAGCGCGAGTCCTTCGAATGTTGTTACCATTAGCTTGGCGGTGAATTCGGCGGAGTGAGCATACAAATTCATTATGTTCGTAAAGCTAAAGATATAATCGTCCGGGTCAGTGGTTCCATCATATCGGGGTAGTCTTCCCGGGACCTGTCCTGCGGACTGTGCTTCTTTTATTTCCCTGCAGAAGGGAGAGCAAGCCGCAAGGCTTTCCTGGAGTTCTGTAGTCCGGGCCCAGGGGTTTTGTGCAGATCGTAATCGTTGTTCGAGTCGCTCCTGTACCATCCTTTCAATTTCTCGTTCTGAGAATCGAGTCGCTCTTGGTCGATAGGGGATTGTATCATCTATATCATCTTCGATTGGGATGATCGTTCGTTCCTTCGATCCACTGCGAACTGCTTGTGGTACTCTTCGACCAGTTCTTCTTTGGGGACGGTTGTCGGAGGGTTTAGAATTGACCTGCTGTGGGCTGTGCAGCGAGCGACGCTCACTTGCTGGGCTGTCAGCTTGTTGAGAGGTTCGTTCGTTCGGCCTTGGCACTCCTGTCGCAGGAGCTGCTCCGGGAGCCGTAACGTTTCGAGGAATTTGGTCTAAAACCAGCAATTCTTCTGGAGAGAGTGACTTGAAGAGCATCGCTATTTGTTTCAGTTTTTCCTGAGCGCCAGGGAGAGGAGCGGGTATTTCGGGGAGCTCCGGTTCTTCTGGTATTGTACCAGTAAGACCTCCTTGGTGTTCCTGCTGACGGGAACGGGTATCTGGGAGGTTTTCATTGGTGTTTGGATTGTTGTTATCGTTGTTGTCTTGTGGATCTTCAGATGTGTTGTGACCTGTGGTCGTATTGCTTCTCGCTCCAACGCGAGCGTTTTTCCTCGGGCGAGCCATGTGTCGATTCGAATAATTAACCTAGCCCCTCGGTGGGCGCCAACTGATTTAACCAGATTTCGTCGGGTTAATTGTATATCAGTGAATTCGTAATATCGGTGGGGTTTACGATATTTGTGTATATATATTAAGTAGGGCTCTGTTACTTTATTCCGGATGGATCAAACACAAAGAAAAGCAGTGATTAAGAACAAGAAGCAAAACCACAAAGAAAGCTAATAACACTTTAATCTGGAGATCAAATACTATGAATAATATTGATTCTTATTCAGTTGTAATGCCTTAGGCAGAGAATATATGAGTATCCTTAAAGTAAAGGATTTCGTAGTTGTTTCATACAATGATTAGCTAGGTATTTATACAATGTTAAACCTAGCGTTACATAGAAACATAGTCCTAATAGGACTCGGCCCAAATATCCTTCATGGGTCCGGAGTATCATCTTCTGGTCGAAGAGAGCTGCGTCTTGCCGGGTCTGCGAGGGGATCCCGATCTGTTTGGATTGGTCGGATCGACCTTAACTTCTTCATCCGAATCGAGTAATATATAGGGTGCGAAATAGCCCCCATCAATATGCATGCATTGGATGAGCAGGATATGGTGCATAGTAAGTTGGAAATTGAGGTGCATGATACATAG
>CM064883.1:25058706-25304071 GCA_003313485.2 Penstemon barbatus
TCGACTCGTTTTGTTTCTGATAATATGATTGCGTGATTCCGATGAATGTTTAACCGATATAATCGATATATATAGAGTGCCAAAGAAATCATAGTATTTCCTAAGGTTGACAGCATTCCAGGTTCTTGGTAAGGCAGTTCCATCCAAGTGTGCAATTTTGTATGAACCTTTCTTCCCTACGCCAATGACGATGTAAGGTCCATCCCAGTTTTGTTGTAACTTTCCCACATGTTTGGATACTTCTACCTTTTTCAAGACCAAATCTCCTTCCTTGAAGGTTCGGATGCGTACTTTTTGATTGTATGCTTTCTCCATATTAGCTTTAGTGGCTTGTAAGCGTACAGCAGCTTTATCTCTTAAAGCTTCTGTTAAATCAATGTCGTTTTCTCTTGACTTTTCATTTTCTTTATCATCGAACATTTCTACTCTTGGCGTTGGGATTAGGGTTTCCACAGGGATAACCGCTTCCGACCCATATACAAGGCTAAATGGGGTTTCCCCAGTTGAGCTCCTTATCGTGGTTCGATTAGCCCATAATACTCCTGGGAGTTCATCTAGCCATTTTCCTTTGGCTGCTCCTAATCTTTTTTCCAAAGATTTTATTATTTCTCGGTTTGCTACTTCAGTTTGTCCATTTGCTCGAGGATGTCCTACGGAGGTAAAATTCTGTTGAATTCCAAGTTTTGTACACCATTCTATTATTTGTTTTCCCGCGAATTGAGTTCCATTATCGGAGATAAGGACCCTTGGGATGCCGAATCGACAAACTATGAATTTCCATAGGAAATTGATGACTTGGAATTGAGTTATTCGTGCGAGGGCGACGCATTCTATCCATTTGCTGAAGTACTCCACGGCGACCAGGACATAAGATTTCTTCGATCTGGCCACTGGGAAAGGTCCCACGATATCCATTCCCCATTGATCGAATGGCCAACAAACTGGAATAGGGTGCATGTTTTCTGCTGGTCGATGGCATATGTTAGCATGGATCTGGCAGTGATGACATTCTTGGACATATTGAGCGGCATCTTTATTGATGGTCGGCCAATAGTAACCCGTCCTGAGACATTTTAAAGCCAATGCTCTTGATCCGCTGTGATTTCCTGCATCCCCATCATGTATTTCTCGTAGTATATCGAGGGTTTGTGATTCAGGTACGCATTTCAGAAGAATCCCTGATACTGATCTTCGGTAGAGTTTTCCTTCTATGAGTGTATATTTCGGAGCTCGATATTTTATTTTCCGAGCTTCATTTTGGTCGGGTGGTAATTTTCCTTCTCGAAGATAGTCTATCATAGGGGTCATCCAGTTCCCTTCGGCTTCTTCGATTTCCATTATATCCACTGCTGGTGTTTCATCAATGTCAATTGCTGGTGTATTAGAGATCAACCAGTTGATCACCCGTTCGGTCTTTCCGTCATGGGATCCCGTGAATTTTGATAACTGATCGGCCCATTTATTTTCCGAACGTGGGATGTTCTGGATACTAAAGCTATCAAATTTCTCGGCCAGAGTCTTCACTTTGGCGAGGTATTTGACTATGTTGAATTCCTTAGCGTCGTATAGGCCTTCTATCTGCCTTTGCACTAATTCTGAATCAGTTAGTACTTTAAGACTTTTTATATTGGCTTTGATCGCCATTTCCATTCCTGCGATTAATGCTTCATATTCAGCTTCATTGTTTGTCACAACGAAGTCCAGTGTTATTGCGTAATTTAAATCTTCCTTGTTTGGTCCGGTGAAGTTGATTCCGGCGCCTCCTCCTTCACGGCATGAAGCACCATCGACGTGCATTAGCCAAGTTTGATCTTCAATGATCAGGACATCGTCGCTGAGGCAGCTTGATGATTCAGTAGCCTGTGTCGGTGTTTCTAATATAAAATCGGCCAACACTTGGGCCTTGATGGCAATCCTCGGTTTGTAGTCTACCTCGAACTGACTGAGTTCGATGGCCCATTTGATCAGTCGACCGGAAGCTTCCGGTTTTGCTAGAACTTGCCTTAGTGGCTGATTCGTCAGGACGATGATTTTGTAAGTTAAGAAGTAAGGTCGGAGTTTTCGTGCGGCCACCACTAGGGCCAGCGTGAATTTTTCTATTTCTAAGTAATTCTTCTCCGCCCCTTGTAATAACTTGCTGAGATAATATACGGGCTTATGCTCTGAGCCCTCGACTTTAATTAGTACTGAACTAATTGCTACGTCGGAAATGGAGATGTACATAAACAATGGTTCTCCTTCTGTTGGTTTTGCTAACATCGGGGGTGTCGTCAAATATTCTTTGAGCTGCTCGAAGGCCTGATCGCATTCTTCGGTCCAAACAAAGTTCTTTGCCTTTCGGAGAGTTTGGAAAAAAGGGAGGCTTCTGTCCGCAGACTTTGATATAAACCTGTTTAATGCTACGATCTTTCCAACTAGGCTTTGTACTTGAGAGATTGTTTTAGGAGGTTTCATTTCAGTTATGGCTCGGATTTTTTCTGGGTTGGCTTCTATTCCGCGTTGGTGGACTAGATATCCCAAGAATTTTCCTGATTTGACACCAAAGGTGCATTTTGCTGGGTTTAACTTCATACGATATTTTCTTAAGATCTGAAAGCATCGATCGAGATGCCTTACATGATCTGCTTCGTTCATGCTTTTGACCAGCATGTCGTCCACGTAGACTTCCATTAGCTCTCCGATTAGTTCTTTGAACATTAGGTTTACTAACCTTTGATAAGTAGCTCCGGCATTTCTTAAGCCGAACGGCATCACTATGAAACAATAAACTCCCTGCTCGGTTATGAACGCGGTCTTCTCTTGGTCCCGCTCATCCATGTATATTTGGTAAAACCCTTGGAAGGCGTCCATCATACTGAATAACGCGAAGCCAGCGGTTGAGTCGACCAATAAGTCAATCCTTGGGAGGGGATATGGGTCACGTGGACACAACTTGTTAAGGTCGGTGAAATCATTACACATCCTCCATTTATTATCTTTTTTATCTCCTTTAGCGACTAGTACGACATTGCATAGCCATTCCGAGAAATGAATTTCTCGGATCTGTTTTGCCTCGAGCAACCTTTCTACCTCGGCTTTGATAATTTTATCTTTCACCGGTCCATGATTTCTCTTCTTCTGTCTGGCGGGTTTCGCCAAAGGATCTATTTTTAGGGAATGCTTTATTATTCGAGGATCAATTCCTTCAATGTCATTTGCGCTCCAAGCGAAGACATCGGCGTTGTTTCTGAGGAAGTCGATCAGCATTATTTCTCCTTCTTCACTTAACTCTGTACCAATTCTCGTCTTTTTGGATGAGTCGCCATCTACTAGAATTATATCTTTGTGTTCTGGGGGTTTCAAAGATAAGTCTAGCGGTTCTTTCCCCTTTTTATCTAGTCGATCAGTACTAGGAATTTCAACCTCGTTTCTAATGAGATCTCCTTCGATCTTTCTCTTGCTCGGAGTAACGGACTTAGGATGTTCTTTCATCGTTAACGAAGTACTATAGCAGTCCCAAGCCATGCAATGGTCGTTTCTTATTTCTCCGATGCCTGTATCGGTTGGAAACTTTATCTTCTGATGATAAGTAGAGACAACAGTTCGGAATAGATTGAGTGCAGGTCGTCCTAATATCGCGTTATAAGCGAATGGGGTCTCTACTACTAAAAATTTCACTAGCTTTACTGTTCGGTGGGGTATTTTTCCGAGCGATACGCTTAAGGTTATCGTTCCGCTGGGGATGATTTCGGACCCCCCGAATCCTATTAATGGCGTAGCTACTTTCTGCAAGTTTATCTGTCCCAAGTCCATTTGGGCTAAAACTTCTCGGGAGATAATATTGGCTGAGCTCCCATTATCGATTAAGATTCTCTTGACATTGTAATTTGCTATTTCTAGCGATATTACCATAGGGAAGTCAGGGTTATCCTCTCTTGCGTCCCAGACAATATTTTTAGGCGCTTCGCCTTCATTAAAACTGATCTGTTGATCGTTTGATGGCCTGCTTTCCAGGGTCCAAATTTCTTTTGGGTATTTTGAGTTTCCAATGATGGACCTGGCAGTTCTCCGCCGGGCGTTACGACTATCTCCACCCGCAGGACCCCCGGAGATCGTATGGATAGTCCCATTGATCTGGTCGTGATTCGATTCCGGAATAGGTCGGCGTTCGGGTGACCTTTGACGAGAATTTCTCCTTCGATCAACATTCCGAGGGCTTCTACTTCTTTCCCTTCTATGATTATTTCGCTCTATGTATTCGTCGAGTTTTCCTTGCTCGATAAGTTTCTCAACTTCTCTCTTAAGGTGAAAACAATTCTCCGTTCGATGTCCATGTGCCCTATGGTATTTGCAGTACTGATCGTAGTTTCGAGAGCCTGGTCTTGGCTGCGCGATTTTCCTCGCTTCGGGGATCCAGTTATTTCTTTCTAGGACTTCCAATATTTCTTCCATTGGAATATTTAACCTTGGGTGTTCTACTTGATTCACCCTGCTTCTTATTGGTTGATCATGGTTTCTTGGTCTTTGGTAGAAATTAGGTTGTCTGTCATGATCGGCTTTGTTGTATTCCAGTCGGTGGAAAACATTACCTCTCCTGGAAGATCGCTCGTAATCCGAAGCTTTTTGGGTAGGAAACCTATCGTGCCGTTTGGAGCTTGAGGTGGTGGCTTTGTTTTTGTTTTTATCCTTAAAGGAATTCATCTCTTCTTGGGTCATATACTTAGAAGCCAAGCTCATAATGTCGGCAAATGTTCTTGGTTGTTTTCGACTGAGGGCGTTTCCGAACTGCCTATTTTTAGTGAGGTCGAAGAGGATAGAAATTATGTAATCGATATTCGGTGAGTCGATTTTGAGTAATTCTACGTTGAACCTTGCCAACCAATTTCTTAGGGATTCTCCCTCTTGTTGGTGTATAGTTCCTAGGTAGCTCATCGGAAGTTTTTGCCTCCTCTGACTGGCAAATTGCTGTATTAGTTTATTGCATAATTCCCGGAAACTGAATATAGAGTTGGCTGGCTGTTTGGCGAACCAATCCAGCGCGAGTCCTTCGAATGTTGTTACCATTAGCTTGGCGGTGAATTCGGCGGAGTGAGCATACAAATTCATTATGTTCGTAAAGCTAAAGATATAATCGTCCGGGTCAGTGGTTCCATCATATCGGGGTAGTCTTCCCGGGACCTGTCCTGCGGACTGTGCTTCTTTTATTTCCCTGCAGAAGGGAGAGCAAGCCGCAAGGCTTTCCTGGAGTTCTGTAGTCCGGGCCCAGGGGTTTTGTGCAGATCGTAATCGTTGTTCGAGTCGCTCCTGTACCATCCTTTCAATTTCTCGTTCTGAGAATCGAGTCGCTCTTGGTCGATAGGGGATTGTATCATCTATATCATCTTCGATTGGGATGATCGTTCGTTCCTTCGATCCACTGCGAACTGCTTGTGGTACTCTTCGACCAGTTCTTCTTTGGGGACGGTTGTCGGAGGGTTTAGAATTGACCTGCTGTGGGCTGTGCAGCGAGCGACGCTCACTTGCTGGGCTGTCAGCTTGTTGAGAGGTTCGTTCGTTCGGCCTTGGCACTCCTGTCGCAGGAGCTGCTCCGGGAGCCGTAACGTTTCGAGGAATTTGGTCTAAAACCAGCAATTCTTCTGGAGAGAGTGACTTGAAGAGCATCGCTATTTGTTTCAGTTTTTCCTGAGCGCCAGGGAGAGGAGCGGGTATTTCGGGGAGCTCCGGTTCTTCTGGTATTGTACCAGTAAGACCTCCTTGGTGTTCCTGCTGACGGGAACGGGTATCTGGGAGGTTTTCATTGGTGTTTGGATTGTTGTTATCGTTGTTGTCTTGTGGATCTTCAGATGTGTTGTGACCTGTGGTCGTATTGCTTCTCGCTCCAACGCGAGCGTTTTTCCTCGGGCGAGCCATGTGTCGATTCGAATAATTAACCTAGCCCCTCGGTGGGCGCCAACTGATTTAACCAGATTTCGTCGGGTTAATTGTATATCAGTGAATTCGTAATATCGGTGGGGTTTACGATATTTGTGTATATATATTAAGTAGGGCTCTGTTACTTTATTCCGGATGGATCAAACACAAAGAAAAGCAGTGATTAAGAACAAGAAGCAAAACCACAAAGAAAGCTAATAACACTTTAATCTGGAGATCAAAATACTATGAATAATATTGATTCTTATTCAGTTGTAATGCCTTAGGCAGAGAATATATGAGTATCCTTAAAGTGGAGGATTTCGTAGTTGTCTCATACAATGATTAGCTAGGTATTTATACAATGTTAAACCTAGCGTTACATGGAAACATAGTCCTAACAGGACTCGGCCCAATTATCCTTCATGGGTCCGGAGTATCATCTTCTGGTCGAAGAGAGCTGCGTCTTGCCGGGTCTGCGAGGGGATCCCGATCTGTTTGGATTGGTCGGATCGACCTTAACTTCTTCATCCGAATCGAGTAATATATAGGGAGCGAAATAGCCCCCATCACCTAGGTTGGGTGCGTATAGTTGCGTACTCGAGTGGTTAGTACCAATATGGAATCTACCGACTCATCATATTAGATGAAGGAATTTCCTATACGATTCTTAGATATTAGATCCGAGAAATCCGTGGCCACGGTCGGTGTTGGATTTGGAAAGGGCTTTCCAAATTTAGCAGTCACGTTGGATTATTATCCCGAATTAGAAAGTATAGTTATCGAGATAGTTAGAGGTGTCGATCAATTCACACACCCTAGGTCTCGATCGGGAAATTAAGTCAATAAAAGGACCGTATGTACATGGCAGTTATAAGAAGTGATGTTCACAAATATTAATTCACCTGAAGTTGGGCTTCATGGGCTTGTGGCTAGATATCGACCATGAAGTGTGGGTACTCCTGAATTAATAAGGGAAATTAATTCTGGAGTGGTCAATTAAAGGGGTTTAATTGATCGGAGCAATTAACTGCTCGTAAATTAAATCACAAAGAGTTAGTGGGTCTACTGCCAATTGATGGTGAATCTAGAGGGTCACACACAATACAGTTGGATAGTGACAATCATAAAAATAAATACTTGCTTTAAGGAAGTTAAATCAATAAATAAATTAAAGTGTTAATTAAATTGGAAGATTAATTAATTAGATGATCTAATTAATTAAGTTTTAATTAAAGTGTTAATTAATTGCGAGAGATATTTATAATTGGGCTAATTTAATTAATGGGTTAATTAAATTGAGTTGCAAGACATGGGCCTTAAATTAAAAGCCCAGAAAAAGTCTTCCAGGACTAGGTTAAGTGAGAGGCTTATATAAGGAGTCTAGGTAAGACTCAAATGCAACTCTTGAACACAAGAAACGCTATACTCTTGAAAAACCATGAGCCGCCCCTAACCCTAGCCGTGCCCCTTGCATGCGCCGCCCCCTTTCTCTCTGTTCTTCCATTGCTGGATCTAGATCTGAATCTAGATCTGATCCTTCCTCCGTTGACAACCTTCAAGATCTAGTTCGTAGCCTGCGAATTGAATGTGTTACTACAATCCAGCTGGGGTGGATACGCTTTTGAGGTGAGACAATTGGATCACTGCCTGTGAATCAAGAACAAAGCCGGAGGCTACCACCACCTAGCTTGTGGTGAGGTAAAATCGCAGATCTCCTCTTTTTATTGTGTTTGTTGTTTGATTCAACAGTTTCGTATATATAAGGTGGAGTTTTATATCGTGGGACTGATGGCTATCTCGAAAAAAATTATTGGTCCTCTTATTAATTTAGATCCTATACAAAATTTTATCCATTTGCAGTAGCACGAAAAACAACTTTTTTACTTAATGTGAATTACCATATAATTCAAAATGATATCTATGTAAATTAAAAGAATCCTAAACCACAAATTTCATGCACAAGTAAGAAATATTGCATCCCGATCCTTACTTAATAAAAAATGTAAGATGCTCATTTCTTCATTACAAAAACGGAATTAATTGCTATATTTATTCAATTTTTCTGTATGTAATAAAATGAACAAATGCATTAATAAAACAATAATGCTTTGTTAATTTTCCTAAATTACCTAGCGCACTTAATGAAATTTCCCCAACTTATTTATACAATTCACCTATGAAGTGCATTTGCACCTATAAATACCGTACTTTATACATGCCTAAACCATCAATAACAAATCTCTTCTTCTTTTTCAATCTCCCCCCGCCATCTCCCCTTTTTTAAGATGAGTCCAGATCAAAATGACCTACCTAAATGGAATCCTTTCCAAAATAAATCTGCAAGAAAAGGAAAAAGGCGGAAAAAAATAAACATAGAAAAAAATTGAAAACGAGAATAACCTTCGTGTTACGTTCTCTAAAAGGCGCTTTGGTTTATTTAAAAAGCTAGCGAACTAGCCACGCTCATAGGTGCTCAAGTTCTTCTTATTTTCTTTTCCCCTAGTGGCAAGCCACATTCATTTGCCCAGCCTGATATAGAAACCATTTCTAATAAATACCAGGGCCGAAATCAAAACCAACTAAGAAGAAGTTGAGCACCAATGGGTGTGGCTAGTTCGCTAGCTTTTTAAATAAACCAAAGCGTCTTTTAGAGAACGTAATGTGAAAGTTATTCTCTTTTCAATTTTTTCTATGTTTATTTTTTTCCGCCCTTTCCCTTTTCTTGCAGATTTATTTTGGAAAGTATTCAATTTAGGTGGGTTATTTCGATCTGGATTCATTGTAAAAAAGGGAAAATGGCCGGGTGAATATTGAATAAGAAGAATAGATTTGTTATTGATGGTTTAGGCATTATAAAATACGGTATTTATAGGTGCAAATGCACTTCATAGGTGAAGAGTAAAAGGAAGTTGGGGAAATTACATTAAGTGCGCTAGGTAATATTGGAAAATTAACAAAGCATTATTGTTTTATTAATACAGTTGTTCATTTTATCACCTATAGAACAATTGAATAAATGTAGCATTTAATTCTATTTTTGTAATGAAGAAATGAGCATCTTATGTTTTTTATTAAATAAGGATCGGGATGCAATATTTCTTAGTTGTGCATGAAATTTCTTGTTTATGATTCTTTTAATTTACATAGATATCATTGTGCATTATATGGTAATTCACATTAAGTAAAAAAGTTGTTTTTCACGATAATGCAAATGGATAAAATTTTGTATAGGATTTTCAATTAATACGAGGACCAATAAATTTGGGCAAAGCACAAGGAGTGTTATTGTATTTAGGTCCAAAAATATACTACATTTTATGTGCATGATAAATACCCGAATGGTACCAGTATAGTTTAAATATTTAATATTGTGATTCTATGTATTGTTTTCAATTTTATAGAAATGGAAAAATAAGTATTATTTTTTATATATATTTTTAGTGAATTCGAGATGGGTTCATGCTATGGAATGTCCGGAACATAAGGTATTTGTAGAAGCTCCAATAACTCCATTCATGGTAGACGGTGTGGAAGCCGAATTGCAGAAATGCTTTGTGCCTTTTATATATCTTAAGTCATATGATGTTGTTCATATGGTTCCAATGTTTCAACAGGAAAATTATTAGAAATTTTGAGGAGAAGGATGCAAGAAATACGACATTTAACACATAAAGATGGTCATCTTGCTCCAATATGATTTCAACTACTTTGAAAAAAAATGCTGAAATTGGAGATTATGTAAAGTTGGACAATAAATCTGTACACAAACAAATGCACTTAGTTCTTTTAGAAGTTGTTTCTTCCTTTTTCTCCCAAATCTTCCGTCAATAATTTAGTTTGAAACTTTGAATGTACTTGTGGTCCACTCAAAATCAGATACAAAGATGAAAAATGTATGAATTTTAATAGAGTTTCATTTTTATCCCAATTTTGTTCTAATATTATATGACAATGTCAAAAGTATACCGTACGAGCTTAGTCAAAACCACTCTCGATGTAGTTGTTGTTCGTTTTACAGACCTTGATCCCACTGAAAGAGACAATCAATATCTGCAACAACTCATATCTGATCGTTAATCTAATTTAATCACAATTAAAAATTCTGGTTCTTTTTGTGAAAATTTTTAAACTTTTTCTTTATATCTCGACACCATTTTCAGTAACCGGAGATTAAAAGTGCAATGATGACTTCTAAAATCCGTTGAGATCCTAGGCGTACTTGGGATCTCTGAGATGTTTTAAGCGTATCTAATGGGGGCTATTTCACATAGTAAACTATGGTCTCTAACTTTGATAAAGTCATTGTCGTTCTGATCGTACTAGTAAGCTTAAAGTTGATCGAAGAATAGGGGTCGATCATGTTGGGATACCTCGGTTGTCAAAACAACGAGAGTGTGGAATTTAAAATTTTTCCGAGATACCCATCAGTCCCAAGATATAATTTCCACCTTATGTATGCAAAAAGGTTGAATCAAACAAAAAATAAACAAAAATAAGGGATGATATGCGACTTTTACCTCACCACATGCAAGGTGGTGGTAACCTCCGACTTTGTTGTTGATTCACAAGTAGTTATCCAATTGTCTCACCTCCAGAATGTACCCACAACAGCTAGATTGTAGTAACACCTCCAAGTCAGAGGCTACGAATTAGATCTTGAAGGTTGTCAATGAAGGAACAAGCAGATCTTGATTCAGATCTAGATCTGAATATGGAAGACAAAGAGAGAGAAAGGGTGGCACAAGAGGGGGGCGACTAGGGTTAGATACAAAAGTGTAAGACTTATGTTTGAGTCTCTCCTAGACTCCTTACATAGTCCCCCTTAGTAAACCTAGTCTTGCAAGGCTTCTTCATGGCTATTAACTAAAAGCCCATGTAATCTAATTAATTAATATCTCTCAATTAATTAACACTTTAATTAATATTTAATTAATTAATCTTTCATTAACACTTTAATTCATTTTTTGATTTAACTCCCTTAAATCAAATATTTCATTTTATGATTGTTACTGTCCAACTGTATCATTTGTGACCATCTAGGTTCACCATCAATTGGCAGCAGGCCCACAAACCCTTCCTAATTTAATTAACTAGCAATTAATTGCTCCTATCAATTAAACCCCTTCAATTGACCTTATTAATTCAGGAGTACCCACACCTTATGGTCGATGTCTAGCCACAAGCCCATGAGGCCCAACTTCAGGTGAACTGATTTTTGTGAACCTCACCTCTCATAATTGCCATGTACATATGGTCTTTCTATCGACTTAATTTCCCGATCGAAGACCTATGGTATGTGAATTGATCGGCACCGCTAATTAACTCGATAACTATACTTTCTAATTCGGGATAATAATCCAGTGTGATTGCTAAACTTGGAAACCCCTTTCCAAATTCGTCACCGACCGTGGCCACGCGTTTCTCGGATCTATTATCTAAAAATCGAATTGGAAATTCTCTCATCCATTACGATTACTCAGTAGATTCCATATTGGTACTAACAATTCGCGTACACAACTATATGCACCCAACTTAGGTACATTATGGTCAAGCTACGTGACATGTACCTAGATCAAAGTACATACACCCATGCACCGAATTCGCCCTATCACCTCAAGTCTAAGGACTAAGTCGTACACTATTGTATGTCTTGAGAAACATCCCATCACCGATGTGCGTAATGCGCTCTGGTTTCTCTATTCGGGTTGCTCGATGCATTAAATCCCCTATCGAACCAACTACTCATGCATTGACATCAAATGTCTTGTTCATGAAACTCTACAAATTCACTCCATGTGAATCATGCATAATCTTACAAGTCTTGGCGATTCCTTCGATACACTGCCTCGTTCGGAATCTATGACTTGGAACATGATTTAAGAGCACGATCTTAGAGAATATTTTATGATTGCACTCAATACCGAAGTAAATCGTCCCATAGTCAAATGTGATCTAAGGATTTCATCCAATCGCCCTAATACTGTAATAGAGTTACGCACACACACGCATATATGCTCAAATCTACTTTGTTTCTTATATTTTTCCACATCAATAATATAGCTTTTGCTCTTAAGTCCATTGCTCTAGTGATTTATCTTCGATTATTCTGTTATGTTACGTGATTCTTCTTGTGTTACATCATCCTGAGTAATTAGCCAGATCCTTATATTAAAATTGTATCGTAACTCATACCGTTTATTTATTTATTGATATTATCGAACCACACTATATTCGGTAAAATCAATTGACGCCCACCGTGGGGCTAGGTTAATTACTTGATCTGAATATGGTTTGCTCAAGGAGAAGCCTACGCAACGACGGGAAAAGTATCACAACAACACTAGCACCTCCTGTAGCTGAAGGCTTACACGAAAATTCTCAAAGGGATGGTGTGAACAATACCCCACATCCTGCAGAACAACAAGAGTCCGATCATGTTAAGACACATTGCGCGGGAGCCAGTTCCAATGGACAGAACTCATAGGTACAACAAGTTCCAATCGGTAACCCACCTTTGGCAAACCAGCCTGTTCAAGCAATTCCACCGGCTCTGCTGTATAGAGAAGAGAAGTTGATGAAGATGGTATAACTCATAGGTTCCCTATGTGCTAAAATCCTTGAAATTCCCGAACCAGGTCCTGCAAATCCGAGGACAGCGGCGGGACAACCACCCAGGAAGTCGGAAAAAAATAGGAGACCCCAATAGAGGAATAACATATTTCCGTTCAGGATGATAGCCCGAGAACTTATCAGCGATCTCTAATCACTCCACTGCGCAATAAAGGAGGACTAATCGATAACAATATTCGAGTTAGAGAAAGGCATGATCGAGTAAGAGCCAATGCTCGTCCCATGCAGGAAACCTCAAGGGAAGATACTATTATTCCTATCGACGATGATGACATCGATCCCCTACGTAACCGACCCCGTATAGTACGAGTTTCGGAAAGGGAGATCGAGAGGATGGTACAGGAACGAGTAGAACAGAGACTACTGACTGCCCAACAACCATGGCCTAGGACGAAAGAAGTTCAAGAAAGCATTGCAGAGTGCTCTCTGTTCTGTAGAGAAATTAAGGAAGCCCAAGCTTCGGGACAGTTACCAGGTCGACTACCTCGTTACGACGATACCGATGATCCAGATGACTACATATTCAGTTTCTCGAATATAATGAATCTATATGCTTATTCCGCAGAGTACACGGTGAAATTGATGTTTACTACTTTCGAAGGTTTGGCGCTTGACTGCTTCGGAAAACAGCCCCTTAACTCAATATTCAGCTTCCGAGAGCTCTGCATTAAACTGACACAGCAAATTGCAAGTCAAAAGCGACAAAAACTCCCGATTAGTTACTTTGGAACGTACAACAAGGAGAATCATTGAGAAGTTGGCTTTGGAAATTTAACGTGGAACTGTGAAAAATTGATTCTCCGAACATTGATTACATTATGTCAATTTTATTCGATCTTACAAAAAATAGACATTTTAGGAATGCTCTTAGTCGAAAACAACCACGGACGTTTGCTGAAATAGAAAATTTCAATGTGAAAAGAATACTAATTGATAATGCTAGCTCGGCCAACATTGTTGGATGAAGACGAAGATGAAGAATAATATTGAAGGGAGGTTTTGATGATTTCCAAAACATCAAGATCAGCTAAGTAATGGAAGCTTAGCAAATCCCTTGAAATGAAGTTTTTGACCAAGCAAAGAAGATAAATCAGAAGGGTCAAGATTTATGGTCGAGGAGACAACTGATCTGTTGCCGAAAAAGGAAATCAGATTGGTGAAGTCAGCCGACTCAACAGATTTGTTCCGTTTGGGACCAGTCGAGTGTTCATCAAACAAGAGACTTCGGACAGCTGAGTGGATATGATCAGACAAGCCACCTCAACGATAATGAATGCACTTGAATAAGTAAATGCTGAAGATGAAGGGTATTTATGACAAATGATTGAAGAATAAGCTCGTATCAGCTAGGTGCATTTAATGCGACTGGCAATGAAGTACAGTAGAAAGGACAGTACACAGTCGCAGGTAGCTGTTCCTGAGAAACAGAGACCAATGCTCGAGAAAATGACTTTTGTTTTCTTCAACGGATAGATTTCAAGTCTCAAATATAAAAGAAAGCCTGTTTGAAAATTTCAGAGAGAGACGCAACACGCTTTGAGAGCATTCGAAGCAAAATATCCATCTTAGTCATTTGTTGACAAAAGCCGACGTTCAAGATAGAAGAAAAATCAAAAGAAATTAGAGAAGTGTTGTGAGGAGTAGATATCCATCTTAGTGGGCGATATTACTTCGGAGAATATATTTTCTTTGTGATCTCCTATTGTGAACTTACAACCAATTCATTTGTTATTTGGCGTAAGGAGAGTATATTGTAATATTTGTGATTATAGTATAACCCAAGGTCTAAGTGACTTGGAAAAGTGGACTAAAGTATTTCAATCCATATAACCACTATAAAAATATCAGTATTTTACATTCTCCATTCTTTTCTCGCATATTTCGAAGAGCATACAACTGTTGTTGGTTTCAAGTGGTCAGAAGAGGTTTAGAGGGGGGGGGTGAATAAACCTCTTTAAAATTTTCTTCCAAATTTTAACTTTAAAACTTTTCTCTAACTGAACAGACTAAGCTGATCAGAGGGGTAAGTTACAATTCTGTTCGTGAACAAATCTTTGAACAGCTTTGTTGACCACTCGTCTGATTGTTACTTAGCTGATTTTGTTAAAATCAGTTTTAATACTTAGAGTACTTGCAGCGGATTTTTCAAAGTGTTTTTCACAAGTAATCTCAGTAGTTTGAAAAATGTTTCCCCAGTTTTATAAACTCCTTTTAATTATTTTTCAAACAATTAACTTAATGTGTTTTTATGCAAATAGAAAATATGCAAGTTTAAAAGCAATGTAAAAACACAAGTAATTTTTATAGTGGTTATATGGATGTAAATATCCTTTAATCCATTCGTCCAAGTCACAAAGATCTTGGGTTATACTATAATCACAAAGTTTACAGTATACTCTGCTTGCGCCAATCAACAAATGAAAAGGCTAGTGCGCAGTAGGAAATCACTTTGAAACTCCTACTCTCCGAAGTAATATCACTCACAAAGATGGATATCTACTTCTCACAACACTCAGTTTTACAAATTCACTCAGAAGATGTATTTTTCTTTGATCTTCAACTTCGCTTTTCGTCAACAGATGACTAAGCTGATGAGTGAGCTGTTCTTGAGACTTAAGAGTTCTGCTTCAAAAATTCTCTCAGAAAGTGTGTTGCTTACAATCTCTTCGTCTCTTTCAGCTATTTATACTTGAGGTTTGAAAAATGTCCGTTGAAGAGAGACAAGATTCAAATTCCTCGAGTACTGGTCCTTAAAATCAGCGAACGGCTCTTTTGCAGTCTGTCCGTACTGTCAACAGTACTATTCTGCAGGCAGCATTAAATGCACCCAGCTGATGCGAAGCATTTCTTCAATCATTTGTCTTTAATAACCTTGTACTTCAGCATTTATTACTCCAAGGGGCATTTATTACCGTTGGGAAGACTTTATGATCCTTCTCACTTGGCTGTTGGAAGTGCACGTCTGATGGCGAACTAAGCTGATCTCAAACTTGAACAAATCTGATTTGAGTCGGCTGATCTTCATCAGTCTGATATCTTTCCTTCAGCAGATCAGAAGTCTTGGACCTTGAAATTTGACTCTTATGATGTCTTCATTACTTAGTCAAAATTTCTTCAAAGGGATCATCAGCTAAGTTAACCCATACTTAGCCAATCTTGAAGTTTTGGAAATCTTCAAAACCTCCCTTAACAAATTGTCTTCAGTGCTTTCATCTTCATCCTTATCCAACAATTTTCCCCTTTTTTATGATGACAAAACTTCAGCTAAGCACCTGTTAAATACCTAAACTAAAGATTGTAATCCTCAAAATTTTCTCAGATAGAAAAAGTATATTGGATTAAACTTGTCTGTTTATTTATATTTGAAAATGATTACAAGTACAAGTTCATCAGATGAGATGTCTGAAGAGTAGATAAAGTAAACTGATTACAAAGATTTTACAAGTTCTAACTATCAGCTTCTTCATCAGATTCTTCAAGCACTTCTTCGTACTCATAAGATGACTCCTCATCATCTTCTTCTTCATCTTCATCAGCTTCTTCACCTTGAAGGATGACTTTTTTAGCAGCTTCCATTTTCTCTTTGAGTTCCTGCTCTCTTAGAAGTTCCATCGCCTTCCTAGCTGATTCTGTATTTTTGTACTTAGTTAAAGGCTCTGTTTGATCAGCAGCAGAGTCTTTGGATTCAGCCATTACTTCATCAGTTTTGGCTTCTTCCTTGGTCTCTTCTTCAGACTTGTCTTTGCCTTGAACCTTTCCAATTTCTTCTTCAGCTGTCTTGGTCAGTTCAGCAGTTTCATCAGTTTTATTTTCTTCAGCAGCAGAGGTTTCCTTGGTTGATTCTTCCCCTTTATCTTCCCCCTTTTTTTCATCATCAGACTTGATGACTTCTTCAGGTTTAGCAGCAGGGTTGAGTGCAACTGTTGGAACCTTCATAGCAGCACCTATAGTCTTTAAATTCTGATTAACTACGTCAGGACTTGCTGTAAGGTGATGAAGAGTTGTGCTGATGTTGTCAGTCTGGTCATTGAAGTAGTCAATGTTGAGATTTGTAGTTGCAATTTCATTTTGGATTGCTTGTGCAGCAGTTGATACTTCATGCAACATCCCTAAGTTGATTTCCTTCTCCTCTTCACTGACTTTGATGAAGGTTGCAGTCAGATCAGCGATCTTGTGTTCAGCTCTTTGAATTGCAGTATGAAGGTGATTTACATCAGCCTTCACATCTTCCACATTTCTGTTCATGTCATTTAGGCTGCGCACTAACTGCAAAGAGTTGTCTTGAGGAATAGGGATACTTGTGATTTCAGTCTTGATAATATTTTCCGTAGACTGTTGCACAGTTTCCAGCTGAAGTTTATTTGACTCTGCCAATTCTGTCTTAAGCTCATTCTTCAGCTTCTCTTTGACCTTCATCAGCTGCTGTTGATGCTTCTCTTCCAGTTTCTTTAACGAATCTTCCATCAGCATCTGGAAAGCTTCCATCAGTGATGAGTGTTCATCACCTGATGAGGCAGAAGCAGCAGCTTCATCCTTTTCTTCAGTCGCCTGGTGGACAGGGACATCTTCCATCTTCGTCTCCTGATGATCTTCAGAATCCTTAGCATTCCACTCAATGGCTAAGGGCTTGTCAGCAGACTTTTCAGCAGACTTGTCAGCAGTCTGGTCAGCAGACTAGTCAGCAGGCTTGTCCGCAGCTTTGTGTTCATCAGTGACATCATCATAGAACAGATCAGTGATTGTGCCATCATCATTGAAGCATGTTGTTTGTCTAATCTGCCTCACAATGATCCAGGGGTTGACAAAGGCGTTATTCCCCTTGGGCACCTCACAGTACTCCTTCACTTCCTTGCCAAAGATAATATGCTGGATACTTGGCAGTTGGGGCAACTCACTTGAGTGACCCTGCTGATATCTTGACCTTTTTGCCCATCTCTTCAAGGCGGTCATAACAGCAATGTTCACTGCTCTGTCTTCAGCATTGTCTTTCTTCCTTCTCTTGGCAGGCAGAGAGTTGTCTATTTTCTTGGCCTCCTCCAGTGCAAACTCCTTTGCATACTGATGCATAATGTCTCTGACATAACTGGGATCCAGGGCCTTCTGAATGGAGTTAGTTCTTAGCCAATTAAGAACCCATTGTTCTTCATCAGCTAACTCCTTTGAGTTTTGAAGTTCAAGTATGGATTTGTTCAATCTGCTATCTCTCCAGTTGATGTATCTTGGCTTTTCTTGATTGAACAATGTCTTCAACATCAGCTTTTGATCATAGTAAGCTAAGGACTTCTCAAACTTCTTGAAGAGTTCCTTATCAGCATACACTATGTTAAAAGCTCTTCTAACTTCAAACTTTTCTTTGGGTTTGGGCTCAGCAGCAGGCATTTTTGGCTTCTTAGGCTTTTCTTCATCATCAGCAGCCTCATTTATTTTGATGCTTCCTCCATGGACAGGTCCATGAGCATCAGTTTTGCTAAGCTCAATGACTAAGGCCAATTTAGCAGCCTCAGCAGCTTCCCTTTCAGCCGTAGACATCTGTCTTCTAGCTTCATCCTTAGCAGCTTGAGCCTTGCTTAGCTCAAGAGCCTTCTTCTCCTCCAATTCATCCTGCTTTCTTTGTTCAGCAGCTTCCCTTGCCTTTTTATCAGCTTTGGAGATTTTCTTTCTTTTAATTACAATCTTCTTCTTTCCTTTGTCAGCTGGAGCAGGGGCTGGACCAGCAGAAGAAATAGGAGCAGCTGCTATAGGATCGATGATCATCACATCTGGATCATCCTGAGGTTAGGCAGCCTCAACAGTTGGTGCAGTTTGAGTAGTTTGTTGCTCATCAGCTTTGTCAGCAGCAGAGTTCTCAGCAGTTACAGCAGGCCTTTCAGCAGTTTCAGGATTTTCTCTAACCAAATTTTCCAATTCTGTAAGGTTCTTCAATGAAAGTCATCTGCTTTCTAGCAGATTTCTTAGTTCTCCCTTCACAGTAAATTGAGGCAACTGTATCCTTCTGTTGACTTCTTGTTCTTTGAGAGATGCCTTCAGCAGGCTTCTCAGCTGATGGAGTTCTTGAAGATGATGCAGGGGATCCAGTCCTGACATCAGCAGTTACTTGTTCAATAACAACAGTGGCTTCAGCAGCAGAAGTCACTATCTCCATCTTCTTTGTATCATTCTCCTTAGGCTTATCAGCAGCCTTCTTCTTCCTTGTCTCAACAGCCAAGTCAGCTGTTTTGACTAATCTCTTAGGTCTTTTGGCAGGAACCTTCTTTTGTTCCTCATCTTCGGCTTCCTCAGGCTCACCAGCCTTCCTCTTCAGAACAGGCAAGTACTTAGTCATTGCCTTAGACTTGTGGATTTCATTTCCATTCAGCATAGGACACCCCAGGTTGAACAGCAGGTAACTGAGCGTGATCCTGTGGTTGGTGTGAGGACCTTTTCCTTTCTTCTCATCAAAGAAATCAGCCAAGATGTACCAAATTATTATGGACCAGTTGACTTCTAGCCCATAGTAAATAGCAGCCATGATGCTGAACCTCTTCATGGTAACAGCATCCAATGAGAAGGTGCAGTTTTCAATCAACTTAGACACCATATCAGCCATCCGCTGATATTCATCTTTCAGTTGTTTCTTTCTTATATTTCCAGACAATACTTCTCCCTCTTTGGCGCAGATCGCCCAGAATTGTTGGTGCTTGTCTTCCGTCAGTACAGTGACGTCATGTCGTCCACTGTTAGGAAGCCCAAACGTTTCGTGAAGAACAGCTGGGGTAATAGTGATAGATTTTCCTCCCACTGTAGCCTTAATCTCCAGTGCGTTTTAGTCAGCTTTTGCTGTATTGTAGTACTCCATCACTTGATCAGTCCAGATCACTCCCTCGTTGTACTCCATGAAATTTACCAACGAAGCAGATTTGAACTTCTCTAGCAGTTCCTTCATCAATTTCGTACCAGATTGGTAGTATGATTCATAAACTAGGAACATTCCTTCAGCGGCCATCGCAAATCTGTTGAATGTTAGGAGAACAGGAAGAATTTTGCAGAAAATTTGCAAGTAATTTTTCTCACAAGTGCTTTTGAATATTTAGGGTGCGTAAAGAACTACACGACTGATCAGATTAGGATTTATAGAGTTAGGGTATCTTGGATTCCGTGATACCAGCCAACCGTTAGATCCGTTTCTTGTCAGTGCTGATCGTGCGGCGTCAGTTACGACCTTTCAAATTCAAATCGCATTAAATGAGGAGCAGGAATTTGTACCGCCCTTCTGTCACTTGTAAAAGCGTGTTTTAGAAAATGAAATGTTTTAAACAGTCAGCTTTTACATAAGCGATCAGATGAGTAACATAAATACTTATCTGATGGACTAATGTCCTGATGACACAGTTGTTATCAGAGAATGCCAATAGCTGATAACCTTCCTCAGCTGTTTGTCAATCCAGCTAGATAAATAAATCTTCATTCTTCAAGACTTTAATCTTCTGTTGAAAGCATAACTTCAACTAACTGACATTAACAGATTTCATCTTTTAATCAGAAGTACCGCTAGTCTTACACGTTCCCCCTGACTTTAAGAATTCATAAGTTAACTAGTCTGTTGAGAGTAAATCCTTGAAGATAAATAAGATGAGTAAGCTGTTAAATTTAGTCTTCTGATAAGTTCCCCCTCAGCTTATGCATTTAATTTCAATAAACCTAGTTCAGCTCTTAGAGTTGAAAACCTTGTTTCACTTAGAGGTTTTGTGAAGATGTCAGCAATCTGATTTTCAGTAAATACATACTCAATTATGACATTTCCTTTCTCCACATGATCTCTAATAAAGTGATGCTTGATCTCAATATGCTTAGTCTTGGAATGACTTGTAGTATTCTGAGTAAGGCTGATTGCACTAGTATAGTCACAGTAGATTGGTATTCCACTGATCTTGATATTGTAGTCTTCCAGTTGATGCTTCAACCATAAGATTTGTGCACAGCAAGCTCCAGCAGCTATGTATTCAGCTTCAGCAGTAGATATGAATACTGAAGTCTGTTTCTTACTCATCCATGAGATCAGATGACTACCTAAGAATTGACAGGCACCTGTTGTGCTTTTTCTATCAATCTTGCAGCCTGCAAGGTCAGAATCTGAATATCCAATAAGCTCAAATCCAGACTCTCTAGGATACCACAACCCCAAATCTTGAGAGCCCTTAATATACTTCAGTATTCTCTTGGCAGCTAGGAGATGAGATTCCTTGGGATTTGATTGGAATCTTGCACAGACCCCAACTGAGTACATAATATCAGGTCTGCTTGCTGTTAGATACAACAATGACCCAATAATGCCTCTGTATTTGGTTATGTCCACTGATTTGCCATCTTCATCTTTATCCAAACGAAGACTTGTAGATATTGGAATAGTAGCAGTAGAGCTAGTTTCCATACCAAATTTCTTGAACAGATCCTTTGTGTATTTTGCTTGGCTGATGAAAATTCCATCAGGCAACTGTCTGACTTGCAAACCAAGAAAATAATTAAGTTCTCCCATCATGCTCATTTCAAACTTGTTATGCATCAGCTTTGAGAACTTGTCACACATCTGTTGGTTAGTTGAACCAAAAATAATATCGTCCACATAAATTTGCACAAGCAAAATATGTTATTCACATTCAATAGTGAACAAGGTCTTGTCAACTTTACCTTTGCGAAATCCTTTAATTAAAAGAAAATCAGATAAGGTATCATACCATGCTCTTGGAGCCTGTTTCAGTCCATAGAGGGCTTTCTTCAGACGATACACCTTGTCTTCTTCTTGATAGACTTCAAAACCAGGTGGTTGTTCAACATAAACTTCTTCTTGCAATTCTCCATTGAGAAAAGCTGATTTCACATCCATCTGATAGACTGTGAAATTCTTGTGAGCAGCATAGGCAAGAAAGAGTCTGATTGCCTCTAGTCTTGCTACTGGTGCAAACGTTTCATCAAAGTCAATGCCTTCTTCTTGGCAGTAAACCTTGGCCACTAGTCTTGCTTTGTTTCTGGTGACTTCACCATATTCATTCATCTTATTTCTGAATACCCACTTAGTGCCAATGACTATTTGATGACTTGGTCTAGGAACTAAGTACCAGACTTCATTCCTTTCAAATTGATTTAGCTCTTCTTGCATAGCTTCAATCCAGTTGGAATCATTAAGAGCTTCTTCAATCTGTTTGGGCTCAATTTGGGATAGAAAGCTGATGAACATTGCATCACTTGCAGCAGCTCTCCTAGTCTTTACTTTATCCAAAGGATCACCAATCACCAACTCTGGTGGGTGATTCTTGAGCCATCTGAGATCAGGTTGCAAATCATAATGTTGTCCTTTGTCTTGATCTTGCAACACTACTGTTGGAGATCCAGTAGTAGTCTGTTGAACATTTGTTGTCTGTTGAACAGTCTCTGGTCTATCAGCTGTTTGCAACTCGTCTGTTAGACAATCAGCACTGTGATTTTGAACAGCACTTGAGTTATCAGCTGGGTTGAGATCAGGTAGTATGATGGGAACATATTCTTCATTCTTTCCAACATTCAACTTCTGTAAATCAGTAGACAGATCTTGATTAATATTTTGATTCTTTTCAGAAGATTGACTTGGTTCATCAAATACTACATGAATGGATTCTTCTATTAGTAATGTTCTTTTGTTAAACACTCTATAAGCTTTACTAACAGTAGAGTATCCTACAAAGACAGCTTCATCAGCCTTTTCTGCAAATGCAGTAAGGTGATTTTTACCATTATTTAAAACATAGCATTTACAACCAAAAATCTTAAAGTAATGAATGTTTGGCTTTCTGTTGTTCCAAACTTCATATGAAGTCTTGTTTTGGTGCTTGTTGATCATGCATCTGTTTTGGGTAAAACATGCTGTGTTTGTTGCTTCTGCCCAAAATCTTTGAGGCAGCTTAGCTTCAGCTATCATGGTTCTAAAAGCTTCCTTTAGTGTTCTGTTTCTCCTTTCAGCAACACCATTCTGTTGAGGGGTTCTAGCAACTGAATACTCATGATGTATTCCTTTGATATTACAATACTCTTCAACAGTAGAGTTTGTAAACTATGTCCCTCTATCTGATCTGATCTTCAATATTTTTATGCTTTTCTTATTCTGGATCAGCTCCATCAGATTAGTAAGATGTTCCTTGGTTTCACTTTTCTTTTTCATGAATATCACCCAAGTATATCTTGAATAGTCATCCACAACAGCTAGGCAGTATTTCTTTCCACCATTGCTGACTGGATCAATGGGTCCAAATAAGTCCATATGTAGCAGCTCCAATATTCTTCCAGAAGATTGATGCTTCTTGCTTTTGAACGATGACTTGATTTGTTTACCCTTCTGACAAGCGTCACAAAGCTTATCTTTGCTCATGATTGTGTTTGGAATTCCTTATACCAGATTATTTTTGATAAGTCTGTTGATGGTCTTGAAATTCACATGATTCATTCTTTTGTGCCACAGCCAACTAACTTCACTTGGTGTTGATGCCACCAAACAGATGTTTGAATTCTTGTCAGCAGAATTCCAGTCGACTATGTAGACATTCCTTGTCGTCTTCCAGATAAAATTACCTTCTTTGTACCAATCTGTTCAACGTAGCACTTATCTGTTGAGAAGATGACTGAATATCCTTTGTCACAAAATTGACTTATGCTCAGCAGATTATATTTGAGGCCTTTAACATATGAGACGTCAGATATCTCTATGTTTCCTTTGATTAATCTTCCTTTAGCTTTAATCTTGCCTTATTTGCTGTCCCCAAACGTAACTTTTGGACCATCCACAGCAACTGCATCCGTCAGCTCATGTATGTTTCCACACATGTGTCTTGAACAGCCACTGTCCAAGTACCAGATTTTCTCTACTTTACTCCTACTCCTAATCCTAACCTACAAAACAAAATAAAATTGTTTTAGGTACCCTTATTGAGAGGGTCCTGAAGGATTAGTTCCACCTTTGACAACCCAAGATGATGAAGTCTTAGGCTTCTTAGGTTTCTGAGTTTCAACAGGAGTATGAACAGCTTTGCCTTTACCACGTTCATTAGATTTATCATATTGTTGATGATCAGCATGATAAGGATAATGTTCAAATGCAGAGTAAGATGCATGATAAGGAGGATATGCATGCATTGGATGAGCATGATATGGTACATAGTAAGTTGGAAATTGAGGTGCATGATACATAGGATGATATGCAGCAGGTTGCACATAGTAAGACTCATTTCCATACCAAGCATTTTGATTTTTCTTATTCTTATGCTTCTTTGGTTTACTACTTGCTTGCTCATTAACAGACGACTTAGTTTTATCACTAGTCTGATTAGTTTTAGCCTTATCAGAGGACTTCCTATGACTCTTCTGTTTAGGCTTACTAGTCTGTTTTCCTACACTAGGCTCTTTGCTCTTTTTAGCCTTAGGAGTTTTCGTCTCCTTTACCACTTTCTCAGGTGAAGCAGGTCTAGCAGTTTGAACATACAGAATGACCTTACTATTGTCAGCAGATATAAATTTCTCAGTATGATTCAATTATTGCTTATCATGATCTAAAGGTGTCTTCTGTTTACTAGACATGTGAGTGGATGCAACAGATGGCTTCTCATGAGACTCAATGACTTTCTCAAGCTCTATGATTTTTCCTTTATAAACTTCACATTCAGCTTTCAGAGACTCATGTTCTTGCTCAAGCTGTTTATATTCAGCTGATTCTCTTGGCCTTTCAGCTGAGAGTTTCAGTGAATTGTTTTGCTCCTTTAGCAATATCATCTCTTCCTTAAGCTTTTTATATGCTTCAGCAATAGTAGTATTGTTAAGCATCATTTGTTCAAATGAACTAAATAGTTCATTCTCAAGAGGAGTTACCTCACTATCCTCAGAGTCATCAGATTCCTTAGCCATCAGGCAGAGAAGGGCAGGGCTCTCTTCATCAGAAGACTCTTCGTCAGAAGTGTCAGAATCTGAATCAGATGAGTAAACGGCAGTTGGCTTTTCTGCTTCTGCTACCATTGCCTTAGCTTTCTGATGTTTTCTTTCTTTTCTGACTCTATTTTCTTCTTCAGTATACTTCTCAGCTTTAGGATATGGGCAGTCTCTAATGAAATGACCCAGATTCCTGCAATTATAGCACATCATCTTAGATTTATAAGAATCCTTATCCTGAGAAGAAGAAGTAGGGTTAGAAGTAGAAGCATTGTTATATTTGTTCTTAATTTTTCGTCTGTAGAACTTTTTGAAGTTGTTCATCAGCAATGCAACGTCTCCAGCAGTGTACTCCTTTTTGTTGAGTATTGTGGCTTCATCAGATGAGTCCACGTCTTTGCTTTTGTGAGCTGGCCTTCTAGGATTTTCAGCAGCAACAAGTGCAGCTGTGGGACTTGAAGTTGAGGTTTCTTCAACACCCATTCTAGGCAGTTTATACTCATACGCCTTGAGTACGGAGAACAGCTCTGTAAGAGAAATCTTTCCCAGATCTCTTGACTCTTCCATTGATGTCACCTTCATGTTGAACTTGGGAGGCAGAGCCTTCAGAACTCTGACGGTGATCTCCTTGTCAATGAAGGTCTTTCCCAGCTTTAGAACTTCATTCAATGTTCTGGTAAACCTGGTATCCATCTGATCAATGGTCTCTCCAGATTTCATCTTGAAGTTGTCCAGCTTCTCCAAGGCAACACTGAGCTGATGTTCTTTGATGGCGTCGTTTCCTTCGCTCATATCACGAACCTTATCCCACATCTCCTTTGTAGTTTTGCAATGTTTGACTTTGTCAAACCGATCATTGTCCAGGGCTTTGGTCATGATGAAACGGCCAACTTTATCCAGATTGAACAGCTTTATCTCTTCGGCTGTCATCTCTGTTAAGTCTTTTTCCACCACCAGTTCAGCTTCATCAACTATAATGGTCTTGGTGAATTTGAATGGACCCTTTATGATACATGTGTACATGTTATAATTATAGGCAGCTAAGAAGATCTCCATTCTGATCTTCCAGTCTTCAAACGACATACCAGCAATGTGGGGAACATGGCTGATACAGTCCATTTTTCAAAAAGTTTTGATTTTTCAAAAATATGCTCTTTTGAAAAGTTTTAAAACCTTTGAAAAACACTTGGATCAAGCTCGTTGATCAGGCAGCTGATTCAAATGAACCACCCGCTCTGATACCACTTGTTGGTCCCAAGTGGTCAGAAGAGGTTTAGAGGGGGGGGGAGGGGGTTGAATAAACCTCTTTAAAATTTTCTTCCAAATTTTAACTTTAAAACTTTTCTCTAACTGAACAGACTAAGCTGATCAGAGGGGTAAGTTACAATTCTGTTCGCGAACAAATCTTTGAACAGCTTTGTTGACCACTCGTCTGATTGTTACTTACATGATTTTGTTAAAATCAGTTTTAATACTTAGAGTACTTGCAACGGATTTTTCAAAGTGTTTTTCACAAGTAATCTCAGTAGTTTGAAAAATGTTTCCCCAGTTTTATAAACTCCTTTTAATTATTTTTCAAACAGTTAACTTAATGTGTTTTTATGCAAATAGAAAATATGCAAGTTTAAAAGCAATGTAAAAACACAAGTAATTTTTATAGTGGTTATATGGATGTAAATATCCTTTAATCCACTCGTCCAAGTCACAAAGATCTTGGATTATAATCACAAAGTTTACAGTATACTCTGCTTGCGCCAATCAACAAATGAAAAGGCCACAAGTGCGCAGTAGGAAATCACTTAGAAACTCCTACTCTCCGAAGTAATATCACTCACAAAGATGGATATCTACTTCTCACAACACTCAGTTTTACAAATTCACTCAGAAGATGTATTTTTCTTTGATCTTCAACTTCGCTTTTCGTCAACAGATGACTATGCTGATGAGTGAGCTGTTCTTGAGACTTAAGAGTTCTGCTTCAAAAATTCTCTCAGAAAGTGTGTTTCTTACAATCTCTTCGTCTCTTTCAGCTATTTATACTTGAGGTTTGAAAAATGTCCGTTGAAGAGAGACAAGATTCAAATTCCTCGAGTACTGGTCCTTAAAATCCGCGAACAGCTCTTTTGCAGTCTGTCCGCATTAAATGCACCCAGCTGATGCGAAGCATTTCTTCAATCATTTGTCTTTAATAACCTTGTACTTCAGCATTTATTACTCCAAGGGGCATTTATTACCGTTGGGAAGACTTTATGATCCTTCTCACTTGGCTGTTGGAAGTGCACGTCTGATTGCGAACTAAGCTGATCTCAAACTTGAACAAATCTGATTTGAGTTGGCTGATCTTCATCAGTCTGATATCTTTCCTTCAGCAGATCAGAAGTCTTGGACCTTGAAATTTGACTCTTCTGATGTCTTCATTACTTAGTCAAAATTTCTTCAAAGGGATCATCAGCTAAGTTAACCCATACTTAGCCAATCTTGAAGTTTTGGAAATCTTCAGAACCTCCCTTAACAAATTATCTTCAGTGCTTTCATCTTCATCCTTATCCAACAACTGTTAAAATTGTTTTCAAAAGAACTTTGCAACTGGGGATAAAACTTTGAAACCAAGTTTTGATTGTTTGTGAAAAACACTTTACAAATCCGCTGCAAGTAACTTACCTTGGAACTCTGATTTTTTTAAAATCAGCTAAGTTAATCAAAGAAGTGGTCTACTCTGCTGCTCAAAGCTGTGTGCGCGAACAACCTAGTAACTTCACCTGACTTGATCAACCTAGCCTGCTCATCTTAAAAGTTGGAGTTTAAATTTTAAAGTTACAAAATTTTCAGAGGTCTATTCTCCCCCTCCCCTCTAGACCTCATCTAACCACTTGGGACCAACAAGTGGTATCAGAGTGTTTTTCAAAGGTTTTAAAAGTTCTCAAAAGAGCACATTTTTGAAAAATAAAAACTTTTTGAAAATGGATTGTATCAGCCATGTTCCCCAAATTGGCGGTATGAGCTTCGATGACTGGAATATACACATGGAAATATTCCTTGCTTCTTACAACGATAACATGTTTACATGTATCACAAAAGGTCCCTTCAAAATCACCAAGACCGTTAAAGTTAACAATGAGAAAATAATGGTGAATAAAGAACTTGACGAGATGACAGCTGAGGAAGTCAGATGTTCAATCTGGACAAGGTTGGACATTTCATCATGACCAGAGCCCTAGACAATGACCGATTTGACAAAGTTCGGGAAATGAGTGAAGGAAATGATGCCATTAAAGAGCATCAATTAAGTGTCGCTCTAGAAAAGTTGGATAACTTCAAGATGAAATCTGGAGAAACCATTGATCAAATGGATACCAGGTTCACCAGAACACTCAATGAAGTCTTGAAGCTGGGAAAGACCTTCACTGATAAAGAAATAACTGTTAAAGTATTGAAGGCACTGCCTCCCAAATTCAACAAGAAGATTACAGCTCTAAAATAATCAAGAGATATGGGGAAGATTTCTCTTACAGAGTTGTTTTATGTACTCAAGGCATATGAGTATAAACTGTCTAGAATGGGTATTGAAGAAACATCAATTTCAAATCCCACAGCTGCCCTGGTTGCTGCTGAAAATCCTAGAAGATCAGTAAACAAAGCAAAGAAGTGAACTCATCTGATGAAGCCACACTACTCAATAAAAAGAAGTACACTGCTGGAGACGTTGCACTGTTGATAAACAACTTCAAGAAGTTCTACAAGAGAAAACTAATGAACAAATTCAGCAATCTACTTCTAACCCTGCCTCTGCTAGTCCTGACAGTAAGGATTCCTATAAGTCCAAACTAATGTGCTATAATTGCAGAAAATTGGGACATTCATCAGAGATTGCCCATATCCAAAAGCTAAGAAATATACTGAGGAGGAAAAAAACTCATAAAGGAGCAAAAACATCAGAAAAGCAAAGTGATGATAGATGTAGCAGAAAAGCTAGCTACCATCTACTCTTCTGACTCAGACTCAGACACTTCAGAAGACGAGTCTACTGAAGATGAGAATCTTGCACTTCTGTGCCTGATGGCCAAAGAATTAGATGACTCTGAGGATGAGGTAACTTCTACTGAAAATAAATTGATGAATTCATTTGAGAAAACGATTGTTAATAATACCAGTATTGTTGATGCATTTGCTAAGATTAAGGAAGTTATGACATTGCTAAAAGAGCAGAACAATTTTTTGAAATTTAAGGTTGAAAGACCAAAATAATCGATTGAATATAAACTGCTTGAGCAAGAGAATGAATCTCTGAAAGCTGAATGTGAAGTTTATATGGGTAAAATCATGGAACTTGAGAAAATCATAAAGTCTCATGACAAGTCTTCTATTGCATTAGATGACACCCTTAGTTAACAGAAACTGCTTTTAGAAGTGGACAAGATAGAACTGAATCATACTGAAAAATTCATATCTGCTGACAATCGTAAGGTCATATTATATGTTCAGACTACTAAACCTACTTCACCTGAGAAAGAACTAAAGGAGACTAAAGCTCCTATGGCTAAAACGAGCAAATAGCCTAAAATAGAAAAACATACTGGTAAAGCTAAACAGCATATTCCTGAGAAAACTGCTGATAGAAGTAAGACTAATCAGACTAGTGGAAAAACTAAGTCGCCTGCTGTCGAGCAAGCAAAGAGTAAATCAAAGAAGCATAAAAATAAGAAAAATCAAAATGCTTGGTATGGAAATGAGTCATCATACTATGTGCCACCTACTGCATATCCACCATTATATCATGCACCTCAGTTTCCACATTACTATGCTACCTACCCTGCTAACCCTATGCATGCATATCCTGCATATCATGCACCTTACTCTGCTTATGAGCATTTTTCACATCATACTAATTATCAACATAATACATCTGCCGATTATGATGAAAAGAAAACTGTTCATGCTCCTGCTAGCACTCAAAAGCCTAATAAGCCTAAGACTTCAACATCTTGGTTTGTCAAAGATGAAACTAATCCTCCAGGACCCTCTCAATAAAGGGTACCTGAAACAATTTTATTTTATAATATTCGAACGAAGTATCAAGGACCATATTAAAAAAAAATGAATAGCTTAATTTATCTACTATTTTGTTCATCAAAGGCTAAAATTAATTTACATGAAATAAAACTAGGTATGAGTAAAATATTATAGGTCGGTTAAAACGGATCGTATTTGATGTCGACCTGCAAAATGTAACAACATGAAATGAATAAAACATTAGGCCGAAATTTCATAATTACGAATATATGAAGCTTACATTTTGTTTTATAATATGTGCCTAACATGTTTGTACAAATAATATTTTTTTTATTACTATCTTCATCAGAATCATCTCTTGCTGCCTTGATTTATTACTAGGTATGGGTTGAAAAAATTGTAAAAGACTAATGTGTGAGTCCAAAATATCACAAATTAAACTCTTCTGCCGGACCCAAGATTTGCAAACAGTCCATAAATGAAACTATTAAATTAAATAGAAACCATACTCGAGCAATACTCAGACAAGGGCAAATAATTTTGCAAAATAAAATGAACAAGGTTGAAGGTGACGGATGCTTAATGAATACATAATTGAAGACTAATGAATATAGTGTAATTTTATAAAAGATACTTAAACAAACAACTAAAGTAATGATCTAAAAAGTAATAAGCTTTATCACAACAATCAACTCAAATAAATAGAAACCAAATAAAAAAATAAAAAATTAGTTAATTAGTAATAAAACGCATAATTAACGCATGCACGACAGATGATCTATCGAGATCAACACATTAATTAAAATATTCGTTTTGCTTCCGAAGGATTACGTATATAATCTAATTAAAACCTATAATGTTAAAATAAACTAATGTGGTAAAGATTCATTCCAAACTTAGCTGAAAAGATTTAACTTTAACACGAGAAATAAAAGAATAAAATGGGAATATTTTTTAAAATCACATAAGATAAACATGTCGGACAGTCCTAGGTATTGCAAGCTACACATAAAATAACTTATGAAGGAAAATATCAAAAAGCTAGTTGAATTTTTTTTTTTGTTAATGTTGACTCTTTATTTTCCCAGCCTAAATGATAGAAAGGGTTAAATATAAAAAATTATTTTTCTTGATTAGAAATGTTAAGTAGTTTAAAATATCAAAAAATAAAAAATTGAACTTCATAAATGATTCCTCTAAAAAAATTTGAACTAAGAAAAATAAAAATTACCTCTTAAAGGCTCAAAACATTGGGAATCCCAATTTTTTTAAATATTAAAAAAAATCGCTGATAAATTAGGATATTTCAAATATCCATATATTTAAATCAATTTTATATTATTGAAGAAAAACCTAGCGTTTCAATATTTTGAATAAAATATATACAACAGTCTAAAAACAAAATGCTATTTGCTTATTTATTTTCTGTACATATTACAACGCAAGGAAGTTCGGATATTAATAAAGCTTTTAACTAATTTAACTTTATTAGTAATATAACAAGCTGTAATTTATTTTATAACATTTACGTACCATGTTACTAATTTTTTATTTTTAAATTATTTTGTTCGTTGATCATAATATTCTAATCAAAATTTATAAATTATGTAGTTTGTATATTTCTGATAATATTTAAATTAACAGTTATTTTCATTAATTATTTTAGTATATTGTTTTCGTAAATATTTAATTTTAAAATAAAATTTTCAAAAATGTCGGTCCATGATTCTTTTCCTATATTCAACGTATGGTTACAAAATATGCAATCGGACTTTGATGAATCTTTTAAGTAATATAATTTTATGATTATATAAGAAGGTGTAATCTTGTCTAATAATATTTACACATTATATATATAACAAGTTATTTTTTATTAAATTATTTTGTTAATTAATCATAATATTATAATGCAATTGTATTAATTATATTTTCTTCATGTCATGATTCAATTATTTTACTTATCAGAGATGTTCTAGATAATAGGAGATCGAGTGAGACACTTTCTTCTATATTTTTTTTTGTAAAAAGATATTTCTTATTCTCTAACATAAGGTTTCGCTTTCAGGTGATGTAGTGGCATAGTTTAGAACTAATGTGTTTGTTCAACATTTGCATCGACCTAAAATATTTTAAAAATAAATAAATAAAATTACTTCATTGAAGGTTCTGTAATCCTTGGGAAGCGAAACAAATATTGAAATTAATGGTGTGATCTTGGCCGTTTATATATGATAATTCAACCGTTGGATCTAAATATCTTTTGCTATAAATTGGTTGTTTTAACTGAGTTAGGTCAAATATCACTTTACAAAATTTAATAAATATGATTCTTTCTAACTTATTATATACCTCACTATCTCCTAAACAACTGTTTGAAATCCGTAGACGTACTATTTTACGAGCATTACGATATCGTATATTTTGCTATTCGTCTGGAATACCGACAAATGATATGTACTCCGATCCCTTAAAAATGGGATCACATTTAGAATACCAACAAATGACCACCCATATATTGTATTTCTTTGAGGAGGGTTGGCATTGAGGTTTTTCTAGATAGTCTTCCGAAAGTGCAAAGCCGGTCAAAACTCAAACGAAAACTGATCACTTCTTCACATCCATCTTCTTGTACTATAATTAATTCTACAAGAATAGGTGTATAATTTGTAGCATTCTACGAAGGCATATATTAACTCAAATTAGGTGATCATGACTTATATTGGTATCTATTGTCTAGTATAGAATGTAATCACACTAATCGTCAACTATCAATTTCAGCAAAATAGATTTTCTATAATGAATGAACATACACTTGCTTACAAGAAACAAATGAACCTACACTTTCTTTCACTTTTCCCCTTTCGTGAGTTAGCACAAAATCTATAATGAAATATGTAAATATGTAATGGTTATAAACTTGTAATGAAGCTATACTTGCTTTTGCTTTACTCATTCGAGTTAGACTCGTGTTTAAATATACAAATCTATTTTATTAAACAAATTAAAAATTGAGAAACTATATGTACATTATCATCAAAACTATCAAGTCCAGCGAGTTAGACTCGTGAGTTCGATTTGTTTCAAAATCAAACAAAATTTTAAATTCAAGGATAAAATCTAATGGAAAGTTTAAATTTAACGTGCAAAATTTCAAACTAAAACAATCAATCAATCGAAACAATCTCATTATCCAATATGAATCATATCTATAAAATTAAAAATTAGCATGAAACTATTTATGATAAAGTCAAACTAATTGAATATAACCAATTATAAAACTGATAATCCCAATAAATAAGTAATTCTTAAAGCTCGTGATTCTAATTAAAAAAAAGTACTTTTACCACTCATAATCCTAAAATTTCTGCAATAAATATTAAATTCCCTTCGATTACGAGATGCATATCTACATCAAAGAAAAAAAGGAAAGAAAATTAGTAGAGCTTAAATGTAAATTAAGAACTTAAAACAAGAAAAAATTAGAAAAAATCATTGCAAAATTTCCGGTACTAGCTTGAACAGATGATATACATCTGTGTATAAATTTGAATATGAAATATTCTACAATTGTATATAAATGTAAATTATATAATAATTGTGTTATCACACTTTGTTATCCTAAACAACAGAGAAGTCAAACGTGATGATGAAACTAAAAGTTTTATATCTACAATTATTTAAAATCAGTTAACAAAAACCACAAGTTGAACCGATCCTATCTAATTTGCATCAAGAACATACAAAGAATTAAAATTCCTAATTAATTCTAAATTAAATTGATGAAACTTTACTATATTTACCAGAAAATTGCAGAGAAAAAGAGAACTAATCAAAGTCTATGTTTCTCTTGAAATAGGTAACTTTTATATATAGGTGTATAGATCGTTCACAGAAAAGGGAGGGATATGTGTTGATTGTGTCAATCATTAATTATAACTAGATAATCATTAAACCAAATTATGTTTCCTTACTTTTATGATATGGCGGTAACAGATGGAAAAAGGCGCCAATAAGAATACATATTTGTGAAAGTATAAAATATGGACTATATGTACATATATTTTTTTAAATTATTAAGTTATTTTAATTATAACTTAATTGAATGTAACATTAATTGAGGAAAGTTATGAAGAAAGGGATATGATGGGCGCAAAAAATGGAGAAGGGTTTTAGAAAAATAAAATATTGAAGCACAGACGAGGAGAAACAAAAATATTAATTGTATCTTTTTATTAAAGTTAATGGCAATTTACCCGTGATATTCATAATGTTTAATTTACATATTTGTGATTTGAAAAAGAGCATTTTATCCTCCTATAAAAATTTTAAATATGCAATTTACTCCCTTCAATCGGAAAGTGTAATTCACTTGCCGAAACTAAGAGTGGGCATAAAAAGTATTTTATATTATAGGGGGTAAATTGCCATATTTATTATAACACAGGGGTAGATTGTCACATTAATCATAATACAACGAGGTAACTGTCACATTATCATAGCATGGGGGGGGGGGGAGGGTAAAATGTCACATATAAAAATGTCAGGGAGGCAGTGTGAAATATTTATAAAATTATAGAGGAGTAAATTGCTCATTTTCAAATTACAATGAGGTAAATTAAACATTATGAGTTTCACAGAAATAAACTGCCATTAACTCCTTATTATAATATAATTTTTTGCTATTTTCATGGTAAATTGAACATTATGAGTATCAATGAGATAAATTGAAAATTATGAAGCATATAGGAGGAGAAACAAAAGAAATATTGAAAAATGTTTGGGAAATAAAAAGAAAAACGGAATGGACGTTTTTTGTCAAAAGATAAAATCGGTCAACAAATAATTTACTACATAGAACTTTGTCTAACAATCCTGTAAAGATAAACTATCAAAATCCTAAAGCGTTGTTTTTATTAGAAAAATATCCTTGTGTTATTTTTTTACTAGAAAAATTATATTTCTTTATAATTTAATAAGGAGATTATTGCAATTTTTTAAGTGAACATAGGATTATTGTCAATTTTCAAAGTTAATAGGGTGATTATTGTCAAATCTTAGGTAAATAGGGGGTGCTTTCATCATTATTTGTGTGGTATAATTGTTATTTTTCCATGTAAGCGTGGGTCATTTTAATAAAAAAAAAATCAGCACATGAGATTTCTGATAAAAAAATAGTACAGGCGAATTTCGCTAATTAGACATAGCATTCACTCTGATTTTTTTGTCCAAACTCATCCCAAATTAATTTGAATACCTAAATTTTGAGGTACTCTTCTAATATATTGCAGGACGGAACGAGATATCCTAAGATTTTAACCACAAGCTAAATATTACATTCTACTCTTCAATTCCCAATCCGTCCCGTAATAATTTTGGTACGCTAAATATTACATTCTATTCTTCAATTCCCAGCCCGTCCCATACTAATTTGGGTACCCAAATTATTACGAGACGGAACGGGTTGAGATTTTGGCTTTCATATTTTTTTTTTTTGAAGTAATCATACTAATTACACTATTAACATTAATGTTACCGCCACTTCTTAATTATATAGTTTTAATATTTAATGGAAAAGAAAAGGTTTTTGTTTCCTTATCACAAATCCCATCCGTAATTCCCAATTATTTTCCCTTATCACGTTTTCCATCGTGAACTTTGAAGCAAAACTCTTTTCTGACTGAAAAATTTTTACCTCACCTGCTACTTGTAGCCCATCAATTCCTTTATCACGTATCTTCGCGATTCTTCTTGAGAAAAGAACACACACTAGTATCGATCCCAGTAACCCTATGCCCGTATCGTTTTCTGGAGTCTTAAGAAAACAATAAAGTTTTGTGAATTGTGATCAATCGAAGAACCCTATCCCCTAATTTTCCAAATTCTGAAATTGCAATCATTCGAAATTTCGAATCATTCCTCCTATACCCGCCTTCAAGTAAAGGTATTTGCAAATTTTATAGTTGCAGCACTTTTTGAATATTTTTAGTTGTTTTTTGAATGGTTGATCTTAAGAGATTGTGAATCATTCCTCCTATACCCGCCTTCAAGTAAAGGTATTTGCAAATTTTATAGTTGCAGCACTTTTTGAATATTTTTAGTGTTTTTTGAACGGTTGATCTTAAGAGACTGTACAAGCGGTAATTAGTCACAATCATGTCTATCTTTTGAGGTTCAAGTGCTAACTAGTTATATAATAATGGCAGAGCATGATTTTGTTTTATCTTTCAAGTTTATTGTAAATTCTTGATTTCACCTTATAAATACATTTGTCCATGCCACATTTGAAATAGACTCAGAGAAATCGGGAACATAAACAATACTTGTGGGCGGCATCTCGAAAGGAAACAGGTCAATCTTCAATTTTGTTGCTTTCTAAACCAAGTTTAATTCGTTTTTCTGTTATCCCTTGAACAAACAAATTTGTCTCATGTTGTGTTTCCTGCTGAAATTTGTTGCTTGAGTCAGCTTCATCTATGCATCATAAGAGAATAAAACATATTCTACATGTTTCTATAGTTTTTCAATGCACTCATGAATTACTTTATTTTGGCTATATATGTAAGTAGTTTATTCACATACTAGGAATGCAACTAATTAGTAATTAAGTTCATAGTAAACTTCCCGAGTGCAGTCTGGCAGTCTTTAGTAAAATGCCCATAACTTTCTCCACAGACCTTGATTTTGTAAACCGCTTTTTTGGTTGAAAACAAGACTTCCGTATCTTTCTGAACATATTTGATATACCTTCTAGCTCTTTTCCAATCAAAGCAGTTTTGCATTCAAAGTCACCCTATCTGCACAAATAGATTATGGGACAGCATTTGCACCAGATGTCGAATTAGTTATATTCTGAACTCTTGTAATGCTCAGTCACCGAAAACTGTATATATAACCAGCACCGTATTAAAATTGCAATGACAAATGAAAGAAATTCCTAATTTTAGAGAGTATAAGTACTTGATTTGATTGAACTGCATGACCTCTAATGCTGGTGTAAAATGTTAGAACTACATGCAAGCCTCATCTGTAACACTTAGACAAACATTCATGTTCCTAGGGGCAGCATTTCATATTGGTTGAATATAACAACCAGGGGTTCATCAAGTCATTGTGGATGAGTTTTAACAAACATGATTCTTTTTGGCTTTTCCTTTATATAATCTGGTTTTTTTTTCTCATTCAACAAGACTACTATTTCATACTAAAGTAAAATTTTAATTTCTAATTTCAGTTTTGGATGCTGCTTGTTAATGTCTATACTGAAAAATTGTGAGAGAGAACAAAATTTTTTAGCTTGCATAAAGATATTATAGTTATTGAACTATAGTTTTATCTATGATATAAATTTCAGCTTGCATAAAGATATTATAGTTATTGAACTACAGTTTTATCTATGATATAAATTTCAGCTTGCAAGATAAAAATAGATAAAAGTTGGATCAAACTTAACGACTTCACGTCAGATGAGATGTAAATGGAGTAAGGAGTTTCATGAAATTTTCTTATAAGAACATGCCTCATAAAGATAAATGGCTTTGTCCTTGTGGAAGGTGTTTGAACCAATCCTTGTATCCACCTAACTTGGTCAAATTACATTTACTCACACATGGCTGGATTTGAGGATAAACTTTCATGGATATATCTATGTAGTGTTGTTTCTGTTTTAATGATTTTATGGATTATGGATATTAGGAATTAGCATTAGATGTCTTTTCTTAAAGATTAAGATTTTTTTTCTTGTTCAATTCAGAAAATTGTTACCATTTAATTTTTTCTGTTAGTTTGATTGACAAAAATAATTTATGTATTCAGTTAAATCTTAGGGAAAACCTTGTTTATTACCTGTGAAGTGCTCTTTTCATCGAGATTTTTGCTTTTACTTTCTATTGTTGTTTGCTTTATTTTAAAACAGGATTCGGGCAATGGATTAATTGCAGGCAAAAAAATACGCATCCTCATTCTCTTAAGAGCCACTTTTATTGGTAAATTTTATTTTAGCATCAAACTCTGAGCTGGTGTGATTATTTTTCAAGTTTACATCTTTAAAAAAGATTTTTAGTTATTTTTTATTTATGATTCTCAGTGAATTATTTGTTGTGATTGTTGTAGAAAAAAGGCAGATTAATGGATTGATTTGATGGATTTCATGCGATATAAGAACATCTGGTTAGTTCATTGGTTCTTTACATTTGCTTTTACATTCTTAACATTTTGTCTTTTGATATAGACCTACCTCTGATTATGTTTTAATTTGTTGCAGTTTGTAAGTTGATTATAATGTTCCATTGAGAAAGATGAAAAGTACAAGAACAATGTTGCGGATTTTTAGTAGATGTATGACTCCAATTAAAAGGCTAAAAAGCGCATTGCAAGATCATGTTTTTTATATATGAGATTAATTAGATATTTTTCTTTATGTTCGTTTTGGGCAGCTAAATTTAATTGTTTATGTAACTATTATTTTGATATATTTTAGCAAGAAAATTGGATTACATTTTATAATTGTATTACGACTTATTGTTATCGAATTTTGTTCAGTAAACTTACATTTCAACAACAATATTTAATGACATCTTTTGGTCACTGAATAGTTCAAAATAATCAAACTTTAACAACCATCTCTTTAATATATAGGATATGGTTGGTAAAAGAATGGGTTTCACTAGCCAAAACAATATGGTTGTTAAATGTGAAATTATGGACACAAAAATAATGTTATAGTAACAGATATCTATTACATTAGAAAGGGAAAAAATTGTGGCTTACGACTACATCTTTAAAGAAAACTAGTAACTAGTCACTAAACATAAAATTTTGTCGCAATATGTAGATCATTAGCGACCATTTTATGCTACAACAACTATCTATCTATACATCAGCGACTAAAATATTCCTGCTAAAGGTCAAGTATTTTAAGCACCATTAAAAATTGATCACTAAACATGAATTTTTGTTGGTAACATTAGTGACAATCTAATGTTGTAGCGACCATCTATATCTATATTAGAGACCAAAAAGATTGTTGCTTATAAAGATGCCCTTTACAGACCACTAGCGAATGGTCGCTAAATATGATTTTTGGTTGGTGTCAACGGCACATCAGTGACCATCTAATTATGTTGCGACCACTAATCTCTACATTAGTGACTACAAGTAACGTTGCTCATGTACATGTCTTTTAGAGACCACTAATGATTGTTCACTAAACATGAATTTTGGTTGTTGTAAATGTAGCAATAGCAGCCATGTAATCCTACAACAACCAGTCATACAACATTAGCGACAAATAAAATCATTGGTAATGACCATGTTTTTTAGAGACCACTGGTGTTTGGTCGGTTAACATGGAATTTGGTCGGTGTACACATATGCAGTGACCATATGTACATACATTAGCGACTAAAAAAATTGTTGCTCATTGCCGTGGCTTTTAGGGACAACAAGTGGTTGGTCACTACACACAATTTTCTTCTTACTACATTCGTAACATTAGTGACCCTGCAATGCTACAACGACCACCCGTCTCTACATTTGCGACATAAAATATTGTTCCTAATGGTTGTCTTTTAGGGACCACTAGTGGCCGGTCACTACACATGAATTTTTGGTTACTATACACATAACATTAGTGACCATACATTGATGCAACGACCATACATTTCTACATTTGCAACTGAAAATATTGTTGCTAATGATGGTGTTCTTTAGCGACTAATGGTGGATGGCCGCTAAACACACACTTTCAGCGTCCAAATTAATGGTTTGTCGCTGCGTAGCTTTAGAAGCCAGTGTGTACTGACCAACCTAGTTATGGTCACTGAAGGTTTTTGTAACCATTTTCCCACTTTTAGTGACCAATCTCGAATGTTGCTGAAATCGATTTTTCTTGTAGTGAAATGACCACCCATATATTGTATTTCTTTGAGGAGGGTTGGCATTGAGGTTTTTCCAGATAGTCTTCCGAAAGTGGAAAGCCGGTCAAAACTCAAACGAAAACTGATCACTTCTTCACATCCATCTTCTTGTACTATAATTAATTCTGCAAGAATAGGTGTATAATTTGTAGCATTCTATTTTGTTGATGTATCTTGTGACTTGTAAGTGTTGGAAAAATTTAACAAATATGTTTGAAGATATTTATTTATATGTATATGTCTTCACATCCATGTTCATATACTGTAATTAATTCTGCAGGAATAGGTGTATACTTTATAGTATTCTATTTTGTTGATGTATCTTGTGATTACAAGTTACTCGATATTTTATGAAGTCAACATATACCGAGTTTTTGTTGGACTCTTGTAATTGTTGGAAAAAATCAACGAATATGTTTTAAGATATTTATTTATAATGTAATGTATGTTAACATTTACTGAACATATATTTAACAAGTTATTTTTTTATAAAAAAATTTTGTTCAGTAATAATAATATTCTATTTGAATTATACAAAGTACATTATAATTTCAATACGTACTTAAAATAAAGTATTATTTATTATTTAGAAATAAAATTTTCGATAAAGTCGGTACAGGATATGCTCCCTGATTTTTTTAAAATATGTTAATCATTAAAATGAATCTTCTCATCCTCGTCAAATCAGTATTCATCATGATTTTTTGGGAAATGGGAGATGAACAGTTTGTAAATTTTTTTTGGGTACATCTAACTAGACACGCAAGCTATATAATGATGATGTTTTTGAAAACAGTGTTAATTTATCCTAATAAATAATTCAATTTCTTGGGAAACGGAAGAGTAAACTCTTGTAACTGCTGGAAAAAATCAACGAATATGTTTTAAGATATTTATTTATAATGTAACGTAAGTTAACATTTACTGAACATATATTTGACAAATTATTTTTTTATAAAAAAAATTTGTTCAGTAATAATAATATTCTATTCGAATTATACAAAGTACATTATAATTTCAATACGTACTTAAAATTAAAATAAAGTATTATTTATTATTTAAAATAAAATTTTCGATAAAGTCGGTACAGGATATGCTCCCAGATTTTTTTAAAATATATTAATCATTAAAATGAATCTCCTCATCCTCGTCAAATCAGTATTCATCATGATTTTTTGGGAAACGGAAGATGAACAGTTTGTAAATTTTTTTTGGGTATATCTAACTAGACACGCAAGCTATATAATGATGATGTTTTTAAAAACAGTATTAATATATCCTAATAAATAATTCAATTTCTTGGGAAACGGAAGAGTAAAAGTCATGTAATTAATTTTATTTTTTTAGGTGTTTTTTCTATAACAAGACATGCAAGTTTAGATAATTATTAAACTTAAATAACACTTTTAACTTTTTCTTATTATTCCTAATTGCTAATATAAGAGGCTATCGATTTGTCGTATGACGTCTATGTATATGTAATGTCGAATTACGTGATATTTTTTTAGATTTAAAAGCAATGTTTTTTTATAGGTTGGTACGTTGGCGTTCAAAATCAATTTTTTTTTTTATTATTATAGTAATAAAGCAGGTGAGTATATTTGTAACACGAAACCAATAATTGACCAAACTAAATAAATTGTTTAACCAATTATGCTGAGAACAATCCTGAGTGATAGCTAAACCATATCTTTTTGTTTTTCTCATCAGCTTATTTATTAATTTGTTTTCTCTTTTTTTTTTTATTAACAAGTTAATTTCCAATATATTCTTAATTGACTTTACATTATTAATTTCCTATCTTATAAGCTTAGTTGATTTATATTTTATATGTAATTATGGTTTTTTTTTCTTTCTTTGATTCATTATTGAGTTTTTTATAACATATTTTTTATTTTATTTAAAATAAATACTATTGCTAAACTTGTTCATATTTTTCTCCGATCTAGAAGTATAAGACAATTTATATAGTGAATATCCACCTTTAAATAATATTGATTGGGTCGGTAACGAATCGTTAGTCTCATGTTCTTATCTACAAAGGTTAAAAAAATTATAATTATCAATAGAACTTGTTGGGTCAAAAAAACTCAACAAATCTACTTTTACGATCTACAAAAGTTATAATAAATATTCGTCTTCATTTTTGCAATATTGCCTCTTGTGGGCGTCGTCGAGCTAGATAATCTTGTGTCTACTGGGAAACGAAAGTTGTATCTGAAAAACTAAATACATATGTGCTGAAGAAGCTATTTTTCTCTCATATGCTGATAAATAGTCCTTGCTCTTGATAAAGATTACTCGCATTTCAATCATCCCTTGACCTAGAATTAGGCTAAATAGAACTCCGATCAAGTCTGAAACCGGTCAAAGTATCCCATCTCAGCCACTTGTAAAAACTCTCAAGCAGATGTTACAATCTCCGCAAACATCGACTACCATCTCCAGTGGTAGTAAGGCTTGCGCTAATTTGTAAGTATAGTAATCATCAGAATGTGGATATCAATGTTTTGCCTGACTCAGAGAGCTGCACTCCAAATTCTGATGAAGAACAATTTGTTAGTATGGTTTCAATGAGCGTGGTCGTCCTCCTTTTTTAAAGAAAAATACCTTCACCCATACAATGCCAAATGTTTTAGAAATTATTATGTATTCCGTGTTTGATGGTCATCTATTATTATTATATATATTAAATATAAAAATCTTCATTTTGGAATTTTTTTATTGAAAAAATTGCAATTAAATCCTTTTATAGTAGTAATGTTAAAGATCCAGCGCCAAGAAAATTTTAGGTGAGCCATATAGATTATACAATTTATAGCATACTCAACTTTTCCAACTACTCATATTTATGACGAAAGTTGCATATTTATTATATACCCAATCTTATACTTGTCTGAACAGCAATGTCATACACTTGAGATAGTATCATTCTATATTTCCAATTCAGCACCGAAGAGCTTTTGTTTGTGTTATTTTGTTATACTCCAATAATTTTCATGCTATGTCATATGGACTTGGATAATATTAGATTATAATAAATTTAGATTTATAAATTTGGTTTAACAACAAAATTTTTAAAAATATGTTCATTTTATATATCAGGTGAATATATTATGTCATTACAATATTACAAGAAATAAGTAAATACTTATTGAACTAGCTAATTCCATACAATCTTGTATTTATGTTCATTTAATACTTACGAGCAAAACAGTTAAATAAGTTTAAATTAATTTTGAAAAAAACAAAAAATTAAAATAAAATTAGACGATGAGGAAAAAAAATAATACTAATAATATTCATAATAATTAATGAGCAAGTAAATATTGTATGTTTTAGGAGCAAATATATACAAAAAAAAAAAAAAAATCCACCCTGAAATTATAGGCTTTTAGCAGTTTACACACTTAATTAAAAATTTTGACACTTTGCACCTTCAAAAATATAATTTATTTAGCAATTTGCACCCTAGAATGTGTTTTACTGATAAAATTCATCATAAGGGTAGTGTATTTATTTTCAATTTTATTTGACTTTGTAACTTAGCAATATAGATTTTGCTCCCAACAAATTTAGAACGTTAGCATTTTTCTCTCCTCGCTTATAAAATGTTAGTGTTTCTCATTATGTTTATGTCTTTTCGAATTCTTGCGGCTGTTTATAGGTCAGGTTCTCTGTTTCGCGCCCGTTCTTAGGGTCTGTCGCGTCTTTTCATCTAGTATAAATACATACGGTAAAAATTTTACTCGCTATTTACCGCTTTTACTCAATTCTGATAGAATATTCTCTCAAGTTAGGTCGATAAATTTCTCGATAGTTAAAATACTTTTTCAATTTTCGAACATGAGTAACCTTTTCGGTAATACTTCAAAGCGTTCTTCCCGCGAAGGTAGTAGAAACTTAAGACCTAAAAGGTCCCGTACTGAGGGGCCTTCGGTAGATCCTTCTCGCTCCCAATCAATCAGAAGGTCGGAGACTCAGAACCCCGTTATTCCTTCCGAACCTTTGCCTGAGATGAGTTCGATTTTTGCGCGACAAGACTTCCCCCTTTCGAGTGAGGTCGAGAGGAGACCTTCCCCTGGTCGGGTGGCCTTCGGAGATGCGTCCAACATGGAGCCGACTTTTAATAAACTCGTTTCTTCAGGTGTTCCTTCTTTCCAGCCTAGCTTACACGAGCACGCTTTAGATAATTCCATTCCTTCCTCTGTTTCTACTGAACTAGTTGTTGGCACAAGCCATGGGGATGCTGTTGCAGGGATAGGCAGCAGTGGTCCTTTTTTGCATTCATCCTTGACGCAATCTGTTGGTCAGGATTTTTCTGACTTTTTATTTACTGATACCACCGTTGTGACAACTTTTTTTGAAGCCGGTGGATCCTCTGGAGGTCGGACAAGCTCAAGGTCCGATCGGCAGACTGCCATCTCAGCCTCGGGTAAAGAAACCTCAGTGAGTCCTAATGAGAGGGAATCCCCTCATGTGTTGGATGATTGTTGTATTCTTGAACAAGTTAGGGATATAACGGAGTCAGGGATTCCTCGGTCTGATAACATTCCCCTCTCTAGCGAACTGCCGAACTCTCTTGAGCCTGATGCTTTGTCCTGGGAGTTGGGTCTGAGTACTATCTTGCCTGGTGAGTTGAAGAAGCACGAAGGTACTTCCAATGTTCGCCTCGTTCAGTCCCTTGTCAAGATGTGCGAGCAGGTATTTACATTTTTGACTTTATTTCTTGTATTATTTTGACTGCTTTGTTCCATATGACCTTTTTCTTTTCAGGCCAAGTATTTTGCGCTGCAGCTGGGTGTTCAGAATGATAATCAGTGGCTTGGTAAGGAGAGCCTAAAGCTTCGCTTGGACTCGACGACAACGAAGGTTGAAGGGAAAACTCTCCAACTCAGGTTACTTGGTGACGATCTTCAGAAATTACAAGAAGAGAAGTCAGTTCTTGAGAAGGAGAAGGATGATTTGGCTCAGCTGAATGTCCATTTGGAGGAGTCTCGTTGCCTTGCGTATGATCAAGGCTATGAGGCCGGTTATCAGAAACGTCAGGAGGAGTTGATGGCGTTTGTGGATACTGCGACTCCTCGGAGGGGTGCTTCTTCAAGTCGACCCGACGATGGCAACTAGCCTTAATGATCTGCTCAAGTGGACTGTTTCTTATTCTCTCTTTTTTTTTTTTTATGACAATGATGGCTAGAAACGGCATGTGGTTGTCCTGTCAAGTATTTTCTTTTGTTGTACAAAAACTGATAACAATGTTGACCTTTTGATCAGTGCATTGTCTTGATAAATTTTAGTCAGTAGATGTATTTCGATAAATTATGTCTTGCACAATTTTATCGTTATAATTAATCATAAATCTTCTAAGTGAGCAGGAGATTTCAATAGACTTAGCTGATATCAATTTCTTGGGAGATCATCTTTGTCTTGAAATAGTAGTTCGCTCTGGTTGAAATAATACGAGAATAGCTTGAATTTTAATCACGTATAAGTATGTTGATCGACCATGAATAGTCCTTTAGGCTATTTCTGTAGTCAGTTTAATCAGTATAAAATGTTGAATGTAGGTCGTTCGTGTAATCGGCTTGTCGGAGAACCGTAAAGTTCGTTTATCGTCCTTATCGATGATCGATTAGTTCTTGTAAAATTGTCTATTTGTCATGAACCTCTATATAAGGGTGTTATTATCACCTCCCTTGAGCATTGCTTTTCTTTTAAAAGTTTAAGCTCTTTAGAAGGGATTTTGTTCTACCCATTTTCTTGAACTCCATGTTTCTTTGCACTGATTGTGAGCTCTATATTCCTCAAATAAAGCAACCACCAATTTTTTGTAACTTATATTCTTGTAGGGGTGGGATCGGGACAGGTTTTCGGGAATTTGGGGAATTTCGGGATGGGATTTCGGGTTTCGGGATCTCAAATTTAAGTCCCAAAACCCGGTAGCTCAACCAAGGTCCCGTGAGTTTTGGCTACCCGATTTAACTTCGGGATTTCGGGATGGGTTCGGGTGTCCCGAGAAGTGTTTAGCTCCTACCACCTCCACATCCACCTCAACCGCCGCCGCCAAGCCTGTAAATCATGTGTTTGGGGAGAAATCCTTCAGATCTAGCTCATCCACTAGATCTTCGCCGGAGAGGAGTTTAAAACTGGCGGAAACAAGTCTAGATATGAAGTACCACTGAAGAGAGAGGTGACTGGAGATTGAAGATGTACAACTGTGTCACTTTTCAAAAAAATATGTGAATGCAATTGAAGTGTTTTCAGTAACTGGAGATTTTTTCATTGATACTGGTGGAATAGCTTTTATCACACCCAATGGAATTCAAGAATTTAAGCAGAATATTCATACCAAATTTTAGAAATTGTCCATAGGATTAACGTCGGTGGATCAAAGTTAATATGCAGGTGAAGGAATTGAATTCTCCAGTCATGGAAGAAATGAAATTCGAAGATCCTAGAGCATTGATTTTATGTGTACTGTAACTATTTGATGTGTGATCGTAGAGTAAATTTGAAGAAATAGAATTAGTTAATCGGGACGGGTTTCCCGATCGGGATGGGTTCAAAACCCAAAACTCGTCCCGGTTTTTTTTACCGGGTTTCGGGATGTCCCGAACCCGGAAAAAACCCATTTTCTTCCGTCCCAAATGGGGAAACCCGATCCCATTTACCCAGCCCTAATTCTTGGTATGAGAGGAATTGGAAAGTTTGGACCTATTGATCAGATCCAGCTTGGTAAGACCTCCTTAAGCAATTCTCTGGAAGATTAGGCAGTGACGGTATCGTATGCCAGTAAGGAATATTGTTCCACTAATCAGTTTGTCAGATTTCTTGGACTCCACTGGCGACCGAACGCATTTTTAAATGAAGCTCGTTCCTTGTTATCCAAAGCGAGCTATTAAGAACACTTTTTATAAATATTCATGTTTGTAACGAGGAGAGCATTTCTTCCAGAGATTCTGTTCGTCGGGTGCTCAATCTCTATAAGCTTGAAGATCTATTTCGTATAAAATCATTCGAACAGGTGTGGAGTTTTCATGGCGATCGCTTCGACTTTGATAGGGCTTTCCCATCGAGCAGTTTTATCGACTAATCAAGAGTCGTTCCAACTTATTCGCATTAAATGGGGGAGTCAAACTGTCGCGGTTCTGTTGCTGTCAGATCTTTATCCAACCGTAGGATCAAATATTTCCCTATAAATAGGTATGCAGTTTCCTTCTCATCCATTCATATTGTACGAAAATGGAGATATCAATTTCTCTAGGTTTTATTCTACCCACTGATCCCATAATATTCAAAAAGTCACATTATCGTGATCTATTATTCCATAATAACTCAAGCATAATTTGCCTTGTACTGACAGGTCCCAGTATCACCCTACCTAGTACTGACGGGTCCCATGTGGCCTCAGCCTTAGTCTTCATTGGGTTGGGGTCCATGGTTGCTTGTTTGCACATGGCGGGTTCATACTTACCAGGCATCCTCGTTCTTGGAGGTTACCTCCGGAGTGATTGACCGCGGGGATGTGCTGGTAAATTTTCACTTTTGCGACGGTCCTTTCGAGATGCTGCTTTAGAGTAAAGGTCAAGCCCATCTTTTAAGCAGTAGATCGTTTTGTGCGGATGACCGTTATCGGGTATCTGGCTTGTAATGGCCATTCCGACTAAAGGAAGAATCGATCTTTAGAGCCTGGCCGTCGAACCAAAGAAGTCGACCATCCTGAGCAGTATGCTTCTAGGATGGTCGAACAAAATCGTCGAGGAACTAGGGAGGAGATTGGTGTTTTCGTGGACATTATCGTGAAAACCACTTATCTATTGGATATGATTATTTTACCCTTGTATTCGTAATGACATGTAAATAGAAAAACTGTAATTTTGTATGTAGATGAATAATACTTCGAATGTTCTTTCTACTCGGATGAATAAAACTTCAATTTTATTTCATATTTCTCTGTTGTTGATCTCTCTTAATCTGTTCTTACTTATTTGGCTTTGATCGTTTTAATCGTCGTTAGGGAGATCGAGAAGTGTTTATCGAGCGAATCAATTTTACTCAACTCGTTTAAAATTTAGGTTTTCTACCAAAATTTTGGCTTTAACCATTTTAATCGTTGCTAAGGAGATCGAGGAGTGTTTATTGAGCGAATCAATTTTACTCAACTCGTTTAAAACTTAGGTTTTCTACCAAATTTTTGGCTTTAACCATTTTAATCGTTGCTAAGGAGATCGAGGAGTGTTTATTGAGCGAATCAATTTTACTCAACTCATTTAAAACTTAGGTTTTCTACCAAATTTTTGGCTTTAACCATTTTAATTGTTGCTAAAGAGATCGAGGAGTGTTTATTGAGCGAATCAATTTTACTCAACTCGTTTAAAACTTAGGTTTTCTACCAAATTTTTGGCTTTAACCATTTTAATCGTTGCTAAGGAGATCGAGGATTGTTTATTGAGTGAATCAATTTTACTCAACTCGTTTTAGGTCATAGATCAACTTTTTGGATTCAACCATGTTGATCGTTGAAATCGAGGAGTGTTTATTGAGCGGATCAATATTACTCAACTCGTTTAATACTTAGGTTTTTTTTTTTTACCAATTCTTTGGTTTTAACCCTTCTTAGTCGTTGATATGGAGATCGAGGAGTGTTTATTGAGCGGATCAATTTTACTCAACTCGTTTAATAGTTAGGTCTTTACCAATTTTTTGGTTTTTAACCTATTTTGATCGTCATTCTTGAGATCGAGGAGTGTTTATTGAGCGAATCAATTTTACTCTACTCGTTTAAAGACATAGGTTTTTTACCAAATTTTTGGGTTTTAACCTATTTTGATCGTCATTCTGGAGATCGAGCAGCGTTTATCGAGCGGATCGATTTATACTCAACTCGTTTTAGATCATAGATCAACTTTTTGGATTCAACCATGTTGATCGTCGGAGATCGAGGAGTGTTTATCGAGCGGATGGATTTATACTCAACTCGTTTTAGATCATAGATCAACTTTTTGGATTCACCATGTTGATCGTCGGAGATCGAGGAGCGTTTACCGAGCGGATCGATTTATACTCGACTCGGTTGAAATTCTTTGGCCTTAACTCATGTGAATCTTTGATTCGGTCTTCAAAATCATAATCATTGATAAAAATGTTGAGATTGAAATTTCAGGCCAAGGCCTTTATTACAATGAATAGTACGAGAAATTAAAACAAACAAAATTAAAAGGCATTAATAAGGATGATTACTAGGCTTCATTTTCCATAGTATCTTCTTAGGTTGTCTGCATTCCATGTTCTTGGTAGGGGTGTTCCGTCCAAGTGTGCAATTTTGTATGAACCTTTCTTTCCTACTTCGATGAGGAGGTATGGTCCATCCCAATTATGTTGTAATTTTCCCACATGCTTGGACACCTCTACTTTTTTCAGCACCAAGTCCTCTTCTTTGAAGGTTCGTATGCGTACTTTCTGATTGTAGGCCTTCTCCATGTTTGATTTAGCGACTTGCAACCGTACGGCTGCTTTTTCTCTTAAGGCTTCCGTCAGGTCGACATCAATTTCTCTTGCTTTTGATTTTCCTGGTTATCATACATTTCAACTCTTGGTGTCTGAATTAGCGTTTCGACTGGAATTACAGCCTTCGATCCATTTACCAGACTAAATGGGGTCTCCCCAGTTGAAGTTATGACTGTTGTCCGATTAGCCCAAAGTACTCCGGGTAGTTCATCCAGCCATCTTCCTTTAGCTGCCCCTAATCTTTTTTCCAAAGATTTTATTATTTCACGGTTCGCTACTTCAGTTTGTCCATTTGCTCTTGGATGCCCTACTGAAGTGAAGTTTTGTTGAATTCCTAGCTTGGAGCACAATTCCGTTACTTGTTTTCCCGCGAATTGAGTTCCATTATCAGAAATCAGGATTCTCGGGATGCCGAATCGACATACTATGAACTTCCATAGGAAATTGATCACCTGGAATTGAGTTATTCGAGCAAGAGCAATGCATTCTATCCACTTACTGAAATATTCGACAGCGACTAGAACATAAGCTTTCTTAGACCTGGCTAATGGGAAAGGTCCCACAATGTCCATTCCCCATTGATCAAATGGCCAGCATACTGGTATCGGGTGCATGTTCTCGGCTGGTTGATGACTTATATTTGCATGAACTTGACAATGATGACATTTTTGCACATACTGCATGGCATCATTGTTGATGGTAGGCCAATAATAACCTACTCTGAGGCACTTTAAGGCTAAGGCCCTCGCTCCACTGTGATTCCCTGCTTATCCCTCGTGTACTTCATGAAGGATCTCATTGGTTCACGACTCGGAGATGCATTTTAGAAGAATTCCTGATACAGATCTTCTGTAAAGTTTTTCTTCTATCAATGTGTATTTTGGAGCTCGATACTTTATTTTCCGGGCCTCATTTGGATCAAGCGGTAACTTTCCTTCTTGGAGATAGTCTATCATCGTAGTCATCCAGTTTTTTTCAGCTTCTTCGATTTCCATCATCTCAGCTACTGGTGTCTCGTCGATGTCAGTTGCTGGTGTATTGGAGATTAGCCAGTTGAATACTCTTTCTGTTTTACCATCATGAGACCCTGTAAATCTAGAGAGTTGATCGGCCCATTTATTTTCCGAACGTGGAATGTTCTGTATCTCAAAGTTCTCAAATTTCTCCGCCAATCCTTTTACTTTGGTGAGGTACTTGACCATGTTGAATTCCTTTGCCTCGTATTGACCTTCAATTTATCTTTGTACTAACTCCGAATCGGTCGGTACTTTGAGACTCTTTATGTTGGCCTTGATCGCCATTTCCATTCCTGCAATTAGTGCTTCGTATTCTGCTTCGTTATTTGTCACTACGAAGTCCAATGTTATTGCATAATTTATGTCTTCTTTATTTGGTCCGGTAAAGTTGATTCATGCACCTCCTCTCTCTCTGCATGAAGCACCATCGACATGCATCAACCAGGTTTGATTTTCGACGATCAGGATATCATTATCACGGTTGGTCAATTCACTATGTTCAGGTGTTGAGGTCGGAGTTTCTAATAGGAAATCGGCCAGGACTTGGGCCTTAATTGCAATTCGAGGTTTGTATTCGATTTCTAACTGTCCTAGCTCAATCGCCCACTTAATAAACCTACCAGAGGCTTTCGGTTTTGCCAAGATCTGCCATAGCGGTTGGTTGGTTAATACCACAATTTTATAGGTTAAAAAGTATGGTCGGAGTTTGCGTGCCGCTATTACTAAGGCCAAGGCAAACTTTTCTATTTCCAAGTAATTCTTCTCCGCCCCTTGTAATAACTTGCTTAAGTAATAAACAGACTTGTGTTCCAGGCCTTCTATCTTTACCAAAACTGAACTAATGGCCATATCGGAGATAGATATGTAAATCTATAACGGTTCGCCCTCAGTTGGCTTGGCTAATAGTGGTGAGGAGGTCAGGTATTCCTTTAGCCGGTTGAAAGCCTGATCGCATTCTTCGGTCCAAACAAAGTTTTTCGCCTTTCGTAGAGTTTGAAAGAAAGGCAAACTTCTGTCGGCCGACTTGGAGATGAATCTGTTCAATGCCACGATCTTTTCCACTAAACTTTGTACCTGGGAGATCGTTTTAAGTGGTTTCATTTCAGTTACAGCTCGAATCTTTTCGGGATTGGCCTCAATTCCTCGTTGATGAACCAAATATCCTAAAAACTTCCCCGATTTTACTTCGAAAGTGCATTTTACGGGATTCAGCTTCATTCGGTATTTCCTCAATATTTGAAAACACCGATCGAGATGTTTTATGTGGTCGGCTTCATTCATGCTTTTGACCAGCATATCATCCACGTATACTTCCATTATTTCTCCGATCAGCTCCCTGAACATTAGGTTAACTAATCTCTGGTAAGTGGCTCCAGCGCCAAATGGCATGACTATGAAGCAGTACACGCCCTGTTCTGTTACAAAAGTAGTTTTCTCTTGATCTCTCTCGTCCATGTATATTTGATAGAAACCTTGGAAGGCGTCCATCATGCTGAAAATTGCGAAACCAGCAGTTGAGTCGACCAATAAATCGATCCTCGGAAGGGGATATGGATCACGCGGACATAGCTTGTTAAGGTCGGTGAAGTCAATGCACATCCTCCACTTATTATCCTTTTTATCCCCTTTCGCTACTAATACAACATTACATAGCCATTCCGAGAAGTGTATTTCTCAAATTTGTTTAGCCTTGAGTAGCCTTTCTACTTCTGCCTTGATTATTTTGTCTTTTATCGACCCGTGATTCCTCTTCTTTTGTCTAGCAGGTTTTTCCACGGGATCAATCTTTAGTGAATGGGTGATTACTCTGGGATCAATCCCCTCAATGTCATTCGCACTCCAGGCGAAGACATCGATATTTTCTCTGAGGAAGTTTACTAGCATTTTTTCCCCTTCCTTACTGAGTTCAGTTCCGATTCAGGTCATTTTCGTGGGATTCCCTTGTACTAGCATGACATCTTTGTGCTCCGGTGGTTTCATAGTTAAATCGACCGGTTCCCTTCCTTTTTTTATCTACTCGGTCTGTACTGGGGATTTCAATCTCGACTCTATCGCCGTCATCCTTGAGCTTTCTTTTAGCCGGGGTAAACGATTTAGAGCGGTTCCCCAGGGTTAAGGAGGTGTTGTAACAGTCTCATGCCATACAATGATCGTTTACTATTTCTCCAATTCCTGTGTTCGTCGGAAATTTTATCTTCTGATGGTAAGTTGACACAACAGCTCGGAATAGGTTAAGAGTAGGTCGCCCTAAGATCGCATTGTAGGCGAAGGGAGTTTCTACTACCAAGAATTTGATTAACTTCACCATGCGCCGTGGTTTCTTTCCGAGTGATACACTTATAGTTATTGTTCCACAGGGGACTATTTCCGAACCTCCGAACCCTACCAAGGGCGTAGCTACCTTTTGGAACGTTATTTCTCCCAGATTCATCTGCACTAGGACCTCTTTAGATATGATGTTCACTGAGCTCCCATTGTCGATGAGGATCCTCTTAACGTTGTAGTTCGCTATTTCCAGCGATACCACCATCGGGAAATCAGGGTTGTCCTCTTTCGTGTCCCAGACAAAATTCCTTGGTACCTCGTTCTCGTTAAAACTAATTAGCTGGTCCTTCGATGATTTGCTCTCTAGCGTCCACACTTCTTTTGGGTACTTAACGTTTCCAAGTACGGACCTGGCGGTCCTGCGGCGAGCGTTGCGACTGTCTCCGCTGGCTGGTCCTCTCGAGATCGTATGAATGTTGCCGTTAATTTGACCATCGTTCAATTCTTGTGGGGGACCATTGTTAGGGGACCTTCTTCGCGAGGTTCCTCTCTGATTATCTACAGTATAAATCGTAGTTTCGTGCACCTGGCCTTGGCTGAGCGATTCTCTTCACCGCCGGGATCCAATTGTTCCTCTCAAGTACTACTAAGATTTCTTCTATAGGAACGGTCAGCCTGGGGTATTCTACTTGGTTAATTCTGCTCCTGATCGTCGGCTCGGCCGATCTCGATCTTGGATAGATATTAGGTCTTCTATCTTGATCGTTCCGATTATATTCTAATCGCTGAAAGACATTCCCTTTTCTGAAGGATCGATCATAATCCATGGGTTTCGGGGCAGGAACTCTATCTTGCCGCTTCGATCCAGAGGTGGGAGCTTTATTTTTATTCTTATCTTTGAAAGAGTTCATTTCCTCTTGAGTCATGTATTTCGATGCCAAGGTCATAATATCTGCAAACGTTCATCGATGCTTGAGGAATCGATTTTGAGCAATTCCACGTTAAACCTTGCCAACCAGTTTCGTAGGGATTCACCCTCTTGTTGATGGATGGTTCCTAGATAGCTCATTGGCAGTTTCTGTCTTTTCTGGCTGGCGAACTGCTGAGTCAACTTATTGCATAATTCCCGAAAGCTGAATATGGAATTAGTGGGTTGTTTGGCAAACCAATCCAAGGCTAGTCCTTCGAATTTGGTGACCATTAACTTTACAGTGTATTCTGCAGAGTAAGCATATAAGTTCATTATGTTCGTAAAACTGAATATATAATCATCTGGGTCGGTGGTTCCATCATATCTGGGTGGTCGTCCAGGAACCTGGCCCGACGATTGAGCTTCTTTTATTTCCCTGCAAAAGGTGGAGCACGCTGCTAGGCTCTCTTGGAGCTCCGTGCTTCTGGCCCATGGATTTTGAACAGTTCGTAGACGTTTTTCCAGACGCTCCTGTACCATCTTCTCAATTTCTCTTTCCGAGAGGCGTACAGTTCTTGGTCGATTAGGAATTGCGTCGACTACGTCGTCTTTGATGGGGATTATGGTATGTTCCTTTGATCCGAGGCGGACCGGTCGTGGCCTTGCCCGATCAGTTTTTCTCCTAATTTGCTCATCGCTTGGTTTTGTATTGCTCTTTTGCGGACTGTGCAACGATCGTTGCTCGCTCGCAGGGCTCTCTGCTTGTTGTGAGATTTGATCGACCTGCCTTGGTGTCCTATGGATAGGATTTGCCCTAGCAGTCCTAGGGTTTCTAAGAACCTGCTCTGGTACTAGTAATTCCCCTGGGCAGAGTGAATTGAATAACATAGCGATCTGTCGCAACTTCTCCTGAGTATCTGTCGGGGGAACCGGGATCATCGGAGTCATGTGGGCTTCGGGTATCACATTGGTGGGGATCCCCTGTTGTTCTTGAGGGTTTTGGATATTTATCCCTTGTGGTTCCTCCTGATTCGGCAGTTGGTCGTTCTCTTGCTGATTGTCATTAGTTATTGGAGCGTTATTATTTGTATGTCCTGTTGATCCTCAGATGTGATACGAGGGTTGGTCGTGTTACTCCTTGCTCCGTTACGGGCGTTCTTCCTTGGGCGAGCCATATGTCAATCGAATAATTAACCTAGCCCCTCGGTGGGCGCCAACTGATTTAACCGTTTTTCGTAGGGTTAGATTAAATCAATGATGTATGTTTCTGAGGTTAGATTATGAGTAGATTATAGGGATTAGTTACTTTATTCCGGATGGTTCAATCTCAAGAAAGAATAATACGTAAAGAACAATAAGTAAACAAGACAATGAATATGAATATGAATATAGTATAGCAAAAGCTTTTCTATTGATTCTATATTAGATTGCCAAAGTTAGTAGGCGTGTGCTCTGATTGTATGAATTGTCCTTATACAATGCTTAACTAGGTATTTATATGATATTAACCCTAGCTATACAAGGAAACATAATCCTAATAGGACTAGGTATAGTAATCCTTATGGAACTCGACTTCATTCTTGGTTGCCGAGTATTGATAGCTCTGATCGGACCGGGCAGCTCGTTATCTAATTAGTCTCCTGATCGGTCCGAACGTATATTGGATGATCGCTCCGAATATATTATAAGGGGTGCGAAATAGCCCCCATCAAAGTCTCTCTACCTCTCGACAAATTTCTTCATTCAATATCCAAGCTAAGCAATTCGATGCTTTGCCTAATAAATATAAATTCGAAATTCAAGGCTTGAATATAAGTACAAGAAAATAACAAAAAATAATGATTTAGCAAATACAAGTTCAATATGTTTAAAATTCGACTGAACAAGTTGCAAAAGATATTTATCTTTCAACTTTTTCATATCACCAGGCAAAATAGTACCCAGCCCTAAATTCCATGATATTCCATCTAGCTCAGTGGAAGCAGGGATCAATGCACTGTGCGATACTCCCCCAGTACAGTTTTAGAACTCCCAATTGCTTCAGTTTCAACACTAAGAGAACGTCCATCTATTAAGGAAGGATCATCAGGAACATTTGAAATAACATTCCTTACCTGCCCCGATATTTATAGTCAGGTCATTTGAAGATTTCATTAGATAAGCCTTGTTTTCTTCGGCCGGCTGGTCGCGGTGGACGATATAACTATTTATCATATCTATATCTAAATCGTCTAAGCTGGATTTTTTGTTGGGACTTATATTGCTATTTAAGTTGCGTAGATTTTGTTTGGTTGAGTCGGACTCCGAAGTCAAATTCATGTTCAGAAGCGAGATATGTTATGATATTTACTGATATGCAGTAAAGTAACCTTTGTTGCTTAGGCTGCTTGTGCTGTAATAAGGATGTTTAACCACTTCTTATAGAGGTAGAAATGACGAGAAAGCCACTGAAAAAGTGCCCACCCCAATGAGAAAGGTTAAAATATTATTTATTGAAAATTAAACCTCGCGCAACTAATAGCTTTTAAATTCATTAATTTTTAAATTTTCAATCAAAATTTGACATTATTCATATTTGTAATTTATAATATTAATCCAGTTCAATTAAAAATTAAGCGCGATAAAAATAAATTAAAATATAATGTCAGCTTTTCGACCAAAAAAAAAAGTTTTTAATATCTTTTTCGAATAAATTTAGTTCCACATAATTACATTATAATATAGATTATTAGAGATAATCAAAATCAAAATTTTCTTAAGTTTTAAGAATTATTAAAATAATCAAGTTACAAATACAGATTAACTATGCCATAACAAAATATAGAAATATTCATGTTTGTACCTGTACAATCTGTTCAGAAATTGGATAATGAATAGTTTTAAACGAAAATACTTGTTTCTTTTAGTATTAAGTCAATTGAATGACAAGACATCTGCTTATTTTACTATATTTTATCCCGTTTTCCAGTTCACGCAAATACAAATAATGATTTCATGTCTACAGCAGTGTGTACATATATATATATATATTTATATATTTTATATGTAATATATATATATATATATATATATATATATATATATATACTAATAAGTGGCGACAATTTTTAATCAATCGTCCGTCCTTTTCTTTGTGATTTAAATTTAACCATTTTAATATAAAAACGGCGTCATTTTGCCTTTTTTTTGCCCTGTTTGTGCTTTGTTGCATTTTCTTTTCTCTTTAATTTTGCGACCACGTATTTTCTTCGTCCACGTCTTGCGGGCCCAAATTCCTTCGTTTCCTTTGCAATTTTGACTCGTGAACAGTGATACCTGAAGATGTCTTCAATTCCTAATTGCAGGAGTATGCTTTTCCCCTTGATTAAATTCGTCTTCTTCCATTCTTTGTATACTGTGTCTCCAAATTCCTTGGTTCCCTTTGCAATTTTGACTCGTGAACAGTGGTACCTGAAAATGTCTTCAATTCCTAACTGAATTGCAGGAGCTTGCTTTTTCCCTTGATTAAATTCGTCTTCTTCCCTCCTTTCTATACGAGGGCTTCTTCAAATTATCTTCGTTTCTCTCCATGTTGTTATTCACTCGATTATATCTCCTTATTCTCTTATTTCCTTATTCATAGCATATGATTTCTTCTTAATTTTATGCTAAGGTGATTTCTTTTCAGCTTAGTTGGGTCTTTAAATCTTCCTGCAATTCCATTTGTGTTTAAGTTTCTTGGTTTATTTAGAAGTAAGCTTACTTATTTTATTTGTTTAAATCATATGGTCTTGAAGTTGGATAACTGTGGTTTTATTGTTATGCTTTAAATTGATTTGTTCCTCATGTAACTTTTCCTTGGTTTGGAATAGTTGTATTGATAGATTGAAGTTAGTATTAAAATAATTTTGTTACTGTTTTCTTCTTAACGTTTCGTGTATCTTATTCTGCAGTTGGATGTTCTTTTTATTATCTCAATATGCAATTATCTAACCCTTACAAGATTGTCTTTTCAATATATATATATAGTAAGTTATTATTATGTTTTCCAAATTTGTGGTAAATTGAACTGAGAATTTTTTTTACTAGAACAGTACGGCTCTGGGATGTTAGTTGTTGCAATGAAGGTTGGTTTTTTTTATAGTTGTGCTATCAGGCAAAAGGTGACATTTTTTTATAATCTTGTAGGTAGTTTTCTGATAATCTTGTCCTGCCTTCTTATGTTAACAATTCAAATTTTTTGTCCACTACCATCGGGTCCTTCTTCTTCTAACTGCAATGAGTAATTTGTGTACCTGGTGTTTTGATTGACTCTTCTTGTAGCTGTAATGATCTGATTTAGGTACTTCTGTTTGACTGAGTAAAAATTTAGCTAGTTATTTACAAAAATATATTGTTGCTTCTCATCTCACTTTTGTTCATGAATTCACGCACTGGCTGAACCAGCATCATCGTCCTATGGTGTCCTCTGTTTTCCTTATAAAAGAAGATGGGTTACTTTACTTTGGTCTCACGTTCCTTTCGTTGCTCCCACAGGCAAGGTCCTCTCTTTTATTTTTTTCTTCGATTTAATTCACCTAATTTTATATATGAGTTTTATTTAATTGAATTGTTTTTGCAGGTACAATTGTTTCTTGTGTCAAAGGAGGTTGCTCTTCTTCTAATTTTTCTTCATGTATTCTTTGCAGGTGACATTAGTTGTTTAGCATTCTATTCCAAGGCAATTTCTTATGCTTGATAAATGTTGATCCATTTTAGTTGATTTTTTTTTTCTGCACATTTCTAATGGATTTAAAACTTGGACATTGTTTTCTTCACATGTTGAACTTTTTCTCTCCCTTTGACTTCGGATTGTTACTTCAAAATCTTCTTTTTTGACGTTTCATATTACGTATTGAAGGTTAGACATGTTCTTGTCACTCGAGCTGATGGAAGATTAGGGCCACTTTCTGAATAGGTGAATGCAAAACTTATAACTTATTTAACAATTTCATATTTTACTATTACACAATGCTCAGTTTCAAGTGAAGTGGAGACTTAAGTACTGAACTCTCAAGGATATTAAGTTATTAATTTTTTGGTTCTCTACTCATATTATTTTATTTTGTAATTGTTGGATAAGGATGAAGATGAAGGCTTTGAAGACAAATTTAGAAGGGAGGTTTTGATGCATTCCAAAACTTGAAGATTGGCTAAGTATGGAGTAACTTAGCTGATGATCCCTTTGTTAAAAAGAATTTTGACTAAGTACAAGAAGACATCAGAAGAGTCAAAATTTCAAGGTCCAAGATTTCTGATCTGCTGAAGTAAAGTTATCAGACTAATGAAGATCAGCCGACTCAAATCAGATTTGTTCAAGATTGAGATCAGCCGAGTTCGCCATCAGACTTGTACTTTCGTCAGCCAAGTGAAGAAGATCATGAAGTGTTCCCAACGGTAATAAATGCCCCTTGGAGTAATAAATGCTGAAGTACAAGGTTATTAAAGACAAATGATTGAAGAAAGGCTTCGCATCAGCTGGGTGCATTTAATGCTGCCTGCAGAATAGTACTGTTCATAGTACGGACAGACTGCAAAAGAGCCGTTCGCGGATTTTAAGGACCAGTACTCGAGGAATTTGAATCTTGTCTCTCTTCAACGGACATTTTTCAATCCTCAAGTATAAATAGCTGAAAGAGACGAAGAAGAAGCAAGCAACACACTTTCTGAGAGAAATTTCCGAAGCAAAATTCTTTAAGTCTCAAGAACAGCTCACTCATCAGCTAAGTCATTTGTTGACGAAAGCAGAGTTGAAGAATCAAGAAAAATACATCTTCTGAGTGATTTTGTAATCAAGAGTGTTGTGAAAAGTAGATATCCGTCTAAGTGAGTGATATTACTTCAGAGAAGTAGGATTTCTTTGTGATTTCTTACTGCGCACTTGTGGCCGTTTCATTTGTTGATTGGCGCAAGCAGAGTATACTGTAAACTTTGTGATTATAGTATAACCCAAGATCTTTGTGACTTGGAAGAGTGGATTAAAGGATATTCAAATCCATATAACCACTATAAAAATTGTTTGTGTTTTTATTTGTTTTTACTTGCATATTTTCAGTTTGCGTAAAACACATTAACTTAACTGTTTGAAAAAGAATTTAAAGGAGTTTATAAAACTGGGGAAACATTTTTCAAACTACTAAGATTACTTGTGAAAAACACTTTGAAAATCCGCTGCAAGTACTCTAAGTATTAAAACTGATTTTAGCAAAATCAGCTAAGTAACAATCAGACGAGTGGTCAACAAGGCTGTTCAAAGATTTGTTCGCGAACAGAGTTGTAACTAACTAATCTGATCAGCTTATAGTCTGTTCAGTTAAACTGAAAGTTTTAAAGTTAAATTTTGAAGAAAATTTTTAAAGAGGTTTATTCACCCCCCCCCCCCTCTAAACCTCTTCTGACCACTTGGGACCAACAGTAATGATGATCTAACTAATTAGTTTTATAATGTGGTTAATGTAGTATTGGTCTATTTGCAGAAATATCCTGGATGTATGGCACAAATGCTCTCGAGGGTTCAGATTAGCACTATAGCTGTGAAGAACAATTTTATGGTATCTGGTGGTTTCCAAGGAGAGCTTATATGCAAGGTACCCTTTGTTTTGGAAAGAAAGCTAATTGTTCAGTGTCACATTATTTTTGCAATTTATATAATTTTTGGGTAATGATAGTTTACCATTGTTTTGTTGGTGCAGTATATAAATCAACCTGGAGTTGCTTTCTGTACAAAAATAGCTACAGATGAAAATGCCATTACCAAAGTGGAGTTTAAAATACTTAGATTGTTTTGTTCTTTTGTTTTAATTGTATGTTTATGTTTTAAGAACATGTATGTCAACATCATTGTTCATTGATTATTACATAAGAATGTCAGTAATTTTAATTTTTTAATCTAAACAGTAAACAAGCAAACAGTGGGTGTTTGGCATTTGAAATTTCAATGTGGTTTATCTTAACATAAATATTAATTCAGGGTACGAAACGGTCGCGCAATATGAGCTAACAAGTTCATGTATTGAAACAATTTAATCCCATGCAAATATTTCAACTGAGTTGTTTAAATTACGATCGATGTTTGAGATTTGAACATTTGAATTTCAACATTTAAAATGATTAGTCTAATGAAAATTAACAAAAAGTCAAGTTGTTTAATGTTGTACTCAATAAAAATTTCTTTAAGCTACTCTAATTAATAATATTAACTTATAATAAATCTTATTTTCTCAATACCTATAGTTATGTGCATTATAGCCTATAGGTACGCAAAATTGCAAGTTTATTCGTATATAAGTGAGATCCCTCACCACTTTTACTTATGTAATTTGCAATCTATACTTTTTGTCTTAATTTTTAAAAATATTTGAGCTTTTGATCTTACACTTTATAAAATTGCATTTTTTCTTTCAATATTCTAATCATCCACTTAGTCCCATGATATATATTGATCGTTTAATAGAAATATGTTGTCGTCTTAGAAATTATTTGTTCTGGACTTATGTGAAATACTGGAATTATCAGTTACTTAACATGAATTATCAATTTCAAAATATGTTAAGTGGAATAAATTTTCTTAATGTCTTATTTAAATATGAACTTTTGGTCCCTCAATTTTTTATACCACAACTTCACCCCAGATTTTTTTAAAACGAAGTTTTGCGTTTTAGGTCAGAATCCTTACAAAATTTAAAAAATTCAATTCGGCCCCATATTTTCAGAAATCCAAATTTATACTTTTCGTCCCTCCATTTATAGAATACAAATTTACCCTAGATTTTTTAAAAATCCAGAATGACAATTCTGTTAATTATGGAAGATTAAAATTTCAATTCGGCCCCTGATTTCAGAAATCCAAATTTTCTAGAGAAATACACTGAGGGAGAGAAGAGAATCAGAAAGGAAAGAAAGCATCAAAGAGGAAAAGCAATGGTAGCTGAAGCAGAAAAGCTTGCTGCTGTCTACTCATCTGATTCAGATTCAGACACGTCTGATGAAGAATCTTCTGATGAAGAGAAACCTGCTCTCCTCTGCCTGATGGCTAAGGAATCTGATGACTCCGAGGATGAGGTAACTCCTCCAAATAATGAACTATTTGATTCTCTAGAGCAAATGATGTTAAATAATACTACTATTGCTGGAGAATTTGTTAAGCTTAAGGAAGAGATGAGCTTGCTAAAAGAGCAAAATAACTCACTGAAACTTAAAGCTGAAAAGCCTAAAGAATCAGCTGAGTATAAACAGCTTGAGCAAGAGCATGAATCTCTGAAAACTGAATGTGAGGTCTATAAAGGAAAAATCATGGAACTTGAGAAAATTATTGAGTCTCATGATAAGTCAACTGTTGCATCCATGCCTACATCTAGTAAACAGGAGACACCTTTAGAAAAGGATAAACTAGAATTGAACCATACTGAAAAATTCATTTCTGCTGACAATAGTAAGGTCATTCTGTATGTTCAAACTTCTAAACCTGTCTCATCTGAGAAAGTATTAAAGGAGAAGAAATCTCCTAAGGCTAAAAAGAGCAAAGAGCCTAGTGTAGAAAAACAGACTAGTAAACCCAAACAGAAGAGTCCTAGGAAGTCTTCTGATAAGGTTAAGACTAATCAGACTAGTAAGAAAACTAAGTCGTCTGTTAATGAGCAAGCTGTAAGTAAACCAAAGAAGCATAAGAACAAGAAAAATCAAAATGCTTGGTATGGAAATGAGTCATATTATGTGCAACCTGCTGCATACCATCCTATGTATCATGCACCTCAATTTCCTAGTTACTATGCACCTTATCCTGCTCATCCAATGCATGCATACCCTGCTTATCATGCACCTTACCCTGCTTATGAACATTTTCCTTATCATAATGATCATCAACATGACTTATCTGATAACTATGATGAAAATAAAACTGTTCATGCTCCTGTCAAAACTCAGAAACCTAAGAAGCCTAAGACATCAACATCTTGGGTTGTCAAAGGTGGAACTAATCCTTCAGGACCCTCTCAATAAAGGTACCTAAAACAATTTTATTTTTGTTTTGTAGGATAGGATTAGGAGTAGGAGTAAAGTAGAGAAGATTTGGTACTTGGACAGTGGATGTTCAAGACACATGTGTGGAAACATACATGAGCTGACAGATGCAGTTGCTGTGGATGGTCCAAGTGTTACATTTGGAGACAGCAAAGAAGGCAAGATTGTAGCTAAAGGAAGAGTTATCAAAGGAAACATAGAGATATCTGACGTCTCATATGTTAAAGGCATAAAGTACAACCTGCTGAGCATAAGTCAATTTTGTGACAAGGGATATTCAGTCATCTTCTCAACAGATAAGTGCTACGTTGAACAAATTGGTACAAAGAAGGTAATTTTATCTGGAAGAAGACAAGGAAATATCTACATAGTCGACTGGAATTCTGCTGACAAGAATTCAAACGTTTGTTTGGTGGCATCAACATCAAGTGAAGTTAGTTGGCTGTGGCACAAAAGAATGAATCATTTAAACTTCAAGACCATCAACAGATTAATCAAGAATGATTTGGTAGAAGGGATTCCTAAAACAGTCATGAGCAAAGATAAGCTCTGTGACGCCTGTCAGAAGGGTAAACAAATCAAGTCATCGTTCAAAAGCAAGAAGCATCAATCTTCTGGAAGAATATTGGAGCTACTACATATGGACTTATTTGGACCCATTGATCCAGTCAGCAATGGTGGAAAGAAATACTGCCTAGCTGTTGTGAATGATTATTCAAGATATACTTGGGTGATTTTCATGAAGAAGAAAAGTGAAACCAAGGAACATCTTACCAATCTGATGGAACTGATCCAGAATGAGAAGAGTATCAAAATATAGAAGATCAGATCAGATAGAGGGACAGAGTTCACAAACTCTACTGTTGAAGAGTATTGTAATATCAAAGGAATACATCATGAGTATTCAGCTGCTAGAACCCCTCAACAGAATGGTGTTGCTGAAAGGAGAAACAGAACACTGAAGGAAGCTGTCAGAACCATGATAGCTGAAGTTAAGCTGCCACAAAGATTTTGGGCAGAAGCAACAAATACAGCATGTTTTACCCAAAACAGATGCATGATCAACAAGCACCAAAACAAGACTCCATATGAAGTTTGGAACAACAGGAAGCCAAACATTCATTACTTTAAAATTTTTGGTTGTAAATGCTATGTTTTAAATAATGGTAAAAATCACCTTACTGCATTTGCAGAAAAGGCTGATGAAGCTGTCTTTGTAGGATACTCAACTGTTAGTAAAGCCTATAGAGTTTTCAATAAAAGAACATTACTAATAGAAGAATCCATTCATGTAGTATTTGATGAGCCAAGTCAATCTTCTGAAAAGAATCAAAATGTTAATCAAGATCTGTCTACTGATTTACAGAAGATGAATGTTGGAAAGAATGAAGAATATGTATCCATCATACTACCTGATCTCAACTCAGCTGATAACTCAAGTGCTGTTCAAAATCACAGAGCTGATTGTCTAACAGACGAGTTGCAAACAGCTGATAGACCAGAGACTGTTCAACAGACTACTACTGTATCTCCAACAGTAGTGTTGCAAGATCAAGACAAAGGACAACATTATGATTTGCAACCTGATCTCAGATGGCTCAGAAATCACCCACCAGAATTAGTGATTGGTGATCCTTTAGACAGAGTGAAAACAAGAAGAGCTGCTGCACAAGATGCTATGTTTGCTAGTTTTCTATCTCAAATTGAGCCGAAACAAATTGAAGAAGCTCTCAGTGACTCCAACTGGATTGAAGCTATGCAGGAGGAGCTAAATCAATTTGAAAGGAATGAAGTCTGGTACTTAGTTCCTAGACCAAGTCATCAAAGAGTCATTGGCACTAAGTGGGTATTCAGAAATAAAATGAATGAAGATGGTGAAGTCACCAGAAACAAAGCAAGATTAGTGGCCAAAGGGTTACTGCCAAGAAGAAGGCATTGACTTTGATGAAACATTTGCACCAGTAGCAAGATTAGAGGCAATCAGACTCTTTCTTGCCTACGCTGCTCACAAGAATTTCACAGTCTATCAGATGGATGTGAAATCAGCTTTTCTCAATGGAGAATTGCAAGAAGAAGTTTATGTTGAACAACCTCCTGGATTTGAAGCTTATCAAGAAGAGGACAAAGTATATCGTCTGAAGAAAGCTCATGGACTGAAACAGGCTCCAAGAGCATGGTATGATACTTTATCTGACTTTCTTTTAATTAAAGGATTTCGCAAAGGTAAAGTTGACAAGACCTTGTTCACTATTGAATGGGAAGAACATATTTTGCTTGTGCAAATTTATGTGGACGATATTATTTTTGGTTCAACTAATCAACAGATGTGTGATAAGTTCTCAAAGCTGATGCAGAACAAGTTTGAAATGAGCATGATGGGAGAACTTAACTATTTTCTTGGTTTGCAAGTTAGACAGTTGCCTGATGGAATTTTCATCAGCCAAGCAAAATACACAAAGGATCTGTTCAAGAAATTTGGTATGGAAACTAGCTCTACTGCTACAATTCCAATGTCTACAAGTCTTCGTTTGGATAAAGATGAAGATGGCAAATCAGTAGACATAACCAAATACAGAGGCATTATTGGGTCACTGTTATATTTAACAGCCAGCAGACCTGATATCATGTACTCTGTTGGGGTCTGTGCAAGATTTCAATCAAACCCCAAAGAATCTTATCTCTTAGCTGCCAAGAGAATATTGAAATATATTAAGGGCACTCAAGAATTGGGATTGTGGTACCCTAGAGAGTCTGGATTTGAGCTTATTGGATATTCAGATTCTGACCTTGCAGGCTGCAAGATTGACAGAAAAAGCACAACAGGTGCCTGTCAATTCTTAGGCAGTCGTCTGATCTCATGGATGAGTAAGAAACAAACTTCAGTTTCTATATCTACTGCTGAAGCTGAATATATAGTTGCTGGAGCTTGCTGTGCACAAATCTTATGGTTGAAACATCAACTTGAAGACTACAATATCAAAATCAGTGGAATACCAATCTACTGTGACAATACAAGTGCAATCAGTCTCACTCAGAATACTACAAGTCATTCAAGGACTAAACATATTGAGATCAAACATCATTTTATTAGAGATCACGTGGAGAAAGGAAATGTCATGATAGAATATATGTTTACTGAAAATCAGATTGCTGACATCTTCACAAAACCTCTAAGTGAGACAAGGTTTTCAACTCTAAGAGCTGAACTGGGATTATTAAAATTAGATGCATAAGCTGAGGGGGAACTCATCAGAAGACTAGAGTTCAACAGCTTACTCATCATACTTATCTTCAAGGATTAACTTTCAACAGACTAGTTAACTTATGAATTCTTAAACTCAGGGGGAACGTGTAAGACTAGCGGTACTTCTGAATTAAAGATGAAATTTGTTAATGACAGTTAGTTGAAGTTATGTTTTCAACAGAAGACTCAACTATCGAAGAACAAAAGTATTTTATCTGGCTGGATTGACAAACAGCTGAGGAAGGTTATCAGCTATTGGCATTCTCTGATAACAGCATTGTCATCAGGACAGTAGTCCATCAGATAAGTGTTTATTATACTCATCTGATTACTTAAATAAAAGCGAGCTATTCAAAACGTTTTATTCAAAACACGCTTTTATAAGAAACTGTCGGGCGGTACATATTCCCGCTCTTCATTAAAATATCTTTTGAATTTGAAAGGTCGTAACTGAAGCCGCACGATCAGCACTGACAGAAAAACGGATCTAACGGTTGGCGGATATCACGGAAACCGACATACCCCCAACTCTATAAATTCCCATCTGATCAGTCGAGTCGTTCTTTACGCACCCTAAATTTTCAAAAGTACTTGTGAGAATTTTGAGCAATTTTTCTGCAAAAATCTCTTCGTTTTTCTTCCTAATTCCTACAGATCTGAAATGGCTGCTGAAGGTATGTACCTCGTGTATGATTCCTACTACCAATCCGGTACGGATCTGATGAAAGAGCTGCTCGAAAAGTTCAAAGTTGCTTCGCTGGTGAACTTCATGGAATACCACGAAGGAGTTATCTGGACTGACCAAGTGATGGAGTACTACAACACAGCGAAAGCTGACTACAACTCGCTGGAGATTAAGGCTACAGTGGGAGACAAATCTATCACCATCACCCCAGCTGTTCTTCACGAGACGTTTGGGCTTCCTAACCATGGAAGACATGACGTCACTATACTGACGGAGGATAAGCACCAACAGTTCTGGGCGATCTGCGCCAAAGAGGGAGAAGTGCTCTCTGGAAATATAAGGAAGAAGCAACTGAAGGATGAATATCAGCGGATGGCTGATATGGTGTCAAAGATGATTGAAAATTGCACCTTTTCTCTGGATGCTGTTACTATGAAAAGGTTCAGCATCATGGCTGCCATTTACTATGGAATGGAAGTCAACTGGTCCATCATAGTATGGTACATCTTGGCTGATTTCCTGGATGAAAAGAAAGGAAAAGGTCCTCACACGAATCACAGGATTACGCTCAGTTATCTGCTGTTCAAACTGAGGTGTCCTATGAAGAATGGCAAAGAAATTCACAAATCTAAAGCCATGAACAAATATCTGCCAGTTCTGAAAAGAAAGGCTGATGAGCCCGAGGACACTGATGATGAGGGACAGAAAGAAGTCCCTGCCAAAAGGCAAAGAAGATTAGTCAAAACAGCAAGTTTAGCTGTTGAGACTAAAAAGAAGAAGGCTGCTGATGAGCCTAAAAAGAAAGAAGTCAAGCAGATGGAGAAAGTGACTTCTGCTACTGAAGCCACTAAAATTATTGATAACATAATTGCTGATGTAAGGACTGGATCCCCTGCATCACCATCACGAACTCCATCAGCAGAAAGGCCTGCTGAAGGTATCTCTCAAAGAACAAGAAGTCAACAGAGAGATACAGCTACAACTACTTATCGTGAGGGAAGAACAAAGAAGTCTGCTAGAAAGCAGATGACCTTTATTGAAAAACCTACCGAACTGCAAAATGTAGCTAGGGAAGACCCTGAAGCTGCTGAAAGGCCTGCTGAAACAGTTGAGACTGTTGCGACTGACAAAGCTGATGAGCAACAGCCAAGTCAAGTCACATTATCTGTTGAGGCTGCTCAACCTCAAGAAGATCCAGATGTCCAAATCATCCATCCTATAGCTGCTGATCCTATATCATCTGCTGGACCAGCCCCTGCTGATAAAGGCAAAAGAAAAATAGTGCTAAGGAAAAAGAAAGTTTCCAAAGCTGACAAGAAGGCAAGGGAGGAGGCTGAACAGAGGAAGCTGGATGAAGCTGAAGAAAAGAAAGCACTTGAGCTAAGCAAAGCTCAAGAAGCTAAGGATGAAGCCAGAAGGCACATGTCTGAGGCAGAAAGAAAAGCTGCTGAAGATGCTGAACTGGCCATGGTGATTGAAATGAGCAAAGTTGATGCCTATGGACCTGTCCATGGAGGTGGCATCAAGATTGGAGAGAGCAAGGATGAAGAAAATAAGAAAAAGATTTTACTGCCTGCTCCCAAGGTCAAGTCAAAGGACAAATTTGAAGTCAGAAAAGCCTTTGAGATAGTGTATGCTGATAAGGAGCTTTTCAAGAAGTTTGAGAAGTCCTTAGCTTACTATGATCAAAAGCTCATGTTAAAGACTCTGTTCAACCAGGAGAAGCCAAGGTATATCAGTTGGAGAAACAACAGGCTGAACAAGTCAATAACAGAACTTCAAAACATGAAGGAGTTAGCTGATGAAGAACGTTGGGTTCTGACTTGGCTGAAAACAAACTCCATTCAAAAGGCCCTAGATCCCAGCTATGTAAGAGATGTCATGCATAGTTATGCAAAAGGCTTTGCATTGGAGGAGGCCAAGAAGATTCAAAGCACCCTGCCTGATAAGAAGAAGAAATCTGAAGATGCTGAAGAAAGGGCAATTAAATTTGCTGTTATGACCGCCTTGAAGAGATGGGCAAAACGGTCAAGGTATCAGCAAGGTTGTTCAAGTGACTTGCCACTACTTCCAAGCATTCAGCAAATAATATTTGGCAAGGAAGTGCAACCGTTCTATGAAGTGCCAAAAGGGAATAATGCTTTCGTTAACCCCTGGATCATTGTGAGGCAGATCAGACAAACTACTTGGTTCAATGATGATGGCACTATCACCAACCTGGTCTATGATGACGTCACTGATGAACATAAAGCTGCGGCCAAGTCTGCTGACCAGCCTGAAGACAAGTCTGCTGATCAGACTGCTGACAAGTCTGCTGAAAAGGTTGCTGATGAACCCTTAGCCATTGAGTGGAATGCTAAGGATTCTGAAGATCATCAGGACGAAAAGATGGAAGATATTCCTGTCCACCAGGAGATTGAAGAAAAGGATGAAGCTGCTGCTTCTGCTTCATCAGGTGATGAACACTCATCACTGATGGAAGCTTTCCAGATGTTGATGGAAAATTCTATGAAGGAACTGGAAGAGAAGCATCAACAGCAGCTGATGAAGGTCAAGGAGGAGCTGAAGACTGAGCTTAAGGAAGAATTGACAGAATCAAACAAACTTCAACTGGAAACTGTGCAACAGTCTACAGAAAAGATCATCAAGACTGAAATCACAAGTATTCCTATTCCTCAAGATCATTCCTTGCAGTTAGTGCACAGCTTGAGAGACCTGAACAAGAATGTTGAAGATGTGAAGGGTGATGTCAACCACCTTCATACTGCTTTACAGACAGCTGAGCACAAGATTGCTGATTTGACTGCAACCTTCATTAAAGTCAGTGAAGAGGAGAAGGAGGTCAATTTAGGAATGTTGCATGAAATGGCAAATGCTGCACAAGCAATCCAAGATGAAATTGCAACTGTAAACCTGAATATTGACTACTTCAATGACAAGACTGACATCATCAGCACTGATATCCATCATCTTACAGCCAGTCATGATGTTGTCAATCAGAATCTGAAAGCTCTATGTGCTGAAGTGAAGATTCCAACAGTTGCCCTCAACCCTACTCTTGAACCTTCTAATGTCATCAAAACTGATGATGACAAAAAGGGGGAAGATAAAAGGGAAGAAACAGCTAAGGAAACTGCTGCTGCAACTATTGAAGCCAAGGAAACTGAAGACACTGCTGACAAGACTGAAAAACTTGGAAAGGTAGAAGAAGAAGAAAAGATTGAAAAAGAAACTACCAAGTACAAGGAGACTGAATCTGCCAAGAAAGCAATGGAACAAATTAAAGAGCAGCAACTCAAAGAGAAGATGGAAGCTGCCAAAGCAATCTTGGAAGAAGAAGCTGATGATGAAGAAGATGACGAAGAGTCATCTTATGAGTATGAAGAAGTGCTTGAAGGATCAGATGAAGAAGCTGATAGTTAGAAATTATAAATTCATTGTAATCAGTTCACTTCTATCTATTCTTCAGAAATCTCATCTGATGAACTTGTACCTTGTAATTCTTTTTCAATATTAATGAAAAGTCAAGTTCAATCCAATAAACTTTTTCTATCTCAGAAAATTTTGAGGATTACAATCTTTAGCTTAGGTATTTAACAGGTACTTAGCTGAAGTTTTGTCATCATCAAAAAGGGGGAAATTGTTGGATAAGGATGAAAATGAAGGCACTGAAGACAAATTTAGAAGGGAGGTTTTGATGCATTCCAAAACTTCAAGATTGGCTAAGTATGGAGTAACTTAGCTGATGATCCCTTTGTTAAAAAGAATTTTGACTAAGTACAAGAAGACATCAGAAGAGTCAAAATTTCAAGGTCCAAGATTTCTGATCTGCTGAAGTAAAGTTATCAGACTGATGAAGATCAGCCGACTCAAATTAGATTTGTTCAAGATTGAGATCAGCCGAGTTCGCCATCAGACTTGTACTTTCGTCAGCCAAGTGAAGAAGATCATGAAGTGTCCCCAACGGTAATAAATGCCCCTTGGAGTAATAAATGCTGAAGTACAAGGTTATTAAAGACAAATGATTGAAGAAAGGCTTCGCATCAGCTGGGTGCATTTAATGCTGCCTGCAGAATAGTACTGTTCATAGTACGGACAGACTGCAAAAGAGCCGTTCGCGGATTTTAAGGACCAGTACTCGAGGAATTTGAATCTTGTCTCTCTTCAACGGACATTTTTCAATCCTCAAGTATAAATAGCTGAAAGAGACGAAGAAGAAGCAAGCAACACACTTTCTGAGAGAAATTTCCGAAGCAAAATTCTTTAAGTCTCAAGAACAGCTCACTCATCAGCTAAGTCATTTGTTGACGAAAGCAGAGTTGAAGAATCAAGAAAAATACATCTTCTGAGTGATTTTGTAATCAAGAGTGTTGTGAAAAGTAGATATCCGTCTAAGTGAGTGATATTACTTCAGAGAAGTAGGATTTCTTTGTGATTTCTTACTGCGCACTTGTGGCCGTTTCATTTGTTGATTGGCGCAAGCAGAGTATACTGTAAACTTTGTGATTATAGTATAACCCAAGATCTTTGTGACTTGGAAGAGTGGATTAAAGGATATTCAAATTCATATAACCACTATAAAAATTGTTTGTGTTTTTATTTGTTTTTACTTGCATATTTTCAGTTTGCGTAAAACACATTAACTTAACTGTTTGAAAAAGAATTTAAAGGAGTTTATAAAACTGGGGAAACATTTTTCAAACTACTAAGATTACTTGTGAAAAACACTTTGAAAATCCGCTGCAAGTACTCTAAGTATTAAAACTGATTTTAGCAAAATCAGCTAAGTAACAATCAGACGAGTGGTCAACAAGGCTGTTCAAAGATTTGTTCGCGAACAGAGTTGTAACTAACTAATCTGATCAGCTTAGTCTGTTCAGTTAAACTGAAAGTTTTAAAGTTAAATTTTGAAGAAAATTTTTAAAGAGGTTTATTCACCCCCCCCCCTCTAAACCTCTTCTGACCACTTGGGACCAACAGTAATGATGATCTAACTAATTAGTTTTATAATGTGGTTAATGTAGTATTGGTCTATTTGCAGAAATATCCTGGATGTATGGCACAAATGCTCTCGAGGGTTCAGATTAGCACTATAGCTGTGAAGAACAATTTTATGGTATCTGGTGGTTTCCAAGGAGAGCTTATATGCAAGGTACCCTTTGTTTTGGAAAGAAAGCTAATTGTTCAGTGTCACATTATTTTTGCAATTTATATAATTTTTGGGTAATGATAGTTTACCATTGTTTTGTTGGTGCAGTATATAAATCAACCTGGAGTTGCTTTCTGTACAAAAATAGCTACAGATGAAAATGCCATTACCAAAGTGGAGTTTAAAATACTTAGATTGTTTTGTTCTTTTGTTTTAATTGTATGTTTATGTTTTAAGAACATGTATGTCAACATCATTGTTCATTGATTATTACATAAGAATGTCAGTAATTTTAATTTTTTAATCTAAACAGTAAACAAGCAAACAGTGGGTGTTTGGCATTTGAAATTTCAATGTGGTTTATCTTAACATAAATATTAATTCAGGGTACGAAACGGTCGCGCAATATGAGCTAACAAGTTCATGTATTGAAACAATTTAATCCCATGCAAATATTTCAACTGAGTTGTTTAAATTACGATCGATGTTTGAGATTTGAACATTTGAATTTCAACATTTAAAATGATTAGTCTAATGAAAATTAACAAAAAGTCAAGTTGTTTAATGTTGTACTCAATAAAAATTTCTTTAAGCTACTCTAATTAATAATATTAACTTATAATAAATCTTATTTTCTCAATACCTATAGTTATGTGCATTATAGCCTATAGGTACGCAAAATTGCAAGTTTATTCGTATATAAGTGAGATCCCTCACCACTTTTACTTATGTAATTTGCAATCTATACTTTTTGTCTTAATTTTTAAAAATATTTGAGCTTTTGATCTTACACTTTATAAAATTGCATTTTTTCTTTCAATATTCTAATCATCCACTTAGTCCCATGATATATATTGATCGTTTAATAGAAATATGTTGTCGTCTTAGAAATTATTTGTTCTGGACTTATGTGAAATACTGGAATTATCAGTTACTTAACATGAATTATCAATTTCAAAATATGTTAAGTGGAATAAATTTTCTTAATGTCTTATTTAAATATGAACTTTTGGTCCCTCAATTTTTTATACCACAACTTCACCCCAGATTTTTTTAAAACGAAGTTTTGCGTTTTAGGTCAGAATCCTTACAAAATTTAAAAAATTCAATTCGGCCCCATATTTTCAGAAATCCAAATTTATACTTTTCGTCCCTCCATTTATAGAAATTACAAATTTACCCTAGATTTTTTAAAAATCCAGAATGACAATTCTGTTAATTATGGAAGATTAAAATTTCAATTCGGCCCCTGATTTCAGAAATCCAAATTTTCACTTTTCGTCCCTTATTTTCAAAAATTGCAATTTTACCCCCTATTTTCAAAAAAACCAGAACTGCAATTCAGCCCATAATTTTCATAAGATTAAAATTTTCAATTCGGCACCTGATCTTCAAAAATCTAAATTTGCACTTTTGATCCCTTATTTTTCAAAAATTGCCATGTGACCCCAGTTTTTCGAAAATATTTTACTATATTATAATTGTATTATACAATATAGGATTAGGACCAATGAATGAATTAATACAACAAAATAAGCTGCTAACCTATCAAAATGCTCATTTATAAACCCCGGCGCGGCATGCGCCAAGGAAAAAAAAATGCTCATTTATAATATTTTGTCCCATACTTTATTAATAACTTGTAACATAATTTTTTCCTTTCCATTTGTTGGGTTTTTGAGGTTGAATCAATTATAAAATTGATATCAACTTGATGATTTGTTTTTTAATTATTTGTAGTTAGTTGGAGGAGGATGGTTTTTGGAGAGAATTTTTTTTTCATTCAATTGCTTCCTCTTACCATATGCTAGTTTTGAATCTACATTTGATATCATGATATTTCTTCATACATGTAGAACATTCTAGAAACTTAGGCAAATATCTCATATTTCAACACTCTTCCTTGAGATTTTTGCTTGATACTCCAAGCATCTATTAATGTATCTCAAATTTGGATTTTGGAAGAGGCTGATTATACTATAATGTGTCATAGGTGCAAATGACTTGTTGTAGACAACTCTCTCTTCTTGTGCATGTCTTTTTGCAAACAGCTTAGTCATATGTTTGTTGATTGTGTCATTTTGATTTACCTTATTATGAATCCACTTTGCACCAATCACCTTTTCGTCTTTAGGATTTTTCATCAGCTTCCATGATTGCCTTGTCGTTTTTGTCTCCTCCTTCATTGCAGCTCTATGTTTCTTGTATTGAGAAGATTCATCGCATTGGCTTGGCTCCGTAATTGCCATTTGACAACTTTCATTAATATCCGTAATGAACCTGATTTTTTTTGGAGATTCTCTACCGAAAGAGTCTTCCAACGTTTCTTTGACTTTATTGATGGATTTTTTCTGGCCCTTTATTGTCTTATGTTCACGCGTTATTGGTGTTTCTAGTTTACTTGTGTAAATATTTTTGCCCAAATTCTCAGTTGCAATTTTAAAGGTGCAACCATTAGCACCATCCATTTGTTTTTCTGGGAAACTTGTGTAATCTACTTTAGCTCTTAGTGCTCTTAATGGTTATTCATGCATTCTTAATGGGAAGCTATTATTCTTCATAAGTATTTTAGCAATTTCTCTTCCCTTTTTGTCAATTATAAAGCATGAATCGTTTTTAAAAGTTATGGAATACCCATTTTTCATCATTTGTGCCACACTCAATAGATTTTGATCAAGTTTAGGTACTAAAAGAACATTTTGGATGAGTTTAGTACCTGATTTTGTTTGGATGGCAACTGTTCCCTTTCCTTCGGACTCGAGGACAACTCTATTTCCCATTTTTATTGGAACTTTGACCGTAGTGTCCAACTCTTGAAACATCTCCAAATATTTGGCCATATGACTCGTACAACCACTGTCAATGTAGCAAACGTGCTTGTCGTTTGATGAAGGTTGACAAGCCATGAACAGGTGTTCTTCTTCTGACTCGTACTTGTCCTCGCTATAATTAGCTTGATGTTTGTACGTTTTTCTGTTTTCGTGTTCTTGTTTGAGCCTACAATTTTTTGCAATATGCCCAAACTTACCACAAAACTCACATGTCTTCTTCTTCCAACAATCCTTTGTAAGATGATTTGTCTTCTTGCACACACCACATGATGAAAAATTGTTTCTTTTCTCTCCTCCTTGACTGTTGATAGGATTTTTGTTGACAAAATTATTTTCTTCTTTCGTAGCGGATGATTTGTGTATGTACCTTGATTGAAAGGCCTCTTCGGTTGAGTTTTCCACCTTCTTGTTAATTCTTTGTTCGTGTGCTTGAAGAGAACCCACTAGCTCATTAACAGAGAGTTTAGTGAGGTCTTTAGACTCTTGAATGGCAGCAACAACTGACTCGAATTTTTCAGGAAGGGTTATAAGTATTTTCTCTACTATCCTCTTGTCTTCCATTTTTTCTCCTTGTAATTTTATTTTGCTAACTATTTCTTTAACTCTAGAGGAGTAGTCTTTGATGGACTCGCCTTCCTTCATTTGAAGATTTTCGAACTCCATTCGTAAAGTTAGCAACTTGATTGCTTTGATTCTCTCCGTACCTTGATATTCTTCTCTGAAGATTTCCCATGCTTCTTTAGCAGTAGTTGCAGCGACTATGCTAATGAAGATTTCTTGAGTTACAGTGGCATGAAGAAATGCAAGAGCCTTCATGTTTTTTGTATATTCATCTTTATTTTTCTTTTGTTGAGGTGCGGTAAAAGAGTACCTTCATCTTCCGGTTTTTCATAACCGTTTTCAATAGTTTCCCATAACTCATTTACTACGAGAAAAGCCTTCATTCTTACCACCCAATAGTCATAGTCTTCACCGTTGAAAATCGGTGGTGTAGGAAGCGCTATATTTGATGAACCCATTTTTTAAACTCAATCCCTTAAGATCAATGAGCTCAGATACCACTTGTTGGGTTTTTGAGGTTGAATCAATTGTAAAATTGATATCAACTTGATGATTTGTTTTTTAATTATTTGTAGTTAGTTGGAGGAGGATGATTTTTGGAGAGAATTCTTTTTTCATTCAATTGCTTCCTCTTACCATATGCTAGTTTTGAATCTACATTTGATATCATGATATTTCTTCATACATGTAGAACATTCTAGAAACTTAGGCAAATATCTCATATTTCAACGCCATTTTTAACTTCTTAACAGTGGCAGCTCAATCTACATAAATTACGCTTCCTTGCAGCTTAACTGAAATGTAAATTCAGAATTGTGTATTATATTTCCTGCTATTGTTGACTACCATGATTGCTTCTTTGACAACTATGCTTCTGTTAGCTTTGGATTTGTCAACTTCTGAGTTCTTATATTAATTCCTCAGCTATGGTAGTGCGTGGCATATCTTTTGGCTTTGGTGTTAGCTTCGGCTTTAGGCTCATATAGCTGCTGGTCAGTGATGTTATCTTCATATGTCAGCTGTTTTGATTTCTCTTTATTTCTTGGGTGGTTTTTTTTAGAGCTGCTGTGATATTAACTTAATAAATTAGTATAATATTCTTCCTTAATATTACGCAGCTGTTCCTCACGTTCCTATTTACTTATTTGCTCACTTTAATATTTGTTCTTGTCCTTACATAAAGATTCAGTACGTTTTTTCCCCCTGTTTCTTGAGATTTGCTTCACTGTATTTCTTGGTTAGTAATCTTTTCTTAATTCATGTTCATGCAATTTGTTAGTTTATGTTAGCAGCCCTTCTTAGAGTCTATGTTTTTTTAAACTCATGCATATGAGACTTCATTTTTGTTTACGAGAATACTTTATTTTGTCTCTGATTATTTGTCGAACTTAACTTGTTTTTATATTCTTATCTTTCGATTTTGTGTATGATTTCTTGTAATTAACTTTTACAGGTTTTGATGTTTTGCTGTTTGCTTACAATTGCTTGCTCCTTACTTCATCAGGTTATTTTTCTTTTTTCTTTTTTCTTTTTTTCTTCTGTACCTTAAGATATAGACTTCCTGTTGATTTTATATTCTGCTGTGTTTATTTTTATAAATTTATTGCTTAAAATGGGAGTAGATTGGTATGTTTTGTTGGCTTAGGGGTAAAGGTTGTGTTCTATAAACCTTATTTTGAGAATATGGGAGTATTTCTTGGTTGTCTTGTACAAACGTTATTTTGGAGTATCAGCTTCTTTACTTGAAGGATTTGGCAAGTTCTATATGTTGGAATTTGGGATTACTTGGTTTACTTAAGGACCGGATTGGCATTCTTTGAGATTGGATTAAGAGTAAGGATTATTAGGTGAACTGTTTCACCTTATTTTGAAGTATAAGTTTCTTCTGTTGATCATGAGAGTTTGGATTCGTTGTCTATGTTGGAATACTGGAATCATTGCATTATCGTAAGAGCCTTCTTCGTTGTTGATGGTTTTTGTGGAGATGAAGTACTTTGTTGTATTTCTTTATTCGAGGGTATCACTTTCTTGTGTTTTGGGACACTGTTTCTGAGGCTTGATACTTGGAATGGCTTTTGAAGTTGTGAGTTGCAATCTCGTACCTTTGTTTTTTTAATTGGTTTATTTATTCATTGGAGAGTTGTTTTCTTAATATTTTAAAGTTTTCTTTTTTTTTTAGTTATGGTGGATGCTAAGGAATCAATTAAGTTGGCTCGTAATGAAAGGCGACGTTTACAGTGTCTTCGGAAGATAAAAGTGCGTTGCTTGCGAAGCAGCGTGCAAAATATGCCTTGCGTTGTTATGTACGTCAACAACCTGAAGTTTGATTGCCTGATGAGGGTTCTTCCCCTCATACAAATGTTGTATCGTTCATTCATACACGTGATTCTGTTTTCCCCAGTTAAGTATGTGATATAGGAAAAGTGTTGTGTAAGTTCAATAATTTTTCTATTTAACTTATTTATTTATTGGCTGTTTTTATTTTGTTGTTTCCGTAAGCAAATCGTTCGGACGATTTGATAGAATTCATGATCTTCCTCACACTCCTTGGGTGCTACCTCAACAAGATAAGTGCGTTTTTTGTGGTGCACGCTGTTTTTTTCATGAGGTTCCTGGTTTTTATTATGCGAGCGGTCAGACTGTTCTAGCTCCTGTCGTACTGTCTCCTATATTGATGTTCATGTTTACTGATCCTTTTTCTGAGGTGGCAAAAGAGTTTAGGCGCAAAGAACAGTCTTATAATCATGGATTTGCCTTTATTTCAATTGGAATGAAAATAGTTGAGGACTCGTGGTGGGCGAAGCATGGTATATATTCTTTGAAGGTCCATGGAAAAGTTTCTCATTTCATGAATCCTATTAACGGTTCGGCTAACACAGCATACTTGTTGCAGTTGTTCTTTTTGGATAATGCAGAAAGTTTAGATACGGATGTTTTGGGTGCTAAAGATTTAAACGAGACGTAATGGATCTCCTAGTGAGAGCATTGGCAAATAATCCATATACTAAATTCTTTAAAATATTGTCTTCTTAGGATGATTTACGAGAAGCTCGAATTATTGTTGATAAAGTGGCGGGTGTTTGGAAAGACGGTGATGAAGGTTCCAGTGGTTGCGGACGAGATATTCGAGTATATACTGTGCCTGGTCGTGGTTACAAAGTTAATTATTATTACAGTTGTTACAATCCTTTACAATATCCGTTACTGTTTCCACATGGTGAACAAGGATGGCATCCGGGTATTCAGAAAAAAATGGAATTACGTGTTAGTTCTGTTCGAAAGCGTAAAAGAGGTGAATCGACAGTTGCGCGTTTTGATATGTCTACTGTTCGTTCTAGCGAAAAGTTACTTGCGGCAGAGGAAGAAGGTGTGTAAGTTAATTCTTTACAGTTGTGTGTCTTCTAATGTTTGGTTTGTATTGGTTTTCTGAATTGTCTATTTCCTTTTAATTGTGTGTAGGCTTGCAGCGTAATAGAAGGAACAAGGGAAATGTTTCGTGCAGAGAATATTCATGCTATCAGGCCCAAATGCTTGATGAAGATAATAGTTATATTTTGCATGCGGGTAGATTGGGTCAGGAGTTTATCATAGATATGTACATTAAAGTGGAAACAGCGCGTCTTGATTACTATCGTCCCGAACAACTCCATCGTGAACTGCGTACGAAATCTTACGAGGGTATTATTGATAGTCTTTTGATAGATGATCAGATTAGTCCAAGTAATGTAGGCCGAAGAATTGTTCTACCTTCTTCTTTTACTGGTGGACCTCGCAACATGAGAAAGAGGTATGTAAATGCGATGTCACTTGTTGAGAGGTTTGGCAAACCCGATGTTTTTTTGTCAATGACATGCAATCCTGCTTGGAGTGAGATTGTTGATTACTTAATGCCATGTGAAAAAGCTGATGACATGCTTGATTTAATAGCTCGTGTGTTTAAGGCGAAACTTGAGGAGCTGAAGTTTGAGATTGTCAAGAAACAGCTTCTTGGGGAAGTTGCGGCGTATGGGTACACTGTTGAATATCAAAAGCGCGGGCTGCCTCATGCTCACTGGATTATTATTATGACATTGCATCACAAGATTTTTGCGCCTGCTGTCTATGACGAAATTATAAGTGCTGAACTTCTAGATTCCTCGCACCCTTTCTTGCGTTCTTATGTGATAAAACATATGATGCATGGGCCATGCGGTGAATCCAATAAATCGTGTGCATGTCTGCGTGACGGTAAATGTAAAAGTTACTATCCTAAGGATTTTGCCGAAAGTACTACGAATGCTGAAAATTCATTCCATATTTATCGTAGAAGGAATAATGGTTGCTCAGTTGTTTACCAGAAAGTGAGACTTGATAATAGATCGATCGTGCCGTATTGTCTGTACCTTTTACTTAAATTGGATTGTCACATAAATGTTGAAATATGTGCAGATGTGTACTTGGTAAAGTATTTATACAAGTATATTTACAAGGGCCATTCTAAGCTCGTGTATTGTGTTGCTTCGGAAGATCCTATGGGCCAGCGAGATGAAATAAATGAATATCAGGAAGGGCAGTATATCTGTGCACCTGAAGCTTTCTGGAGAATTTATGGATTTGCTATAAGTGAGATGTTTCCGCCAGTTATTGTTTTTGCCAGTTCATCTTCCGGATCATCAACCTTTGCGGTTTGGAGTACATCAGACTCTTCAACAGTGTCTTGCTAATCCTTTATCTTGTCGGACAATGTTGACTGAATTCTTCTTTATGAATTCATCAGACTCGGATTAATCTCTTATACAAAAATTTCCCAGAATATTTTGTTTGGGAATCAGTTAAACATAGATGGAAATTACGTAAAAAAATTACTTGTCGTCGGCCGACTGTGTACAGTTAGTCCAATGGAGGGTGAAAGGTACTTTGAGAGATTGCTGTTGAATAATGTTCGATGCCCTACTTCTTTTGAGTTTTTTTAACTGTATCTGGTCAGAAGTTTGATAGTTTCAGAGAATCTGTTGTTTGTAGAGGACTCTTGCAATCTAATATTTATGTGGATAATTGTCTTGCGGTGGCTGTCTTATATGAGATGTCGTATTCATTTCGGGTTCTTTTTTCTATGTTGCTTGTGTATGGTATTGTTGGTGATCACAGTCACTATGGAATAAATATTATCCTTCATTGTCAGAAGATTTTACTAGGAATCGAACTTTTGGAAATGATGAAATTTTAGATAAGACAGTTGCTGCCATAGAAGTTGTGTTAAGTTCAATGGAGAAATGCTTTACTGATTTTGGTATTAAGTTTCCAGGTAAATGTTCGGGACATGGGGACAGATACAGTAAAGACTATGAAAATGAAGTATCGATGAAGGTTTCAACTGAAGATATGTTATTGGTTCATAGCCTTAACATTGAACAGAAAATGGTGTATGATGTCATTGTTGGAAAAGTTAATTCTAACGAAGGTGGAGCGTTTTTCTTGGATAGACCTGCTGGCATTGGAAAAACATTCTTGTATCTGCTTTATTAGCATATGTGCGTTCAAATGGCCTTATAGCTTGTTGTGACGTCGGGTGTTGTTGCATACTTTGCTTCCTGGAGGCCGGACTGTGCATTCTCGTTTCAAGCTACCATCTGATCCTCAGGATAAGTCTGCTGGAAATATTAGTAAACAAAGCAGTCTTGCTAAAATGATTATTCAAGCTAAACTTATTATATGTGACGAAGCTTCAATGGCTAATCGTTTTTCGATTGAATCTTTAGATAAACTATTGGTCGATTTTTGTGAATCTACAAAACCGTTTGGTGGGAAAATCGTCCTCTTTGGAGGAGATTTTAGACAAACATTGCCAATTATTGTTCATGGTTCAAGAGACGCTATGATAGATGCGAGTTTTGTCAGTTCCTCGCTCTGGCGAAAGGTTATCAGATTTAAATTACACGAGAATATGAGAGCTAAAGGAGATCCAACTTTTACTTCATTTATTCTTGTTGTTGGGGATGGCGAAGTTCCATATTTATTTGATGAAAACATTCGTATACCAGCTCATATGATAATTTCTTTCATTGATGCCAATAGTTCTCTTGATAGATTGATTGAAAGTGTTTACCCTTCGTTTGATGCATTTCTTGAGGATCCATATACTTGTTTATGCCTGCGTGTATATTTGAGACCAATGGAATTTCATTCTATTTTCTATCTTCAGTAATAATTGAAAGTTTAATACTTAAGCTTTAATCGTACAAATGATCCTTCGCAGCAAGAAGAATATGAAGACTTCCTAAATGGAGTTTCTGCCAGTGGATTACCTCCTCATTCACTAAAGCTAAAGTACAATTCTCCTATAATGTTGTTGATCAGAAATCTTAATCCTATACAAGGTTTGTGTAATGGAACACGTTTGATTTGCAAACAATTAGGTGACAACTTTATTGATGCAGAAATTGCAACCGGGGATTTTAAAGGGACGTATGTGTTTATGCCGCGAATACCTATTGAACTGTCGGATAAGCTTAACTGTCCAGTAGCATTCAAGAGGATGCAATTTCCAATACGTCCGTGTTTTGCTATGACAATAAACAACAATTGTATTCACATTCCTTATGTTTTATTCTCAAACATTTTCATATTTTATTATGGTCAAGATTTTTGAGGGTCAAGCAGAGATGACAAAGAAAGTTGCCAATACAAAAAAGTTATGGAGTTGTGAAGCCATGTGGACTCTTGGCAAATACCATTCTCTTTATCTTTTTAATTTTTGCACTACTTGACATTACAAATTCCACATGCTTACCCTGTATTTTCATGTTATATTGTACACATATAAGTATGCATGTGTCTTCTTATTTGACAGGATTCTTATTCTTGTGAGAATGTTCCCTCGAGAACGAACAGGCAAGGAATGAATCTTGCATATGTAAATGTTGTCTTTTAACCAATATGCAACAAAAAATGTATTATTCGTTCATCAAATTTCACAGAAGCTTGGAGGAAGAACAAAGATATTTTTTTCCGAAGCTTGCGAGGAAATCATATGACGGTAAGCTTACTACATCTACATGTAATTGATGTAAATGCAAGGATATTGGAAAATATGGAAGAAAAAAAAAGATGATAAATAACAACCGAAGAAGCTTTGAGAATCCATTTACAGATAAATTTGGCGGAGACATTCACCCGGAAGGACAAGGCTCGGATACAATCAAGAGATGTTCATTACTCGCTGCCAGTACAACTAAACTTATACATCGAATTTGTTTCTTATTGTTAATAGTTTTTTGTTGTATTAGCATAGAAACAAACATCAAAAATTAAGGTCACATTTTTTATATGAGAACATATTGAAAAGCTAAATACTACAATATACTATCTAGAAAAGCCCAATAACATGTCAGCTTTCACAATTATATTACTACATAAAAATTGATACACATTCGCACAGGGCAAAGCAACGCATGATCACTAGTTATAGGATATACCTACATGCAAATTTGATATTATTGGATATGAAAATGCAAATTTTGGTATCATAGGATAAGTTTTTATTGCAACTTTGGTACCAAATTCAATTTTTCGCAAAGTTAATGATAATTTAATCCCTATGAAATGCATATGTTCATTTTACCCCCCTCGTGGTTTAAAAAAAGAGCATTTTACCCCTTGAAATTTTGTTAAAAGTTTCACATCGTCTCCCTGATATTTTTATAGATGACACTTTATCCACTTTGGTTATGATAATGTGACATTCTACCCCCTGTGTTATAATAAATGTGACAATTTATCCCCCTATGTTATAAATAATTTGCATGTCTACCCTCAATTTTGGCTAGTAAATTACACTTTCCGACTTAAGGGGGTTAATTGCTTCATTAAAAATTTTATAGGAGGTAAATTTATTTTTTCCCAAATTATGGAGGGATACATTGAACACTATGCGTTTCATAAGGGGTAAATTGCCAATAAAATTGTACAAAAATTGTTTTTGGTACCAAAATTACAATGAAAACATATCTTATGGTATCAAATGTGCATTTTCGAATCCAATCTATATACATATAAAAGTAGGATAGGAAAAAACTTGAAGAAGCATACTTCTACATAAACACTACCACTTGAAAAAATATATCTTGGAGTTTCTTTCCCTATCGAAATCTCAAAGTCCATATCCAACCACATAAAAGCTAATTCCATGTATATGCATAGGCTGATCAACACTAGCCACCACACCGTGTCATTAGAATAAAAAATTTTAGTAAAGTGAATAAGTGAAGATGATAGAAAATAAACCTAAAAAAATATTTTTGAAATTGATTGTACTCGAATTTTCATGGAGTTCTTTTCATGGAATACGGGATCAGTTTACAGAAAATTGGTGAAATCGAGAAAAGTCGGTTAAAATATGTGAAAATGATAAAAATTTGGGTGAAACTGGTAAACACTTGTAAAGTTGGTAAATAACTTGTGAAGCCAGTAAAAAGGCGCCCAAGAAATCGATAAATACATATGGAATCACATAACTTTGGGTAAAATCGTTAAAAACTTGTGAAATCAGTAAATCAGGGAACAAATGTAAGGTTGGTGAAGACATGTGAAATCAATGAATATGAGGTGAAATTGGTAAAAAAAACATGTAAGTTGATGGACAAAACGTGTGAAATAGGTAATGAGTTATATCTGTAAAAAGAAATTATAGTTTAACTGGTGAAAATAGAGTGAAGCCGGAAAAACAAAACAAATCGAAGAAAAATGGAAAAAAACAATTAATTTGGGTTAAACCGATAATAGAACGGATAAATCAAATAAAAATATATATTAAAACGATGCAAAATGAATGAAATCGATAAAAAGACGTGTTAAATCCGTGAAAATGGATTAAATGTGTGAAAACTGGCTTAGGTTTGTAAAAAATTACATTTCAAATGACATGATATTATTTCAAATAAAAATAAATAAATAGTGTTCTTAAATTAGTGCTTTTTAAATGAAAACTACTTTAATGGAATTAACTAAACAATTTTGTTAAGAACTTACAAGATCATATGAACAAATCAATCATCATTTTATATTTGATTACAATAATTTAAAGTCATCATTTTTTTGATGAAATAATAATTTTAATAAGTATTTAATTTGTGTCATTTTGTGAAATGACAAAATTAATTTTACTATAATTTATAAAATTTACTAAAGAAATTAATTAGCACGTATAACGTCCGTGTCAAACAAAAAAATGCTTATGACTTAGCTAATTATGTAATATTTTTTTGCAATAGAAGCAAAATATTAACAAAATCCAAGAATATCAAGACATAGGCGAAATCGATTAATGAAAATCGATAAAATCAGTAAAAGTCAGTTAAAACATGTGAAAATGAAAACTGTAAAAAGAAAAAAAAATAGTTTAACCAATAAAAACAGGATGAAACCAGTAGAAAATGGTTTAAATTGAAAAAAAATAAAAGAAATCGACGAAAAAATGTAAAATATTGAAATTAGGTTTCGATGAAAGAACGGGTAAATCGGAGAAAAAAATTATGTTAAATCAATGCAAAAGGTAAAAAGATGGGATAAACCCGTGAAAATATGGATTAAACTTATGAATTGAATAGGTGAAAAAAAATTTAGGTATTACTGTTACTTAAATCCTACCCCAGTGGATTTAATCAAATGGGGTTTGATGTCCTACACATGGGCATGAGAGGACAAAAAGTTGTCCTTAAACAAATGCATTTCAAATAACAAATAAATAATTAAAACTAATAATTTTAAATGGAAACTACTATAATGGATTGAACTAAATAATTTTGTTATGATCTTAATTTAGAAAAAAAATCCACAAGATCATATGAACTAATCAATGAATTATATTTTATTACAATATTTTAAAGACATCATTTTTATTAATTAAATTGAATATTAGTCATTAATTTGTGCTATTTTGTGACATGATAAATTTTATTTTACTATAATTTATAAAATTTATTTATGAAATTAACTATACACGTACAACGTACGTGCACTTTTCTAGTTGTATTAAAAGTGCAAGTTAGCCTATCTTATGATACCAAAAAATCAATTTTCCCTATTATTATGCATCAATCAATCGGGCCGGGCTTGTGAGTCGAGCTTGCTTTGATTGGCTCAATGTCATCAGCTTAAAATATTTTATTTGGCTCGGCTCAAATTCGTTTTACATATTATTTTGGGGTTTGATTTCTAATCGGGTGTGTATGGAACTAGTTCATATATACTGAAACGCCTCTAAAAAAATATTAATTATTTAATGCATGAGAATATATAGGGCCTGTTTGTTTGGTGTTTGGGAAAGTAGTTTGAGAGAGTAGTGGAGCCTTGTGAAATAATCTCGATTTGCGTAATGTTGTTTGTTTGGGTTTTGAGAGAGTGGTTCGAGAAATAAAGTGAGTATAGGTTTTTTTGGAGAGTTAAGTTGTAGGTATAAGATGTGTAAGACTTTATGTCAAATCATGTTTGTTGTGAGATAAATTGTGTAAGATATATGTTATTTTATGTTAAATCATAGTCGAGTTTATAAAGGTTTTGTTTAGAATTAATAAAATTGTTGTTTGTTTGGGTTCTGGGAGAGTAGTTTGAGAAAATTGAGAGATGAAAAATTTATTTCAAAAAATAAAAAAACATGTTTTTTTGGCATTTTCCAAACACGAAATTTTTTTGGAAAACGCCAAACAAACCGGCCTAAATTTCAAAATATTACATAATATCTTAAATAAAGCATTAAGGACTAGGTGAAGAAAATATATTCTACAAACTACAATCATACACTCTTCAGTCTTCACCACCTCAAGCAGCAGGAGTGAAATGTGAAAATACCACTTGTGCTTTAACTAACTTATCAAACCAAAAAAGTCAAAATGAACCCTATTAAGTCAAAATGATAATAACTTTGAAAATTATGAATAATTAACACCCCTTATTACTTAGAAAATAGGGAATAAGCCTTCACGTTCATTTAAAAATTTGATAAAAAATTTCATATGATTTATGAAGAAACTTCAGATTAATTTATTTTGCTAATAAAAGAATAATACAGAGATTATTTTGCAAATTAAATAAAAATAATACATGGGGATTTTTTACACATTTGGCAGAGCACAAGGAATGTTTTTGCATTTGGCTCCAAGAAGAAGCTCAAATGTATAGTTCTGCAATAGTTTAGGTCCCGAAACAATGGTAAACTAATACACTACATATAAATTTATTGCTGAAAATGCACTTTCACTTGGACATCATGCCAATGAGGCCGTTGGTAAAGTTGAGGTCCCTAGACTTTGATTTAACACCCACTATTGTTGGTTCTTCCTCTAATGATGTTTTTTATTGTAACTCGATATATTTTCTGACTTAGTAATATTGATGTTTATTTATTTAAAAAAAGGTTTATTAGCCTACGCCCTACGGACATGAATTGGTACTTTTGTCAAATTTTTCCTCTTTCTTAAACTTGTACTGATAATTTTCTTTTTGATGGTTTTAATTATTTACGAAGTGTGGAAGATATATTATATGAAAATCTTTCCCAATAAAAATTCGTTATTTTGAAGAACTAACTCATTTTCACTAGACCAATCAGATATTGATCCATAATTATTAACATTACTACGACAATCTTTTTAGCAAAACAAATATCATTACAAAATCACTTTTTAAAGTCTCTTCCGAAAGCTCCAATAAAAAAAATTGATAATATGATATCACAAAAAAGATTCTTTTCAAATTAAAAAGACCCTAACTGCCCTTCATGTAAGGTCGATCATCTCAAAGGATCAAAATTCTCAACATTTCCGTCGAAAAAACATCAAACAATTTCCATTTTGTAGGAACACTTTCAGAAGTGAGCTACGGGCTATCCCTCTAAAATCTATCTACCCTGAACCATGGAGATGAAAATAAGATGTGATTTAGATTATTTGTCTTACTTTAGTAATTTCTTAATAATTTTTTCATAGTATTTCCAAAATATTTTTGAAATATTTCTAAAAAATTTCTAATATTCAGCTGGCCGGAACATAGACATACCAGAAGGCCGTCAATCAATTTTGGAAATGATTGTTAAAATATTTATTATGCAAAAAATAGATCTTGAATTCTCCTTCAGCAAATGCTAGTTTTTTTTTATTTAATCTATTAAACCGTGTAATTATAGTTCGGAGTAAATTTATTACTTTGCTTGATTGTCTATAATAAAGCAAATTTATAAAAAAGATTGTCGATGTCGCCTTAACAATTGAATGTAAGTTTTAGATATAATTTCATAGTAGAGACTTATGTGGCGTCCATTGTGAAAACATAACACAGCACAGTTATCTTTTTTAGTTACATCGTTTGCGATGATTTCTAAATAGCCAAACAAACACACATCAATATTTTTTTTTAAATATATTTAACAAGAGATCATCATCCTTATCTTCTTGATTTGACATTTAAAAACTAACTTTACTAAAATATAGACCTAACACATTTTTTCTAAAAAAAAAATAAAGAATAATTATTATTAATTACCAGATACCCTATAGTCAGACCTTTCAAAAAAATATTCAGACACAATACACATGTTTCTTAAACATTATAGAGATTCTCTTACTTCTTTCAATCTGGAAATGTTTTCCCAAAAGTAAATAAAAAATTTTGAGATACATTTGGGTTCGATCACGTACGCCATAATCTTCAGATATTGGTTCCAAGACGTTGAAACCAATGAAGCTAATGCCGTTTTGGTAGCTACAAGAATCCTCAATGATTTAAAGAGAGACAAGGTCGTGTTTGAATGTGATAATTTGGACTCCAATGCATCTCTAAGCTTCATATTGGCCAAAACATGGATGATGTGAATTTTCATTTCACATGTGAGAAATGTAATGATAGACTGTAACATGTGTACTTGATGACGTGGTGAAGCAATTGCACTAAATAATTTCTTGGAGCAAAACCGATCATCAATAAAGTCGAGGTTTGGAACGGTTAGGGTTGGCCCAAATGGAGCAAACAAGCAATTTAGGTCCTTTAACTTATACGGGTCCGCATGATTATGACACTTTATTTTCTGGCGAGCAAATTGTGGGTTTAAACAACATACATGCTTCAACAATCACATATTCGAAGCAAATAAAGTAAAAGGATCTTACTTAACTATTCGAACCGGCAATTGAATCACGAACTCTGCTTTCTGATTTCTGGTAATTTTTCCAACACTCTGGTCGATCTCCAATCACGAACGGAAAGTAGATACTGATCACAGCCTAAGAACCCTGGACTTCGATGTTCTTGATTGATCAAATTAACTCTCCCCAAAATTAATGTTATCTCTCTAAATTTTTCTCTGTATTTTTGTTCTCTCTGATTTCAATTGTGATTAAACTGTCTGAGAGAGTGAGGGAATAAACGTCTTTTAATTATCTGACAAGTAGAGAGAGAGGGGGGAGTTATCCCATAATAATAGGAGTGGGGAGTTAATTAAAACTCCCCTTAACCAACTGGATCCGGATCCGGTTCGGGTCAGCCCACATGGGCGAACCCGATCTGACCCGGCCCAATATTGGATCAGTCCAACATCTCCCACTCGCACGTGCGGGCTGACCCCGTGCTTTCAGTGATCAATTCAATTTACATCCGAAGTTCCGTATGGGCAAATAGGCCGTGTGACCCGGCGAGTATATGAGCACGTTGCTATATACCTGTTAGGGTGATATAGTTGCTCAAGGAAACAAATTCCAGAAGAGGACTATTCTCGCTATTCCCTAGATATCTTTCGTACTACACCAGTCGACATATCCCTTATCCCTCCAACCTTGGTTATAGGGCATACTCGACTCTTTGGCCAATACTACTATGTATTCATAATTACATCTCAAAACAATTAAGTTTAATGTAATTAGCTAGCTGGTGAATGCAAGTAGGGTGTAAGTCGAAGATAATCTTCCTTTCCTACAAGGATCTTCTGATTTCACTTTAGCAGCTTTCCTAGACACGTACCGCATCGCCGTATGATTCATGGCTATTAGTAACGTGCTAAAGTAGCAACACCAATGAGAAACCATAAGAAACTGTCAAAAGTCTTAAGGGAATTAATTTGAGATTCTCTTGAACCTCAAGGTCTCACATAATGAGAAAGCAGGGATACATTTGCTCATTAACCTTTGTGGTCACCTTGCACACGTGGTACGAAAACACGTGTTACGATACTTGTCTTCCCGAGCAGAAGCGTATGTCATTTACAAAGGGATTTGTAAATCTGTATCGTACAGATCTCAGTTTAAGTATTCCTCGATACCCAAACCCGAGTTTTCTTCTTTCGTCGTCCTCGGCTCAACTCCCAAGAAAACTCATATCTGGCTTAAGATAAGTACAATGGATAGTGGGAAATCCATTTCGATTACTTTATATATATAGTAACCTCATCTCTGCATATTCCAAAATATCAGAGGCGATATCTCATGTGAACGAGCCAATTTCATCTGATTGAGTAAATCTCATCTCTGCACACTCCCAGTGTCAGAGGCGATTGCTCATGTGAGAGAGTCAATCTCTACTTATCCGACATACTTTTTTTTTAGTGAAGACATTTTAAAATAGATCTCAAAATATGTGTATATTCATAAAACATTAGTACATCAATGTTAGTGGCAATAACATTCTTAACAGAATCCAGTACATTAAATTCTACGCAGTCCTAATGACTTGGTATGACCTATGAAAGCCTCTTTAGCTATAGGTTTAGTGAAAGGATCAGCAACCATCTGATGCGTAGATATGTACTTGACAGTCACCTCTTTCTTCTCAATGATATCTCTTACAAAGTTATATCTCGTGTCAATGTGTTTGGTCAGTCCATGATATTTGGGATCTCTAGTGTAAGCCATAGCTGCATGACTATCACAATAAATAGTCATAGCTCCTACAGAGTTACTTACTATCCCCAAATGCAGGAGAAATCTCCGCAACCAAATAGTTTCATGTACTGCAGCTGAACATGCCACGAATTCTGATTCCATGGTTGATAGTGCTACACACTTTTGTTTCTTGCTGCTCCATGCTATGGCGCCATCATTCAGTAAGAAAACATATCCGGAAGTGGACTTACGACGATCCAAGTCTCCACCCCAGTCAGCATCTGTGTAGCCTTTCAGCGATAATCCCTTTGCTTGAAAACAAAGGAAATAGTCTGCAGTACCCTTTAGGTATCTGAAAATCCTCTTTACAGCAACCCTGTGTCTTCTTCCGGGATTGGATTGATACCTACTGACCAGACCTACGGCATAACAAATGTCGGGGCGAGTACACATCATAGCATACATCAAGCTCCCTACAGCACTGGAATATGGTACTTTTGACATTTCTTGTTTCTCTGCTAGATTCGTTGGACACATCTCCTGACTCAGGCTGTCGCCTTTCATCACAAGAGTATCTATTGGCTTGCAATCGTTCATCCTAAATCTTTCTATGATCTTCCTTATATAAGATTCTTGAGAAAGAGCAAGGAGTTTCTTTGAACGATCTCTGTGGATCTTAACGCCTAGTATGAAATTTGCTTTACCCATATCTTTCATCTCGAAGTTAGACGATAACCATTCCTTGATGGTGTTTAAGAATCCTTTGTCATTTCCGACTAACAAAATGTCATCGACATAGAGAGATAGTATTACAAAAAATTTGTTTGAACCTTTGACATAGACACAGTGGTCTTCATCCATCATAACGAAGTTATATGAGATTACAGCCCGGTGAAATCTCAAATACCACTGCCTTGATGACTACTTAAGACCGTAGATTGATCTTTTCAATTTACACATTTTGTGTTCTTGGCCTTTGAGAATAAATCCTACTGGTTGATCCATTTAGATTTCTTCTTCTAATTCTCCATTAAGAAAAGCAGTCTTAACGTCCATTTAATGTAATTCCAAATCTAAGTTAGCTACAATGGACAAAAGGAGGCGAATAGAGGCAAATCTCACTACAGGCGAGAAGGTCTCTTTGTAATCAATACCCTCAAGTTGAGTATATCCTTTAGGTACTAAACGAGCTTTATATCTATCAATGGTTCCATCTGCCTTCTGCTTAATCTTGAGAATCCATTTATTCCCGATAGATATTCTGCCAGAAGGAAGATCGACCAACTCCCAGACTTGGTTCGATTTCATGGAATCCATTTCTTCTTCCATCGCTTTCTTCCATTCGTCCTTCTGAGGACATGACAGAGCTTCATCAAAAGATTTGGGCTCTTCATCTTCTATAGAGGAAATATTAAAAATATGTCCTTCTACGTCGTAATGACGCTTAGGAATATTTTCTCTAGAACTTTTCCTAAGTTGTGATTCAGTAATATCGTTCTGGGGTAAATTACTCCCACTTGGATCAAGTGGTCCAGTCGTATCATTTTTCACCAACGATTCGTCTAGCTCAATGCCATTCGCTGAATCAGATAATTCGAATAGAGGTTCTCGACTTTTGATCTCACCTCTTTTAGGAAATTCGTTCTCTAAGAATGTCGCATCTCGTGAGTCGATTTCAGTGGTACTACCCTCTTCATTTTCTCCTATGAACACGTAACCCTTAGAGTGTTGAGCATATCTAATGAAGATACATTTCTTTCCTCTGGGGCCAATCTTGCCATATTTGTTCGACGAGTCGAGCACGTAAGCAGCTGATCCCCAAGGTCTAAGGTTACTCAGATCAGGTTTCCTACCTGTCCAAAGTTCATATGGAGTGGTAGCCACTGATTTTGATGGCACTTTGTTCAGTATATAGGCAGCAGTTAACAAAGCATCTCCCCAAAAGGAAATCGGTAAGTTAGCTTGCGCCATCATGGACCTAGTCATTTCTAGCAATGTTCTATTCCTCCTCTCAGCAACTCCGTTCTGATGAGGTGTGTCAGGATTAGTTAATTGCCTAGTTATCCCCTTTTCTTTACAAAAGTCCTTAAATTGACCTGATAGATACTCCCCGCCTCGATCAGTTCTCAAGGATTTGATCGTTCTGTCTAGTTGGTTTTCTACCTCATTAAGGTAACGTCTAAAACACTCCAGTGCTTCAGACTTATGCGAAATCAAATAGACATACCCAAAGCGAGTGAAGTCATCTATGAAAGTAATGAAATAGGAGGCTCCATGTCTTGCCATAACACTAATCGGACCACAGATGTCTGAATGGACTAATTGCAATGGAAATTCAGCTCTAATAGCCTTACCAAAGGTTTACGAATAGATTTTCCAGCAAGACAATTTTGACAAGTAGGTAAATCGATTTTAGATATTGGACCCAATAGTCCTTCTCTAGCGAGACGATTCATTCTATCTTGTCCTATGTGACCTAATCTAGCATGCCAAGTATTAACATTCACAATAGAATTACTGGAGGAACAAGCATTCAAAACAGAACTACTATTAACATAAAAGTTAAAATTATATCTGTTACAATCAAAAACCATAAAACCATCTCGAAGATGTCCAGAACCATAGTAAACATCGTCTAAATAAACATGAACAGAATTACGACAGAAGTTCAAATTAAATCCTAATCCTAGAAGAGCAACAACTGAAACTAAATTCCGTCGAATTTCTGGAGCGAATAAGACATCTTGTAAGATTATGGTTCGTCCACCATGCTAATCAAGTTTGCAAGTACCAATCCCTTTAACCTCCACTCTGGCGTTATTTCCTACATATATCCATCTTGTTCCAACAGGGACTCGACGAAACTCTACCAACGATTCACGGTCTCTAGTCACATGGTCTGTTGCACCTGAGTCAACAATCCACACAGGATATGATTCAGTTAATAAAACAGCACTAGATACATGAACAAAAGACAAAGACGAGTCATAGTGCGCTACCTTATCCTTCTTAGGATTGGTGCACTCTCGAGCAAAGTGCCCAAGTGCTCCACAGTTGAAGCACTTCATCTTGTTCTTGTCTTTCTTCTTTTTAGCAAAACGTTTACATTTACCGCCATGGTTGGGGTTGTTGTTCTTCTCACCAGTCTGCTTCCCAGGGTTGCCTTTCTTCCAGTTCCTCTTACGTTTGAAGCCCGAAGCTTTCATGGAACTAGTCTCAGCAATGTAAGCACTTGACATGGATTTTGCAACTCCAAGTCGCTCATCCTCAAGTTCAACGTGGCGAGCGGCATCAACAAAGGTTTTGATGCTATCATTATGAGTCAGATTGATTTTCAGATGCTCCCACTTGTGAGGAAGTGACCGGATTAAGGCTTGAACTTGCTGCTCATCAGAGAGTATATGGCCAGCTGACACAAGCTCCCTAATCATATTAGACATCACCCTAATGTGTTGCTTAATGTTATGATTGGGCAATTTCTTATAAGTGTCAAACTTAATTGTCAGCTGCCTCAGACGAGTGATTGTCGTACCCCCATATTTCTCCCTGAGAAACACCCATATGTCATGAGCGGTAGGGTGCTGCTCACACTCGTAAATCAAATCATCAATCACAGAGCTAACCAGGATTGCACGAGCAGTGGAATTTTTCTTTTTCCACGTCTGGTAAGCCTCTTGATCGCTTCTCTGTTGGACACTATTTCCAACACCTAGGTCATCCAAGATTCGGTTGATGCCATCCAAAGCATCTTGCTCATCGAGGACATACCAAATCTTATGACGCCAGATGTCATAGTTGTCACCGTTCAGTTTGTCACCTTTGTTAAGGCCAGCAATTATTGATTTAGATGCCATAGTCTGTTATGTAAGAGGTGATTAAATGTTAAAACCCTTATACACATATTTTATTTTATACTAAGTCAATTAAGCTCCATTAAGACTTGACACAAGCAATGGATTCGAAAGTTCACGCAATGTTCCCAATCATCATCCATTTACAAGTATCTCATAATTATGGACTTAATATCAAAAGTATAAAAACTAAAGTTCTTGGTGATAGTCATTCTAAAATCTAAGAACTCCCACTGGAAAAGATGATCAAACATGCTAAAGCATAACAATACATATACGATCATAAATATGTAAGCAAACAAAGCATGCATTTTGAATCAAAACAACTAAGATCCAAATAAACAATTATCAAATTCAGTCTCATGTAGAAAACAAACAAACAACATAGAATATCTTTAAATGGAAATGAAATTACAGAAATCATTCAAATCGGAAAAATTGACCCTCTGGTTCGATTGATTGCCAAGACTGAACAAAAGCTTCATTGGCAATGGCTTGAGACAGCCTGTCACAAGGTACTTACTTCAAGGACCGATGAGTTGATTTCTTCCTCATGCCGGACCTCAAGTTGCGGAGGTTAGAGTTCAGATTAAGAAACAAAGTCTTTTCAGCCTATTCTTGAATTATAATTTCCATCCATTATGCATGTTGTGAATAAAGTTTTCTATAGAGTTATCTCTTCCAATATAATTTCTCGCCTCTTCCCATACTTTATGAAGTTCAACCGGAAGAGATTGCTTGAATACATCACACCGTTTTTCAAACGGATGAATGTCAGTACCGTAAAAGTGAACGCGGCGGTGTAACTTTCTCATTATCCTCCAATGCTCTTTCAAAGAGTGTTTGGGATCCATTCGGTACGACACCAAATCTTCTATGACCCCCGGTAGCTCATGGATACGTCGCTCAAGGGCTTCTCCCCGAAGTACCCTATATTTGCTATAGATCAAAGGCATTCATGAAGGATGAGGGTAAATATTAAAGTTTGCGGAATTTTAATATTTTCAGTTATTGAAATACATTTTGATACTTTCAAGAATATTTTCTTTGCCAAATTTCAAATTAAAATACGCGAAAAACAAATGCTCAAGCAAGAATAAACGAGCTTAATTTTTCTAAAGTATCAAAAATTCAATCTCAGATAACATTTAAAATTAAAGATCAAGTCACAGATGTTATAATATACTCATCAAAATCTATTTTTTCGACAAGTACCCATATTACATAAAAAGTAATATCTTTTAATGAAAAGTTTTCTGATGAGTGATTAAATTGTATTACTGCATTAGATAAAAACTTTTCATCTTCATAGAAATAGAATTATTGATATGTGTTTTTTTTACTCCAAGTAAGTAGAATTTTAGTGTTCCAAGACTTCAAAATTCCCAATCTTGATCACTTTCTTTTATCTTTTTCCTTTTTTTTTTCCTTTATATTTTCCATTTGACTTGTACAATTGTATGTTATTGATTTTGATATTTGGTACATAATAATTTTGATATAAATAATTAGCAGTTGTATTCGGTCGGGCTTTATTCGGGCCGAGCCTTATTAGGCTCAAACTCGGCTCATAAATTGATCGAGTTTAATATAATGGCCCAAAATCGGCCCGGCTCACAATTATTCGGGTTCGGGTCATATTCCACCCATGAAGGACCATTTAATTTAAATTTTCTGGAAAAAATTTGGAATTTTCTGATGAAGAATTTTATTTTCTGTGAATTTCTAAAGATTTAAAACACAATAAATCAAAATAAATTTTAAACATTGTTCAAAAAATTATTTTAATTCACAGATAAATCACAAATAAAATTTCAAGTCTACAGAAAAAAAATCCGGACGAAACCGGCGGCTGGAAGACGCCTCACGCGCCGGCGGTGCGCGTAAAAAAAAAATTTAAAATTACAAAGCAGCTTCTGACTGGAACAGTGACGTGGCCTTCCACGTTGGATGTACACGTCATCAACACGTGGATAGACACGTGGCAGTGACGTGGCAAAATGGGCCTCGGAATTCTACGTGGCGCTGACGTGGCAGACACGTGTGTCTGACATGGATGTCGACGTGTGACAGGGAAGTTAAAACTGCCCATGATTTGTTCCACTCGCGGTGGTGGCGCGTGTACAACACGCGCCGCCTTCTGCTCGTTTTTCGGCGTCGTCCTTCTGGCTACCCCCCCCCCATTTTCGTGCCTTCCGAATCCAATGGTGCAATCAGTTTTATGTTTTGATCTCTCGACGTTGGAGTGTGCGTTACAACCGCTTAGGAAGAGAGTGGCGAGTGTTTTATGCATTATGTGTTATGAATTAATTTCCAGATTATTAAGGTAAGTAGGCAGAGGCTTAAAAACTCAATTTACGAACGAAATACGCATCCAAAAAATAATCTGGGCACATATCCAGAAAGCTTGTTTCGAGACGAACGTAAGCATATGTGGTAGATCGCATAATTCAAAGTGACACATCGGGAAAACGCAGAATACAATTTTAAGAAAACAATTTTTCCAGAACATAATATACATCAAAAAATTCTGAAAAAATTCAGATAATTACTACATCATATAAGCATGCTTCAATAAAAGTTTCAGCATAATCGACAACTATAGCATGCCTCAAAAAATAAAACAGTATAACCATAATTCCACAAATTCGAAAGATCATTAACAAAAACAATTTGACAGGAATTACAAGGCACATACATCATGAATTTCGAATATAAGCAGAAATTAAAGAATTTCGAACTCAATCGCAACAATGGCTCTGATACCAATGTGGGTTTAAACAAAACACATGCTTCAACAATCACATATTCGAAGCAAATAAAGTAAAAGGATCTGATTTAACCGTTTTTCGTCGGGTTAATTGGTATCAGTGAAATAAGTGATATCGGGGATTGTCAATATAAGGGGCTCTGTTACTTTATTCCGGATGGGTCGTTTTCAAGGTAAAGCTATCAGATGGAACAATGAGAATAAACGACAACTTGTAAATATGATAATATAGCCAAACTTTCTATTCAATAATATCATATTATTTAGAGTACAGGCGTAAGCTGTGTATTCAGAAAAAGAGAGAGGTTCCTCCATACAATGATAAACTAGGTATTTATAATATTCTAAACCTAGCTTTACAAGGAAACATAGTTCTAATAGGACTCGGCCCATTTGTCCTTCTTGAATCCGGATTGTAACTTGCTCGCTGAGGATGGTCGAGTTTGTTGGATCGATAAATGCTTCCGAATGGGTTTGTCTTGGTCGAACCGACTACATAACCTTTAGATCGATCTAGAGATTGTAAAGGGTGCGAAATAGCCCCCATCAGTACTCCCTCACTTCTTCGAGCGTATAAGTATTTAGAAGCTCGTAGAAGTAGTTCATTTCGTATGACCGTTAATTTTCTATGAGTCGTGCCTCGTTAAAAACCTTACATAGGAAAAAACCCTGTGGGAAAATCCTAAATAAGGAAAAGAGTGCTACGCGTCATAGATGGTCGTTTTCTCTTCCCAATTATGTATCACTATGCGTCCTTTCGGGGAGAGTCTTTATTTATTACTATTTTGGCGGGAACATGATTAGTCGTGAGTAGTCCGAAACGTCTTTTTACCTTTTGCTATAAATAGGTGACTATCAAGTTAGCCACTTTTACTTTATACTTCCTTCATTTTCGCAGTCATTTTCTTGATCAATCGTTTGTTATTTGAAAATTTTCTTTTATCGATCGATATCCTCCGAAGATCCTGAAAGATGGCTTTTACCAGAAAATCTTCTTTATCTCTACGTGACCGAGTAGCTCCTATTGTTGAGGAGGTTCCTAATCCATCGAGCGATCAGGTTGGGGTGTCTGAATTTACGGTCCCTACTGTGGATACCTTTAAGGTGCAAATTCTATCTGACTCTGAGGTCGCTGCCAGGGCTAAAAAAGGCAAAGGCACAACTCCTCAAATTTCTGAACCTATTGAGGATCTTGCTTGTGCTTATACTGCGGAAACTTTCCCTGAGGTCGTGATCAATTATGCCAAATATTTTCCGGCGGGTTCTGAGTTGGTTCTCCCTTCTCCTTCCGACAGGGTTACTTCCCCTCCGGAGGGATGTCGCGCCTTTTACACGGCGCATTTTATCAGTGGTTTACGTCTTCCGTTGTCTGCACTTTTTCTTGATGTCTTGAAAATTTTTAGCGTCTCCTTGACTCAATTAGTTCCCAATTCGTGGCCTTCATGGTTTGCTTTTCGTTTTGATGATAGCGAAAGGATTCCAACCTTCCTTTCGTAATTTTACACAATTGTTTCGTTTCAACATTTCTAGTTCCTCCAACCGAGGATATTTCTTTGCTAGCCAAAGACCTAGTCGCGCAATCTTTGACTCCCCTGTTTCTAGCAATCCTTCCTGGAAATCCCATTTCTTCTTCGTTCGTCCACCATCCGATCTTCGTTTGGCTGATGGTTCGACTACGCCCTTTTCGTGGGATCATGATTCCAGATGGGTTTATGGAGGTCGCTTGCCGACCGGTGAACTTATTCCTCATTATCCTCAGTTTATCAGTGAAATCCAGGCTACGCGCGCAAACAAATATCAGAGCGCTCTTCTTATCGGAGAAGCTTTTCTTAGAAAAGCTGGATTGAGCACTCATGTTTTTTCGATCACTTCGTCATCTGAATCGCTTGGTAAGCATTTTATGATATTATGGTGATTCCCTTTTTGCAGAAGGACTGACTTTAATCGTTTTTTCCTTTTAGTTCATATGGTTGAGAATTCCCGACATTCTTCAAAGGGGAAAATGGTGCTATCAAAATCCACCAAAACCATAGAGAACACTCCTATCGAGCAGAGAGCGTCTCGGAAGAGGAAGCTGGAGTTAAGTCATGATTCCGAGGAGATTAGAGAGGAATCTCCTGATTCTTCTCAGGAGTCCCCTATTCGCCAGGGGACAGGGTCTGGTTATCCCCCTCTCCAATTTAGGACGTCTTTGGGTATACGCGAATGTCGCAGCTGGTTGATGCCTCATCCCAATGATAATCCAGTAGAAAGAAAGAAAAGTTATTATGGTCGTTCCGGTAGTGATCTTTCCCTTCTTGGCGAGAATCATCCAAAACCTACTTTGGTTGAGATGATCGAGGATCATTTAGAGGGAAAAAGAGCCGCTGGTTATCCTGAGAATGATTCCTTAATTCACGATGAGAGTGAGAATGCAGTGGATAAGGCCACTCGCGTTCTTTTGTCAGGCGTTTTTACCCGCGACATGAATAAACTTCTTCACAAGGATTCTTTAGAGAAATTTCAGCGAGCTTCTCTTTACGCTGAAAAGGTGATCTCTTTTTTGATTGTGTTTATAAGTTAATCTTCTTTGAGGATTACTTTACTAACTCATTTCTTTTTATTCCGTTCTTCTTTCAAACTAAGACTTGTTTGGCATCATATGCCTATGAAACTGCTCTCTGGAAACAACAGTGTGAGTTTCTAGATGAGAAATATAAAACCTTACTCAGCAGGACTTCTGGTTCGGAAACTGGTCCCTCAGTGATTCCTTCTCTTTCAGTTGCGGAGACTCGGGTCAGAGGAATTGATGACCAAGCAGATTATAGATAGAGTTCTGGAGACTTCCCACGCTCAAGAACAAGCCAACCAATTGGCTAAAAAGTTAGAAGAGTTCCAACTTCAGAGTACTGCTCGAATCAGTGAGTTGAATCTCAAGTGTCGAGTCTTCAGGCTTCTTTAGAGGAGTACGATAGGGACACTCCCCTTAGTGGACTTAGGGATCGTTATGGCCGGAATCCCGACGAGAAAGTAATTCGTGAATTCCTCAAATCTCCTGTTCATACAGCGATGGTATACGAGATGGTCGGTCCTCTCCTGGAAAATACCTTTAGAAAGGCGATTCATCAGTTGGTCGCTTTCGACATGATAGATGATCGTCGAAGGGAATATTTTAAAGCTACCCATATTCGATTGAACCGTTATGGCGAAGAATATTCTCCTTCCGAGCTTCCGGACGTTGTTTATCAAAACTTTCCTTTGGCCCACCTTGTCAAAGAGTTTGGAAATCCATTGCCGATTCCTCCTTCCGATGTTAATGATGAGGTTGATGGCAATTTTATTGATCCAGAGGAAGAGAAAGAGGTTATTGAGCCAGCAAAAGAAGAAAACGTCGTTATCGAACAGAAAACTCCGGAGGGCGACCAGGCTGTATGATATGTTGATCAATGATTGTATCTTTGTAACTGTTTATTGTAAATTTTAACATAACATCACACTTTCACCCCTTTGCACGTTTAAACGTTTCATATTCTGACAGTCACGTCCTTTCGTGTTCTCTGTAATAATTCAGACAAGTCATTAACTCCGCCGTAATCATTATGCGTACGTCGTTTCAAATCCTAATGTTTATTCCAAGGCCAGTTACTGCATTTCGCGCCCTTTCTCTGGGATTGTTGCGTCTTTTCATATAGTATAAATACAAAAGGGTAAAAACTTGATTCGCTATTTACTGCCTCACTCGTTTCTTCAACAGAATACTCTTCCTTTACTTGGTCGATAAGCTTTCTCGATATTTTAAACTTATTTCTTGAATTCCGATCATGACTAATCTTTTTGGTAATACATCGAAACGTCCTTCGCGTGATAACGCTAGAAATCCCAGATTGAAAAAGTCTCGAACAGAAGGATCCTCGATGGAACCTCCTCGTTCGTCCTTGGTTAGTAGTTTGATGACCGATAATCCTGTCGTCCCTTCCTAACCTTTCTCTATAGTTAGTTCATCTTTTGTACAACCAAATTTTTCTTCTTCTAGAGAAGTAGGAAATATCTATTCCCCTGGTCGGGTGGCTTTTGGAGATTCGTCCAACGTGGAGCAGATTTACGATATACTTGTTTCTTCAGGTGTTTCTTCTATTGAGTATGGATTTCATGGTGGAGATTTTGTCAATACCCTTCCTTTTTCTACCTCTGCCGCCTCGGTCCTCAGCGGAGACCAAACTGAAGAAGGCTCCTTTATAAATCCTTCCTTAACACTGCCTGTTTCTCAAGATTTTCCTGATTACTTGTTTCATGATACTACTGTGATGAGTACTTCCTTCGAATCTGGTGGGCCTTCTGGAGGTCGAGGCGAGTCAAGGTATGGTCGCTGGACGGTTATTTCTGCTTCGGGGAAGGAAACCTCGGTCAGTCCCAACGAACGGGAATCTCCTCGTCCGTTGGATGATCGTTGTATCCTTGAGCAGGTCAAGGATATTATGTTGTCGTCGACTCCGCGTCCCGACGGTGTTTCTCTTGCTAGTGAGCTGCCGGGCTCCGTCGAGCCCGACGCTTTGTCCTGGGACTTAGGTTTGAGCACTATTCTGCCCGGTGAGTTGAAGAAGCTTGAGGGTACTTCCAATGTACGCCTTGTTCAGTCGCTAGTGAAGATGTGCGAGCAGGTGGATAAATCTTTTATTGTTTTTTTTTTTTTTATTTCGACTGCCTCATTAAGTGAGAGTTTTCCTCATTCTTTTCCTTTTCTAGGCCAAATACTTTGCACTCCAGCTGGGCGTGCAAAATGACGATCTATGGAATGGTAAGGAAGCTTACCAACGTCGTTTGGAGTCGGAGTCGACGAAGGTCGCAGGGCAGACTCTCCAGCTGCAGCTCGCCAATGATGATTTGAAAAAAATGCACGAAGAAAAGTCTGTCTGGGAGAAAGAGAAAAGTGACTTGGTTCAGGTTGCTGCCCTAGCAGAAGAGTCTCGACGGCGGTCCTATGAGGAAGGTTATGACGCCGGTTATCTAAAGCGTCAAGAGGAGTTGATGGCGTTTGCTGGTAACCTGACTCCTCGGAGGACTGTTTTTGCTAGTCGACCTGTTGATAACAACCCTTCTCGGTGATTTTGTTCGACCTAGCAGCCTAGACTGTCTCTCTCTTTTTATTTTTATTTTTTTTTTTTTAGTGCCCAACTTTTTTGTGTAGTTGCTTGTGCTGAAGTTTTTGTACTGGGAGAACGATTTAATTAAGAAAAACTATGATCTCTTATAGGCAGATCCTTGCCTTGATCAATTTTGTATCGTAGAAATATTTTGTTATGCATATTTTGTTGTTATGCATAAATATAATTGCATGAAATAATCAGTATAAATCAGCATACTTATCTGATATTGTTCTTCACGGAGAATATAGAGAAAAGGTAGCCTAATCCTGCTCGATCATTGTTTAAGTAACTGAATGATATAATGTTTGTTCTGCAAATCAAATTTTTGTTGATCAACCCAGTATAGTCCCTTGGGTTATATCCAAAGTCACGTTATACATCAAAATGTAGATAGTAGGTCATTCGTATCGATAATCGATTGAATAGCTGTTAAGGAACGCTCAGCATCTTGGTCGATGTTCCATCCATGCCTTGTAAATTTGTCTTTTTGTGATGTATATCTTATATAAGGAGGCTATTATTCCTTTTGTTGAGCTCTGCCCCTTCTTTTTTTTTTATAGGACTAAGTTTGAAGAGAAGATATCCTTCTAAGTATCTTCCTAAACTTTATGTTTCTATGTACTGACTGTGAGTTATATGTTCTTCAAACAGAACAACCAGTGCATTTTATATCATTTCTTTGATATGGGAGGAATTGGAAAATGTAGAAGTCTTGGTCAGATCTGATCTGTTCAGACCCCTTTCCACAATTCTTTGGTATGTTAGGCAGTGACTTTTTTGTAGTCTCGAATAATGGCGACTATTCTCCTGATTTCCATGTCAGATTTCTTGGACTCCAATGGAGTTCTTGTATAGCCAAATTAATAATTTCCCATATAATATAGGAGGCAGTGATGACCCTCGTATGCTGGAGGATTAGCTCTTATTCTTCTAGTCGAATCAATAATTTTGTTTTATAATGGTGTAAACTTGTATACCTTCGTTGAAGATCTTAAGTTTTCCGTCAAGCGATTATCATATGTGAAACCAATGTTCTTTGGTTGCTTCGATCGAAAATTTCTTTCGTCGTCGATTCGTTGATTCGATCAGAAAGGTGCCGTTCCAACTTACTCGCATTAATTACAGGAAGTCAAAGGGTCACATTTTCGTCCCTTGATCAAATATTTATCCAGCCGTTGGATTACTCAGATCTATCCCTATAAATAGGAAGATGGTTCGCATACTTCATTTATAATTTTCCAAAGAGATGGAGATCTCAGTTTCCTTAAATTTCATTCTGCCTTCTGATCCCATAATATTCAAAAAGTCGCATTACCGCGATTCATACTGTCAGAGTGGCTCACATTCCTTCTGCCTTGTACTAACAGGTCCCATTAATATCCTACCTTGTACTAACGGGTCCCACGTAGCCTCCACTTTATTCTTCATGGGTTTGAGGTCCGTGGTTTCCGTTTGCACATGGTGGGTTCATACTTACCAGGCACCGCCGCATTTCAAAGTTACTTCCGGATTGATAGATCGTCGGGGTGTGCTGGTAAGTTTTCACTTTTGCGACGGCCCCGAAGAGATGCTGCTTTAGAGTAAAAATCAACCCCCTAATGTAGAAGCAGTATCTTGTTGTGGGTGAATGAGTATTGCCGGTTATCTGGCTGGTAATGCTCATTTCGTTCGGAAGAACAGTTGATCTTCAGAGCCTGGCCATCGAACTAAAGAAGTCGACCATCCTGAGCAGCATGCTTCTTAGGTGGTCGATCATAATCGTCGAGGTACTAGGGAGGAGATTGGTGTTTCCGTGGACATTTTCGTGAAGTGCACCAATCCATAGAATAGGATTATTTTGTTTAAGCAGTTGTAGCGATGTATGGGAAGTTCTTGTATTCTTGATCGAAACTCCATATAACTTTTGTACTTGTTCTTTGAACTCTGATGAATAAAACTTTACTATCACTCTTTGCATTTTCATTGTCGTTGATTTTATTTATGAGTAGCATATATCGAGCAGATCAACTCATACTCAATTTATTTTGAAGACCTAGGTGTATTTATCGGATCTCATTGATCGTTAAAAATAGATCGAGGAGCGTTTATTGAGCGGATCAATGTATACTCTACTCGTCTTTGTTTAGACTTAGGTTTTTATACCAAAAACCTTTTTGATCGTATAAACTTAATCGAGGAGTGTTTATTGAGCGGATCAATGTATACTCAACTCTTTATAATTTGGACTTAGGTTTTTATACCAGAAGCCTTTTAATTGTTGTACATAGATCGAGGAGTGTTTATTGAGCGGATCAATGTATACTCGACTCGTTTTTGTTTAGACTTAGGTTTTAATACCAACAGCCTTTTTGATCGTATAAAACTAATCGAGGAGTGTTTATTGAGCGGATCAATGTATACTCAACTCTTTATAATTTGGACTTAGGTTTTTATACCAGAAGCCTTTTAATCGTTGTACATAGATCGAGGAGTGTTTATTGAGCGGATCAATGTATACTCGACTCGTTTTTGTTTAGACTTAGGTTTTAATACCAACAGCCTTTTTGATCGTATAAAACTAATCGAGGAGTGTTTATTGAGCGGATCAATGTATACTCAACTCTTTATAATTTGGACTTAGGTGTTTGTACCAGAAGTCTTTTTTATCGTATAAAACTAATCGAGGAGTGTTTATTGAGCGGATCAATGTTTACTCAACTCGTTTATATTGCTGAATCAAGGAGTGTTTATTGAGCGGATCAATCTGTACTCGACTCGTTTATATATTCAAACAATAATATAGTAAGATCGCGAGGGGAGTTTATCAAACTACTTGAGTCATACTCAACTTTATTAAAATTGCTAGAATCTTTTCCAATAATCAAATTGTAGTCTAAGAGCCTTTATTACAAAGGATATAACTTTAATAAAATAAAGCAGCATAATCTATTAAGATTTATTTACCATAGTATTTTCTAAGGTTGACCGCATTCCAAGTTCTTGGTAAGGCTGTTCCGTCCAAGTGTGCAATTTTGTATGAACCTTTCTTTTCCACACCAATGACAATGTAAGGTCCATCCCAATTTTGTTGTAACTTTCCCACATGCTTGGATACTTCTACCTTTTTTAAGACCAAGTCCCCCTCCTTGAAGGTTCGGATTCGTACCTTTTGATTATACCCCTTTTCCATATTTGCCTTAGTAATCTGCAAACGTACGGCTGCTTTTTCCCTTAAAGCTTCAGTCAAATCGATATCATTTTCTCTTGCTTTCTGGTTTTCCTGGTCATCATACATTTCAATTCTTGGTGTGGGAATTAGTGTTTCAACAGGAATAACAGCTTCCGAACCATATACCAAGCTAAATGGGGTTTCCCCGGTTGAGCTTCTGACTGTGGTTCGATTAGCCCAGAGTACTCCTGGGAGTTCATCGAGCCAATTTCCTTTGGCTGCTCCTAATCTTTTTTCCAATGATTTTATTATTTCTCGGTTTGCTACCTCCGTCTGTCCGTTCGCTCTAGGATGCCCGACAGAGGTGAAATTTTGCTGAATCCCTAGTTTTGAACACCATTCTATTACCTGTTTTCCCGCGAATTGTGTTCCATTATCAGAAATTAGGATCCTCGGGATGCCAAATCGACATACTATGAATTTCCATAGGAAGTTGATCACTTGGAATTGAGTTATTCGTGCAAGGGCGATGCATTCTATCCATTTGCTGAAGTAGTCAACAGCGACCAGGACATAAGCTTTTTTGGATCTAGCCATTGGGAATGGTCCTACAATGTCCATACCCCATTGGTCGAACGGCCAACACACCGGTATTGGGTGCATGTTTTCTGCTGGTTGATGACATATATTAGCATGGACTTGGCAGTGATGACATTTTTGGACATACTTAACGGCATCACTGTTGACGGTAGGCCAATAATAACCTGTTCGGAGGCATTTTAAAGCTAATGCCCTTGCTCCGCTATGATTCCTTGCGGCTCCTTCGTGTACCTCTTGGAGGATGTCAGTGGTTTGTGATTCAGCGACGTGTTTCAGAAGAATTCCAGACACGGATCTTCGGTAAAGTTTATCTTCTACCAATGCATACTTTGGAGCCCGATATTTTATTTTTCGAGCCTCATTTTGGTCAAACGGCAATCTCCCTTCCCGAAGATAGTCTATCATTGGAGTCATCCAGTTTCCTTCTGCTTCTTCGATTTCCATTATATCGACTGCCGGTGTTTCATCGATATCGATCGCCGGTGTATTAGAGATTAACCAGTTGATTACCCTTTCGGTTTTTCCGTCATGAGCTCCTGTGAACCTAGATAGTTGATCGGCCCATTTATTTTCTGAGCGTGGAATGTTCTGTATACCAAAGCTTTCGAATTTTTCCGCTAATGTTTTTACTTTGGCAAGGTATTTAACCATATTAAATTCTTTTGCCTCGTACAGGCCTTCTATTTGTCTTTGCACTAACTCTGAATCAGTTAACACTTTAAGGCTTTTAATGTTGGCCTTGATCGCCATTTCCATTCCCGCGATTAATGCCTCATATTCTGCTTCATTGTTAGTTACGACGAAGTCCAATGTTATCGCATAATTTAGATCCTCTTTATTTGGTCCGGTAAAATTGATTCCGGCGCCTCCTCCTTCTCGGCATGAAGCACCGTCAACATGCATTAACCAGGTTTGGTCTTTTATGATAAAAATATCGTTGTTGAGGCCTTTAGATAGTTCGATTGCCTGTGTCGGAGTTTCTAATAGGAAATCAGCTAATACTTGGGCCTTAATCGCAATTCTTGGTTTGTAGCCGATTTCGAATTGTCCGAGTTCGATCGCCCATTTGATTAGTCTTCCAGAGGCTTCTGGCTTTGCTAAGACTTGTCTTAGTGGTTGGTTTGTTAAGACTACGATTTTGTAGGTCAAAAAGTAAGGTCGGAGTTTTCGTGCTGCCACTATCAAGGCCAAAGCGAATTTTTCAATTTCCAAGTAATTCTTCTCCGCCCCTTGTAATAATTTGCTTAAATAATAGATAGGCTTATGTTCTGATCCTTCTATTTGTACTAGTACCGAGCTAACGGCCGCATCGGAGATCGAGATGTAGATATACAATGGTTCCCCTTCCGTTGGTTTGGCTAACAACGGGGATGTTGTCAAATATTCTTTTAGCTGGTCGAAGGCCCTATCGCACTCTTGTTGGGATTCGGTAAGATAAACAGCCCTAGGCACAGCGGAATATAAAATTTTAGGACCTCTTACGGAATCTTGCCAGGATACTCTCTAGTTGTATATATATGAATAAATAAAACGATAGTATAAGTTTGCACGTTATACCTATCTCCTTGCAAATCCAAGTTGGCAGTCAGCAAAACGGACTCTGAAATTCTCCTCAGCAAAATCGACCCAAGCTCTACAGTAGCGCCCCACGTGTTGCGCCTCTACGGGTTGATACACCACAATTACACGAAAATAATAAATCTTGATCAGCTGGAACACAAGATATATTATGATCCAGGATTTAGGAACGATTTTGGAACAAAATCGAAAACGAAAAATTCTTCCAAAAGGAAGACAGGGTTCGGTCGACTACACAGGGAGAGGGGAGAGAGAATTTTTGCTCTTGCTCAATTTTTGCTTATTGAGTTGTGTGAAAAATAACTACAAGATAGCTACTTATAGTTATCTCCCTAACCTAGTCCTATTAGGACTAGGGCTCTTCTCTCCTACATGGGCCATGACCCTCTTTAATTGGAAGACCAAGTCTTCTAATTAATTCATGGCCCAGTTAATTAATTTGACCAGGCTTTATTTAATCTCCAAATTAAATAGCCCAATTAATTAACTTAATCTCCCATTTAATTAAATTAGACTCTAAGCCAATTTAATTAAAATCCCTTCTAATTAATTAAATCCAACTTAATTAATTAATCCACAAATTAAATTCCAATTTAATTTATGATCCTGATCCAATTCCAATTGGATCCCAATTTGTTCCAATTGGGTCGACCCAGTCGACCCACCCATAATAATCGACCCAGTCGATTATTCACCCAGTCGACCCAGTCGACTCGGTCATTCTTATTTCCTCGCTTTCGCTTCATGTGTATTGTGTATGCCCCCGTAGGTTCACCACATAATTGGCCGTGGGTTATAGTTAAATATTATTTAATTATACGAGTAAGATTTACTCTAAATCAATCGAACACTCTGTCGATTGACCATTCCAAAATTAGCACCCCTGCCAATTTGGGAATTCTCCCACACTCCACGGTCGATGTCCAGCCACAAGCCCATGGAGCCCAATCACTGGTGAATTAATTCAGTGAACCTTTTATCTCATTTACAATTTCCATATACGACATAATCTCTCCATCGATCAATCTCCCAGTCGAGACTTAAGGGTATGGTCTTTCATCGGTTTCCCTTTTCTTTTGTCTTGACCTTATGCATTCTGGTCTCGAAATAATTCTCTTTGACTTAACCTTTATGAGCTACTTACATAAAGCCGTCAGATACCTCGGCCGAGGATTTTACCAGAATTAATTTCTCACAGAAATCCATAGGAGAATTTCCCAACCTATCAAGTCGGGTCAATGGATCCTTTGTTGATGATATGAATCTGCATACGAGTTCCTCTATACCCAATATGAGTCCACAGAGACTTTCTGGCGATCTCCAGTCAGTCGGGACTCAAATCAAAGCATAGACGTTCTCGCACCAGATAAACCCTATCATCTCAAGTAGTTAGGGATCGTTCCTCATATACTATTGTAAATTGGAATAACTTCAACCCCGATATGCGACTACCGCTTCCATGGTGAGTTATTTCCTAATTGGGGTATTCAGTGCGCTTGCCATCCCAGCAAGCCACCCACTTATGTGTATCGACTATCCCAGTCACGCTCATGGACCCCAGCGTTCTCCAGTTCATCGGAGTATACACAATAGTGAGAGTCTAACCGAATCCAATGATGTCCTATCTCGATTGGATTCTACAACTCTTGAATATATTCTAGATCACGGCCTTGGAGATCAGTCCACGGGTTGTCCCATAGCCCTGTGATCTAAGGACTTCTATCCTTATGCGTAGATAATTATTACATAAGATAAAGATGACCTTATAATAATAAAATGCATTTATTAATCCAATTGAATGGTCCTTTCAATTAAATGCAGCCAAATAGTTGGCTTGCAGGACACTATTCTATCAATCTCCCACTTGTACTAAAGCCAACTTTTCATACTTCTGATTCCCATCTTAGACAGATGTTTTCGGATGCCTTTGAGGCAATAGCTTAGACAGCGGGTCCGTCGTATTATCCCTTGAGGTGACACATTCCATCTTTATGTCTCCTCTACCAATGATATAACATATCAAATGGTATCGTCTTAGTACGTGCTTGGATTCTGATGAGATCTCGACTCCTTCGCTTGCGAGATAGCTCCATTATTATCAAAGAAGATAGTAATGGCTCGACAATCCTAGGTATCACATCCAATTCCTGGATGAAGTTTTTCATCCAAACACCTTCCTTTGCTGCTTCACTCGCGGCAATGCATTCTGTCTCGGTGGTTGAATCTGCGGTAGTGTTTTGCTTGGAGCTTTTCCAGCTTACCGCACCACTATTGAGGTAGAACACGTATCCAGATGTCGACTTGAAGTCGTCTACATCACATTGGAAGCTAGAATCAGTATAGCCTTCCAATTTCAATTCTCCTCCACCGTATACCAAGAACAATTCCTTAGTCCTTCTCAGGTACTTCAGAATTGCCTTTACGGCTATCCAGTCCTGCTCACCTGGATCAGACTGGTAGCAACTTGTAACGCTTAAAGCGTATGCTACGTCTGGTCTCGTACATAACATACCATTCATTATGCTTCCTATTGCGGATGCATATGGTACTCGAGACATATTGCTTCTCTCTTTAGGCGTCTTAGGGCCATAGACTTAGAGAGTGCAATCCCATGTCTCATTGGAAGCAATCCTCTCTTGGATTCTTCCATATTAAATCTCTTCAAGATTTTATCTATGTACTGGGAATGGGAGAGGCCCAGCAGTCCTTTTGATCTATCTCGGTAGATCCTTATACCTAGTACAAAGGATGCTTCTCCCAAATCCTTCATTGAGAATTGTGTAGATAACCATGCTTTAGTTTCGGACAACACTTTCACATTCCAATGAGAAGAATGTCATCAACGTAAAGCACCAAAAATTCAACTGTACTCCCACTGATCTTCTTGTACACGCAAGGTTCGAACACGTTTTTGATGAATCCAAAAGTTTGGATTGTTTCATCGAAACGGATGTTCCAACTTCGGGAAGCTTGCTTCAGCCCATAAATGGACCTCTGGAGTTTGCACACCTTGTGCTCATCTCCTTTGGATGCATATCCTTTTGGTTGCTCCATGTAGATCTCCTTTTCAATGTCCCCATTGAGAAAGGCAGTCTTCACATCCATCTGCCATATCTCGTAGTTATACCACGCAGTTATGGCCAGCAAGATTCGAAGGGATTCAGGCATTGCGACAGGCAAAAAGGTCTCCTCAAAGTCGATGCTTGGCCTTTGAGTGTATCCTTTTTGCCACTAGTCGCGCCTTGTAGGTTATTACCTCTCCGTTCACTCCAAGCTTTCGCTTATAGATCCACTTGCAACCCACGGGAGCTACTCCCACTGGTGGATCTACCAAGGCCCAGACCTTGTTCAAGTGCATGGAGTCCAATTCGAATTCCATGGCTTCACGCCACTTTCCCGAGTCTATGCCTAGCATAGCCTCTTCGTAAGTCCTTGGGTCGGTTAGAGACTGTCTAGTCTCACGTAGCAGACCGTAGTACCTCTCGGGTTCTCTACGTTGTCTTTCTGACCTACGAAGTATCAGTGTACTCTCTGATGTACTTTCATGCTCTTGTTCTCCCACTGCCTGTGGTGATGGGTCAGCTTGATCGACCTCTTTGGTCTTTTCAGCTTCAGTGACCTCATCTAGTTCTACGTTGTGTTCCTTCTTGCCCAGCAAGAAATCCTTCTCCAAGAAGTGTGCGTTCCTTGAGACAAACGTAGTTTATCTTGTAGGATCGTAGAACTTGTATCCTATAGAGTTTCCTGGATACCCCACGAATTGCATAAGATGGACTTTACGTCCAACTTATCTCCCACCAGCTTATTCACATAAGCGGAAGACCCCATATGCGCATGAATGCATATGAAGGTACAATACCAAAACTCATATCACGTGATATGTTTTGGATCTGGCTTCTGAGATACTTAGCTCAGTGTCTTCGATTTTCTCGATCAAGTTTCATTTGTTTGAATGAGGAATTTCATGTAAGATTTCTTAATGGACATTTACATGTCCAGAATGCTTGACAACATACAACGTCTCGAGCGGGTCTTACATTTCGAGAATCTAATTCTCTATTAAATAATCAATGGCGTACTGTCAATGCATGTTCGATTTTGAATCGATTCAAATCTCTTACATGCTTTCATTGATTAGGCTCTCTTCTTTATTCCAAAAGTAATTTGGAATTGTACATCACAACGTACTTTTACCCATGAGGGTACTAGAGACGCCTTATCTCCCACTAATGCTTTAGTGTTTCTACACACTTATAAATGGATTAAATCCATTGCAATTGTTTATGCCTCTTGGTTGCCTAGCAACCAACTACTAAATCTAATTTCCATTAAGCAAGATTCGAAAGTCGGTTACTATGTACATCATCCCAGTCAAGCTCGACCCAGTCGAGCTCAGTCTTTGAATCTTTTAATTCGGAAATATGTTTTAGTATTCGTGTATCGCCTTTCGGTTTTTACAACGACTCAAGTGTGTGAAATCTTGATTATTTATATTTTATTGACTATGCATATTATATTTAGTCGATATATGAGTATCCATACTCATTTGCTTATGTACACCTTTTGCGTATAAATCTTATACCGCAATCAGTTCCAACCATTATGGAACTATCACATCCCTTAAGACAAGGGATGGTATAAGCAAATTCCAACGATCTAAATAATTCATGGCTTTAGATGCATTGAATGCATCAATGAGTGCTTCATCGGGCATCCAACACCCTTATGCATTACTTTAACCATAAGGTTAAGTTAAATAAAATTTAATCATCCCTTATGGGATGAATAGGTTCAATTCCCTCTTCCCTTGATCTTAATCCATGGAAGAATCATTTTGATTGACTTTTCAACTTATCATCCTTACAGAAAAACCTCCAAGGTTATTTCCCTTTAGAGAGGATACATTCCTCTTCTTCCATCTCTCGAGTCTTTTGAGCTTTTCAACGAGATGCTACTTCCCATTTATGGGAGACGTCATGTTTGCCTTCAAGAAAATTTGGGCTTGAGAACCATCCTCAACCTCTGGTGAAACTTATCACCTTTCTTATTTGAAGAGTAACTTCAAAAAGGCAGCTTGGTGAAACCTATCACCATTCCAGTCGAAGTGTAACTTCGAAAAGAAAAACAATGAAATCTTTGTAAGGAGATTAGTCCTTGCTTGGACTCGAGAATAATTTCTCAAGTTTCGAAGTCATTCAAAATTCATTTGGGTTCAGTCAATTTATTTGATTCAAGTATGATGGTAAATATTCATGGATACATAACTTATGATAAACTATCATAAACATGACGATAAATACGCGGCAGATTAATATCAATACATAATTTACAAACATGGTTTTCATTTGTAAATTACTCCCACTATTTTTGTCGAATACTTATGCCCCCACATAAGGTTCGGGAAAAAAAAATTTCCTAATGGGCTCAAGGCCCAAATGCAATCGCTCAGTACCCACGACTCGTTGGCCATACCAATCGATCCACTTGGTGGGCGATCACGTCGCCGGTTAACCATCCCAGCTAACCCTTGAGTTCATTTAGCCTCGGTTTTCGTTATGGACCCACGACTCGTGAGACATCCATACTTACTCGCGTTAAATCATGTCCAATACTCGTGAAGAGAAATAGTTCAATCCTAGACGCCCCACGACTCGTGAGACAGCGCCTAGAACCTTGCTATCCCCTCCCTTGGCACTAAACTGTGCATCGAGGCAATAGACATATCATCTTCCTATAGCTCGACCCACGACTCGTGAGACATCGAGATATATTTGTACAATATGCCTAAGACCTAGTAATTGGATAGGCTCGGACCATAGACACCATTCATATGCGCCCGTTAATCGATTTAATATTCTAATTGAGCTTTTAAGTTCAATTGGAGGTTTTAAGTTTTCTTCGTGCGAGGTCTCATCAGATTATGCTTTATCTTGTTTACGTGATCTATTCTAAGCATGCAAGACATACATCAAAGAATAATAGTAAACATATATCACCTAGCATTGCACATATGATTGGTCGATTGCCCATCCCATGTGATCCATCACGAGCCATGTGATGAATCAATTGGTCAGTCTAGGGTGGAAATTAAATGACCTAACTATTACAATTTTCAAACCCATACATCATGGGCCTTCTTGTAATATCCACCTTGATTGGGCCTCCATGTAATGAATTGGGCCTCCATGTCCTCCAAGGCAATGGGCCTCCATGTGGATCTCCAAGTCTTCATGAGTTCTTCTTGGCTCCAAGCCTAATCTAAGCCTAGCTTATAAAAATAAAGGCCCTATTCTATTACAATCGTTTGCACAAGCAAGGGCACCAATCAGGTCATTTAATTACAACCCATAAAATAAATAAACCAAAACTACACAGGGCTTAAGGGCAAAATCGATCAATCCACATATTCACTCAAGAACATGCATAAATTCACATAAGTGCATAAATGTAAATTTACCGGCTCCTTTAATTTTAATTCACAAAAATTATCCAAGTTAATTTAATTTTGAATTAACAATTAATCTCTAAGATTAATTAACTCTTACTTGAGTTCTAAGTAATCTACAACTCTTATCTTGATAAAGTTGGTTAATTAAGATAGTTACAAATCTTCCAAGATTACTATCTTATCCAAAACTCTAAGTTTCCCAATTTTACAAATCTCCAAGATTCTCAAGATAATACTATTTTGAATAGATTAGTTAACTAAGGTAGTGTCCAAATCCACCAAGAATTCTACCTTATCCAAAACTCCAAGTTTCCTAATTTAATAAGATCTCTAAGATCTTTAATCTTGGTAACTTACTAGAAGAGATTAATTTTAATTAAATATCTTCTTACAATTGAAACTCTAAGTTTCCTTGTTTAATAAGATCTCTAAGATCTTTAATCTTGGTAACTTACTAGAAGAGATTAATTTTAATTAAATCTCTTCTTACAATTGAAACTCTAAGTTTCCTTGTTTAATAAGATCTCTAAGATCTTTAATCTTGGTAACTTACTAGAAGAGATTAATTTTAATTAAATCTCTTCTTACAATTGAAACTCTAAGTTTCCTAGTTAATTAGATCTCTAAGATCTATCCAAGATTCACCATGATTCCATAACAACCGTATCTCCAAGATTTTCAGGACTTCCAAAATAGGTGAGTTTGAGATCAACCAAAATTCAGCCACGTAGTGACGCAATGAACGCTGCCACGTGGCAGCACACACATGGCCACGGAAGCCGCGCGTGAGCCCCACGCAGTGGCTGCTGCCGCGCGTGACAGCGCGTAGCAGCATGCTGCTGCGCGTTGCCAGCACGCGGGAAACTGCCCGAGGGCGGCTGCCGTTTGCTGCACGCGCAGACAGCGCGTTGTTCACGCGCTGCCGCGTACGGCAGCACGCGGTGGCTGCCTAGCCGCGGTGCGCTGCTGCGCACCGCCACGTGCCACCGCGGTTGATCCCAAAAAATATATAATTTTTCTTGTTCGATTACTTTTGATTTAATTAAATAGATCCAATTAATTAAATCCCAATCCAAAATAAAAATTAACACGATAAAATTTCGAATCAAAAATTTTACATTAACTCTAAGTTAACAGATCTACGTCCTAAAACATATGTAGTTAAAGAACTAGCCATACATAAATCAAACATATGATTTAAATCACAGAATTTGCAAATTCATATATATACAAAGCCTAGAGTTGGCTCTGATACCACTGTTGGGATTCGGTAAGATAAACAGCCCTAGGCACAGCGGAATATAAAATTTTAGGACCTCTTACGGAATCTTGCCAGGATACTCTCTAGTTGTATATATATGAATAAATAAAATGATAGTATAAGTTTGCACGTTATACCTATCTCCTTGTAAATCCAAGTTGGCAGTCAGCAAAACGGACTCTGAAATTCTCCTCAGCAAAATCGACCCAAGCTCTACAGTAGCGCCCCACGTATTGCGCCTCTACGGGTTGATACACCACAATTACACGAAAATAATAAATCTTGATCAGCTGGAACACAAGATATATTATGATCCAGGATTTAGGAACGATTTTGGAACAAAGTCGAAAACGAAAAATTCTTCCAAAAGGAAGACAGGGTTCGGTCGACTACACAGGGAGAGGGGAGAGAGAATTTTTGCTCTTGCTCAATTTTTGCTTATTGAGTTGTGTGAAAAATAACTACAAGATAGCTACTTATAGTTATCTCCCTAACCTAGTCCTATTAGGACTAGGGCTCTTCTCTCCTACATGGGCCATGACCCTCTTTAATTGGAAGACCAAGTCTTCTAATTAATTCATGGCCCAGTTAATTAATTTGACCAGGCTTTATTTAATCTCCAAATTAAATAGTCCAATTAATTAACTTAATCTCCCATTTAATTAAATTAGACTCTAAGCCAATTTAATTAAAATCCCTTCTAATTAATTAAATCCAACTTAATTAATTAATCCACAAATTAAATTCCAATTTAATTTATGATCCTGATCCAATTCCAATTGGATCCCAATTTGTTCCAATTGGGTCGACCCAGTCGACCCACCCATAATAATCGACCCAGTCGATTATTTCCTCGCTTTCGCTTCATGTGTATTGTGTATGCCCCCGTAGGTTCACCACATAATTGGCCGTGGGTTATAGTTAAATATTATTTAATTATACGAGTAAGATTTACTCTAAATCAATCGAACACTCTGTCGATTGACCATTCCAAAATTAGCACCCCTGCCAATTTGGGAATTCTCCCACACTCCACGGTCGATGTCCAGCCACAAGCCCATGGAGCCCAATCACTGGTGAATTAATTCAGTGAACCTTTTATCTCATTTACAATTTCCATATACGACATAATCTCTCCATCGATCAATCTCCCAGTCGAGACTTAAGGGTATGGTCTTTCATCGGTTTCCCTTTTCTTTTGTCTTGACCTTATGCATTCTGGTCTCGAAATAATTCTCTTTGACTTAACCTTTATGAGCTACTTACATAAAGCCGTCAGATACCTCGTCCGAGGATTTTACCAGAATTAATTTCTCACAGAAATCCATAGGAGAATTTCCCAACCTATCAAGTCGGGTCAATGGATCCTTTGTTGATGATATGAATCTGCATACGAGTTCCTCTATACCCAATATGAGTCCACAGAGACTTTCTGGCGATCTCCAGTCAGTCGGGACTCAAATCAAAGCATAGACGTTCTCGCACCAGATAAACCCTATCATCTCAAGTAGTTAGGGATCGTTCCTCATATACTATTGTAAATTGGAATAACTTCAACCCCGATATGCGACTACCGCTTCCATGGTGAGTTATTTCCTAATTGGGGTATTCAGTGCGCTTGCCATCCCAGCAAGCTACCCACTTATGTGTATCGACTATCCCAGTCACGCTCATGGACCCCAGCGTTCTCCAGTTCATCGGAGTATACACAATAGTGAGAGTCTAACCGAATCCAATGATGTCCTATCTCGATTGGATTCTACGACTCTTGAATATATTCTAGATCACGGCCTTGGAGATCAGTCCACGGGTTGTCCCATAGCCCTGTGATCTAAGGACTTCTATCCTTATGCGTAGATAATTATTACATAAGATAAAGATGACCATATAATAATAAAATGCATTTATTAATCCAATTGAATGGTCCTTTCAATTAAATGCAGCCAAATAGTTGGCTTGCAGGACACTATTCTATCAACTCTTCGGTCCAAACAAAGTTCTTTGCCTTTCGAAGTGTTTGGAAGAAAGGCAAACTTCTGTCCGCTGATTTTGATATGAATCTGTTAAGCGCTACGATTTTCCCCACCAAGCTTTGTACTTGGGAGATGGTTTTGGGAGGCCTCATTTCGGTTATGGCTCGAATTTTTTCTGGGTTGGCTTCGATTCCTCGTTGATGTACTAAATAGCCCAAGAATTTTCCCGATCTAACACCAAAGGTGCATTTCGCGGGATTTAATTTCATGCGGTATTTTCTCAATATTTGGAAACATCGATCAAGATGTTTTATGTGATCTGCCTCGTTCATGCTTTTGACTAACATGTCGTCTACGTATACTTCCATTATTTCTCCGATTAATTCTTTGAACATTAGGTTTACTAACCTTTGGTAAGTAGCCCCGGCATTCTTCAAGCCGAACGGCATCACTATAAAGCACTATACCCCCTGCTCGGTTATGAACGCAGTTTTCTCTTGATCCCACTCATCCATGTATATTTGATAAAACCCTTGAAAGGCATCCATCATGCTGAAGATCGCGAAGCCAGCGGTCGAATCAACTAATAAGTCGATCCTTGGGAGGGGATATGGATCACGCGGGCATAATTTGTTAAGGTCGGTAAAGTCGTTGCACATCCTCCATTTGTTATCCTTTTTATCCCCTTTTGCTACTAGAACGACGTTACATAACCATTCCGAGAAGTGTATTTCTCGAATCTGTTTCGCTTTAAGTAACCTTTCTACTTCTTCTTTGATGATTTTATCTTTTACTGGCCCGTGATTTCTCTTCTTTTGTCTAGCGGGTTTTGCCAAGGGATCAACTTTCAGCGAATGGTTGATTACTCGAGGATCAATCCCTTCAATGTCATTCGCACTCCAGGCGAAGACGTCAACATTATCTCTGAGAAAGTTAATCAACATTACTTCCCCTTCCTTGCTTAACTCGGTACCTATTCTCGTTGTTTTCGATGAGTCCCCTTGTATTAGTATTACATCCTTATGTCCCGGTGGCTTCAAGGCTAAGTCTACCGGCTCTTTTCCCTTTTTCTCTATTCGATCAGTGCTGGGGATTTCATCTTCGTTCCCAACGACATTGTCTTCGAGCTTTCTTTTACTCGGGGTAAATGATTCAGGGAGGTTTTTTAAAGTTAACGAGGTGTTGTAGCAATCCCATGCCATACAATGGTCATTTACTATTTCTCCGATACCTTTGTCGGTCGGAAATTTTATCTTCTGATGATAAGTAGAGACAACGGCTCGGAATAGGTTGAGGGCTGGTCGCCCTAAAATCGCATTATAAGCGAAAGGAGTTTCTACAACTAAAAATTTTACTAGCTTTACTGTCCGTTGTGGTTTCCTCCCGAGTGAGACACTTAAGGTTATTGTTCCGCTGGGGACAATTTCGGATCCTCCAAACCCTACTAACGGTGTAGCTACTTTTTGTAAGTTTATCTGTCCCAAGTTCATCTGGGCTAAAACCTCCCTGGAGATGATATTCGCCGAGCTCTCATTATCGATTAGGATCCTTTTGACGTTGTAATTAGCTATTTCCAGCGACACCACCATCGGGAAATCGGGGTTATCCTCTTTTGCGTCCCAAATAAGATTTTTGGGTACTTCGCCCTCGTTGAAGCTAATCAGCTGGTCGTTCTTTGATTTGCTTTCTAGAGTCCATATTTCTTTTGGGTATTTTAAGCTTCCAATTATGGATCTAGCGGTCCTTCGTCGAGCGTTATGACTATCCCCTCCTGCGGGTCCTCCGAAAATTGTATGGATAGTACCATTGATCTGGTCGTGGTTCAACTCCTGTGCAGGACCATTCTTGGGGGACCTTCGACGGGATCTCCCTCTTTGATTATTATTCCGATGGCTCCTACTTCTTCCCCTTTTGCGGTCATCTCGCTCCAAATAGTCATCTAGTTTTCCCTGTTCGATTAGTTTTTTAATTTCTTTTTTAAGGTGAAAACAATTCTCTGTTCGATGTCCATGTGCCCGATGGTACTTGCAGTAAAGCTCATAGTTTCGTGATCCTGGTCTGGGCTGAGCGATTTTTCTCGCTTCCGGGATCCAATTATTCATTTCTAACACTTCCAATATCTCTTCTATCGGAACAGTTAGCCTCGGGTGTTCTACTTTATTAACTCTGCCTCTGATTGCTAGTTCGGGGTTTCTGGGCCTTTGATAGAGATTAGGTTGTCTGTCTTGATCGGTTTTATTATATTCTAACCGCTGGAAAACGTTACCTTTTCTAAAAGATCGTTCATAATCTACCGATCTCTGGGCAGGAATCCTATCTTGCCGTTTGGAGCCTGAGGCTGTAGCTTTATTTTTGTTCTTATCTTTAAAGGAATTCATCTCTTCTTGGGTCATATATTTAGATGCCAAGCTCATGATGTCGGCGAATGTCCTTGGTTGTTTTCGGCTGAGGGCATTTCCGAACTGCCTATTCTTCGTGAGGTCGAAGAGAATTGAGATTATATAATCGATATTAGGGGAATCGATTTTTAGCAATTCAACGTTAAACCTTGCCAACCAGTTTCTTAAGGATTCTCCCTCTTGTTGGTAGATAGTTTCTAAGTAACTCATCGGAAGTTTTTGCCTCTTCTGACTGGCAAACTGCTGTGTCAATTTGTTGCATAATTCCCGAAAACTGAATATGGAATTGGCAGGTTGCTTGGCGAACCAGTCTAAAGCAAGTCCCTCAAATGTGGTCACCATTAATTTGGCGGTGAATTCCGCCGAGTGAGCATACAAGTTCATTATATTCGTGAAGCTAAAAATATAGTCATCCGGATCAGTGGTTCCGTCGTATCTTGGTAGTCTACCCGGGACTTATCCGGTTGATTGTGCCTCTTTTATTTCTCTGCAGAAGGGAGAACAGGCCGCAAGGCTCTCCTGGAGTTCCGTGGTTCGAGCCCACGGGTTTTGAACAGATCGTAGGCATTGTTCAAGTCGTTCCTGTACCATCTTTTCGATTTCTCTTTCCGAGACCTGCTTTGTTCGTGGTCGATCTGGGACTACATCATCTATGTCATCCTCGATAGGGATTATTGTACGTTCCTTGGACCCGCTGTGTCCCGGCTGTGGTTTTCTTTGACCTAATTTTCTTCGGGGATGGTTATCAGAGGGTTTTGAATTGCCCCGCGGCGGACTGTGTAGCGAGCGCTGCTCGCTTGCCGGGCTGTCAGCTTGTTGAGAGATTTGATCGTTTTGCCTTGGTGTTCTTTGAGCGGGATTTGCCCTACCCGTTCTAACGTTTCGAGGAAGTTGTTCGAGTACGAGTAATTCTTCTGGGGAGAGTGATTTAACGAGCATAGCAATCTGTCGCAATTTCTCCTGAGCACCTGGGAGAGGGACGGGGATTGCAGGGACTTCCGGCTCTTCCGGTATTGTACCGGGAAGATTTCCTTGGGGTTCCTGTTAATTAGGAAGGGGCCCCCGCAAATTCTCGTTAGTTTCATGGGCGTTATTATCATTATTGTCCTGTGGATCCTCGGATGTGTTATGACCGGTAGTTGTGTTGCTTCTTGCTCCGATACGAGCGCTTTTCCTTGGACGAGCCATATGTCGATCGAATAATTAACCTAGCCCCACGGTGGGCGCCAACTGATTTAACCATTTTTCGTCGGGTTAATTGGTATCAGTGAAATAAGTGATATCGGGGATTGTCAATATAAGGGGCTCTGTTACTTTATTCCGGATGGGTCGTTTTCAAGGTAAAGCTATCAGATGGAACAATGAGAATAAACGACAACTTGTAAATATGATAATATAGCCAAACTTTCTATTCAATAATATCATATTATTTAGAGTACAGACGTAAGCTGTGTATTCAGAAAAAGAGAGAGGTTCCTCCATACAATGATAAACTAGGTATTTATAATATTCTAAACCTAGCTTTACAAGGAAACATAGTTCTAGTAGGACTCGGCCCATTTGTCCTTCTTGAATCCGGATTGTAACTTGCTCGCTGAGGATGGTCGAGTTTGTTGGATCGATAAATGCTTCCGAATGGGTTTGTCTTGGTCGAACCGACTTCATAACCTTTAGATCGATCTAGAGATTGTAAAGGGTGCGAAATAGCCCCCATCAGGATCTTACTTAACTATTCGAACCGGCAATTGAATCACGAACTCTGCTTTCTGATTTCTGGTAATTTTTCCAACACTCTGGTCGATCTCCAATCACGAACGGAAAGTAGATACTGATCACAGCCTAAGAACCCTAGACTTCGATGTTCTTGATTGATCAAATTAACTCTCCCAAAAATTAATGTTTTCTCTCTAAATTTTTCTCTGTCTTTTCTCTCTGTATTTTTGTTCTCTCTGATTTCAATTGTGATTAAACTGTCTGAGAGAGTGAGGGAATAAACGTTTTTAATTATCTGACAAGTAGAGAGAGAGGGGGGAGTTATCCCATAATAATAGGAGTGGGGAGTTAATTAAAACTCCCCTTAACCAACTGGATCCGGATCCGGTTCGAGTCAGCCCACATGGGCGAACCCGATCCGAACCGGCCCAATATTGGATCAGTCCAACACAAATTACATCCCATTTCTTTTGTGTACCCACGATTTCGGTCCACTTGACTGTAATATCAATTCCTATTTTGTAAACATTGCAAAATTGTTTGCCCATACAAAAAAGATGCAATAACATTCATATGTACAAATTGTTTGCATGATTAAGTTCGGTTGGTACAATTAGCCCTTAATTAGCCCAAGATTGATGTAATCGAACCATAATATTAGGCCTAATTATCTGTTCGGTTGGGACACAATAATTGCGGGCAGCCCGGACTTATTGGGGGAACATGTGGGCCAGACCCACTTATCGGACCGATTCAAATTGGAGGGTTGGGCCAGATATTAATTAGTTGGGCCAAATTGTTAAATTTTGAGACAAAAATGACCCTAATGTTCAGAATAATTACACCAATTGCCATTGAAATAATTGTGGGCAGATTACAAAAAGTCTTCATCCTCCTCCATTTTCCCACTTTCCATTTTGCAGTTTCCCTCCATTGACATCGTGAGAAAGGTATTGTTTTTTTTTTCTTTATTATTTTTTACTATTTTGTTAACAAGACCAATGATTAATTCTTGAGTACCCAAACTTTGAGATACTAATTTGTTCCAAATTTTTATAGGTGAAGAAGAAGTTGAACAAGGTGAGCTTTTTTTTTCCTTTATTATTGTTTACTCTTTTGTTAACAAGAACAAAGGATTAATTCTTGATTACCCAAACTTTGAGATATTAATTTGTTCCAAATTTTTTTTTTTTTTTGTAACATAGGCGAAGGACAAATTGAAAGAATAAGTAGGGTAAGACCACATTGCCCATTAGTTGTAATATTTTTTTGGTTTGTTAAAAACATTTATGATGAGTTGGAGTGTTCAAAATTTCCCCAAATTTTTTTTTTGTTCACTGCCGTATATAGTTTCCAAATCTGAAAATTTTTTATTTTTTTTGGTTTGTTTCATGAACTATTTTTATGTTGTATTGTTGTTCTAGAATGGTGTATGATTGATTACATAAATAAATACATATTAAATTTTTTTTTTCCTTTTGAACTTTGTTTGTACATGAAATGGATGGCCAGATTTCAAATTCGCAGGGGTATAATAGTAATTGCAGCACGACCGGGCCAATCGAACACACAATTAATAAATTGGGCCAAAATCCAACTAAGTTATTGGGTCCAGATTATAATCAGGCGAACACAAGACAAAACAATTGGGCCCGATTATTTAATGAACCAAAATTGCAATTTGGGCCGATTACAATTGGCCAAACCGAACTGGGCCTAACAATTTATGAGCATTGATTCAATTCTCGGCAAAATGGGGATTGAAATTACGGGATAGTGGACTAAAATTGCTACTACAAAAAAAAAAAAAAAAAAAAAAAAAAAAAAAAAAAAACAAACAAACAAACAGAGAATGTATTTTGCTCGTTAGCAAGTTAAGTGCCCTGATGCCGCCTCCCTGACGAAGTTGAAGGATTTAAATTAAAGGGAAATTTACATAGACACCTCCTGACTTTTACCCTAATTACAAGAAATTACCCTATTGTTTGAAATATTACAAACCCCCCCCCCCCCTCGAGGGGTGTATTTGTAATGATTTTAGGGACCAAATTGGTAATATTTTTTGTGTAACAAGGGGGTGTCCTTGTAATACAATTTTTGGCTGAGGGGGTGTTTTTGTAATATTTCAAACAGTAGGGTAATTTCTTGTAATTAGGGTAAAAATCAGGGGGTGTCTATATAAATTTCCCTAAATTAAAATATTGGGTTGCACATAACCTGGCCAAATAGGCTTCCACCAAGTATTTTTGTGGTTTGTAACCTATTATTGTTTTTTTTGTTTTTTTTTAGTGGAGGTTACCTGTTACCCACATTTGGACCATAAGTAGTCTATAAATAAATAAATAAGGCAAAACTCCGATTTCACAATGTAGTATTTTCAATTTTAGTTATTACAAATTAACATTAACATTTAAAATAATTATGCTTGAAACATATCATGCCTCTTGCCAACTCTACTACTAGCTTTACATAATTTACATTTTTTATTATTAATTTATGCCCGATAACTGACGGACAAACTAAGAAAATGTTGAGCTGCATTGAAATGCTTGTGGTGGAGAATATTTGAAATGAAATTAATGAGTATGATGTTCTAAAAATGTGTAATGCTTTTGAACTAATTTTTTGGTAGGTATGGGATAATATATGTTTGATTTATATTTTGATGAATTTCTTTTGAAAGTGAGTCGTTCAATTTCAAACCAGTGGTGTATGAATTTTAAAAACAAAGTAAGAAAGTTTCTAGTAGGGATACTTCAATAAATGCGTATTTTTAGTGTTTTTAGAGAGGCCTGGAAATATTAAAAATCAAATTAAACATATTTGACCTAAATCAATGATAAAAATGATCCTTGTAGCCATAACTATCTTTACACTCGCATATCTAATGCATATTAACCCTCATGTTTTACTATATTGAATAGTCGTCCACGAAAACCTCAAAATTACGTAAATAAATGCTATGAAATTTTGAATGTACGAAATCCATGGTCAAATTTTGGCTCGTTAGAGCCACTGTTTTTAAAATCGGACCGGTCATTGAATCGAAAGCCTTACTGATTATTGGTTTGATCGGTTAGATTGGGCCAACCACTGGTTCGATCGGTATAACCGGTGTGACTTTATTATTATGTAATATATATATATATATATATATATATATATATATATATATATATTATCTAAAATACAATTATAATTCAAGAAATTATCATTCTTTGTCAATGTAAATGTTTATTGTTTCATGCAAATAATCAAAATATCTTAATAATTAAGATCAATGTAAATGTTTATTGTTTCATGCAAATAATCAAAATGTCTTAATAATTAAGATCAATGTAAAAAATATAAATCTCAAGTATTCCTCAAATATACATACATTCAAAACAAGACAACAAAATTAAAAGTTCATCTCATTTTCAAAGTTTAGGCTTGTTCATTTGGGTTCTATTGTTGTAAGTTGATGTTTATATGGTAATTGATTTGCATAATTTCATAAATAAAATAATATTATTCACAATGATGAGAAAATGGTTATGTACTTCTTTATGTAAAAGAAAATGTATTATTGCATTGATTGTGAAAACACTAAAATAATGAATGTTATTCCAATTAAAGTATATAAATGTAATTCTATTAAATGTTAAACAAGAGTTCAAATAAATAACAATAACAAAAAAATCTCTAAATTTAAAAAAAAAAAAATTAAGTGAACCACTAGTTCACTGATTTTACCGGTTCGAACTGGTTAATTAGGAGACAGCTTTTTAGGGGTGAACCGGACCGGATTGCGGACAGATTAGCGGTTGAACCGGGTCAACCGGCCGATCCGGTTCGTTTTTCAAAACACTGGTTAGAGCATCTCCAGCAATATCATGGCATGTCAAAGGTCGGGTCCGAACCCGGACCCGACGAGCTTATCAACTATCGGGTCGGGACCCGGACCCGACCCTCTCGGTTTCGGGTCCAGACCCGGACCCGACCCGAACTTTTTTTCCCAAACAATCGGGTCCAGGTCCGGTCCAGATTTGGACCCGATTGAGACCCGGACCCGACTTTGTCACAATAACTGGTATCAGAGTAGACAACCCCATTCTTTGTCACGCATGCGCAAGGGGCGACGTAAGAAAGGGCTACCGCAAGACGAATCAAGCCGCTTAGAGTGGACAACCGGATAGGCCAACTAGAGTGGGCCAACGTGGGCGTTAAGTAAGCATGATAGAATGTAATGATCCAAATGGGGTATGAGTCATTATCCCACATTGATAGAATGAGATATTAATGTGGGGTTTATATAACATTGGGCTTAATTTTCTCTCAAGGTCATAACAGATCCATGGATTCACTTTTGATACCAAATTTTAGTTCAAAAAATACATTTGATACCAAACTTTTCGGAAATTATGCCCTAATAACTTTTCGGAAATTATGCCCTAATATGGAACATTATAGGTGTCAGACATCTTCATCTCAATCACCAGAGGAAAAATTACAAGACATTCTCATGTATTATGTATTAGTATTTAATTTAGCACGGAAATATATAACATTATAAGGGTATTTATGCAATAAATACTTCAATAGAAGGTTTAATGTCGAATATTTAATAGTATAAGAGGATTATATGCAACAAACATATCCAGGGTAATACAAGAGTCTCTTGCATTAATCCCCAATCACTAGACTAAATTTCTATTTTTTAGCAAAAGATAATCTATAACATGATAACATTTTATAATAATGGTTTACCTAGACGAGAGGAGATCAACTTATTCCATTACCCTCAGCTATTTCACGTGGAGCCAAGAAAGGCTTTGGGGGCATCTGCAATTCAGAATCACCTTCAAGCATCTCAAGTACTTTGTTCATCGAAGGTCGATCAGAAGGCTTCATCTGTATACACCATAAAGCCACTATAACAATTTTCTTTATAATCTTCCTTTCTTCATCATTCGCATCCATAATCTCTATTTCATTTCCGGCATATATTTGATCGTACACCCACGAAGGGAAATATATTTGACTTACATTATCTGCCAATGGGTTCATATTTTTCCTTCTACCCGCCATTTCCATCAATAACATTCCGAAACTATAAACATCGGCTTTATATGAAATACCTCCAATATTCTTGTAAAACATTTCCGGAGCCATGTAACCCAGTGTTCCTCTTACAGAAGTCAGATCTATAAAACTATCATCACTAGGATAGAGTTTAGCAAGTCCAAAATCGGAGATTTTTGGATTGAAATTCTCGTCAAGTAAAATATTATGTGGTTTGATATCAAAATGCAAAATTTGCATGTCACAACCGCGGTGTAGATAGTCGATCCCACGTGCCACTCCAAGTGCAATATCAAACATTTTTTCGTATCTCAAGGCAAGGTCGCTTTGGCCAAAAATGTATTTGTCTAGGGAGCCATTTTGCAAATATTCATACACCAAAGCGCACTTTGAACCTTCAACGCAAAAACCGACTAGTTGTACTATGTTGGCATGATAAATACGACCAATTGTGCCAACTTCACCAATAAATTCTTCATCATTAGCCACTGATTGGCCCATCATTTTTACTGCAATGTAAGGATCACTTCGAAGCTTTCCTTTATAAACTGTTCCATATCCACCTTCGCCCAATTTTTGATTGAAATTGTTTGTCATCTTCTTAATCTCAGAGTAAGTGTATTTTATTGGCGTGAGGTTATTTTGACCTTTCAAAAAGTCTTCAATGGTTTGATCTAGTGATAAATGTCGCCTTCTCCATTTATATACTATTAATCCAACCAGAAAAGGGAGTCCACAAAATAATCTCAGTGCTACGATTGGACCTGCATAATCAAGACGAATCGACTTGCAACTTCGAAACACTCAATATCACGAATTATTTGAAATGACAAAGAATTTCCTATTCAAGATAGGATTGTCTAAAAATACACAAATCCATCATTTCTCAAAATGCAATTTTTGTTCAATGGACCAATCCTCGTCCTTAAGTTGCAGATTAGGAGTCAGAGATATGAAACTTACCAACAACCATTGCACCGTAGATCCCAGATATAACTGTTGAAAGAGGCAAGTAAAAAGTTAAAGGATATTAGTAATACATTAAGGTTGTGAATGGAAGGTTCAAGAAAACAAGGAATCATATTTGAAAAGATTAAGCACTCACTTCCCCAGCACTTTAATTGACCTGCATAATCAAGTGAAAGCGTTGTTAGAATATCAGAAGTGGTGATAAATCATAAAAGCCAAAAACTTATTAATATATAGAGGTAGACATAACCAACTAAAAGAGCTAATGCCAATTTACCCCATGATTCGAAAAGAAGCAATGTACCCCAATGAACAGGGATGGATCTAGGATTATAGAGTCGGGGGGGCCGAGTTTACCCATCGCTAAAACTAATTGACAATGATATTGAATATAATTTATTTACATTAAGAATAGATTATCAACGAGGACTCTATTGAGTTCAAAATGCTAAAGTAATTAAAAAACTATGAAAATTGTATACGACGCTCTTTATATCATAAAAATTCTAGCATTTTTACTCAATGTGAATAATCAAACAATTCGCAGGGTATAATCTTTCATCTCGCTTCTAAGCCTTTTTTCCACCAACTTTATTGTTGATCATGATTGTTTTTGTTGTGGTGGTAACAGAAAAAACTAATATCCAGCAAATCGCACAATCTATTAAAATATAGATCATAGCCTTTTTCATACATAATGGTAAACTCAGCACAAAAACTATTGATAATCATGACTTCCAAATTAAGTCTAAATGGATGTTTTCATTGAATTAAGTAGGTGTAACTGACAATTAACGTGAAAAGATACCTGTCTTTTTATTAGAATTGTTGTAACCACCCCATGGATATACATGGAGTATAAGGAAAAAAAATTCTAAAACTTTGAATTTGAACAGTGGTTGAATAATGTAAAATACTAGGATTAATTTCTAAAAAAAAAAAAGTAGAACTAATTCTGTTTTCAAAAATTCCCGAAACTGAGAGTGGGAATGAAAAATGTTTATGTAACATGGGGTGAGTGGAGGGTTTTAAAGTGCAATATTTATCATAACACAGAGGCGGTAAATTACCACATTTATCATAACAAAGGGGATAAAGTGCCACATTTATCATAACAAAGGGGGGAAAAGTGACACATTTATCATAACACAGGGGGGTAAAGTATCTTTTTAAGTTTATAAATGTCAGGGAGGCAGTGTGAAACTTTTATAAGATCATAGGGGGTAAATTGAGTATTATGCATATTACAGGGGGTAAATTTATAGTGTAGCCTAGCTCATGAACCCAAATACTCAAGAATGATACTGACTGAAATCTCCCATTTTGGTCAAGGCTAGCTGGCTACGTACGAGCTTGAGGATTGCGTTTTGAGAGCTATTGAGACCCTCAATGATGGAAACAAGTTAACTATTTCACGAGGTTTCATTAATTTCACATTTATGAGGCATCGAAACACTATCCAAAAGAAGTCGAGATCAAGTAATTATAGTTATCGTTACTTACATTTAGAACCAAGTTGTGAAAGAGGAATGTCCTCTTGACACCAGTAGTACAGGGAATCGAATTTCGAAAATGGGATGTCCACAATGCAGGTCCGCGAGCAACTTAATTTATTCCCTTCTAAGCGGCAAAATCCATTTACTCTCTCACATTCTTCACAAAGAGAACGATGCCATGAAAGCTCGAACCCATAAGCCAAATCATCGTAAATGCTTGCCAAAGAAGACGTGTTCGTCATAGGCCACCGAGCGGAGGCCTGCATCCTGTCAACTGTACACCAGTCTTCTAAATCAGACATTCTGACATCTCCAGCCATAACATAACTATAAATTCCAGAAGAATTCGAGAAAACGCTTCTCCTGTTACCACAAAATGAAGCATTCACATACATCGAAGAACTCACAGGAGCCCCACAGTGGATGAACACTACCGGATGATTTTTATCAAATTCAAAAAACCTGTCAAAAATTCTTACTCGGCCTCTTGTACTAGACCATTCATTATATCCATCAGAATGACCTGGACATGAAGAAAGATTGGCCCTGTTTATGCTAGAATCAGCTAGCCTTATCGAAAATTTTTCGTAATTAATATCGTGCACATGATAATTTCTTGAGTTTACAGTCAATAAGGTCTGATTGTTTTTGCAATCTAGCTCAAAATATGGATGATTATACCCACAGGAAATCGGGTTGCCTTTTAATCTAAAAGGGTATCTAATGGTACTGATATTCCCACAAGATGAAGAAGAGCAAGTTGATGAAGTACTGGAATTATTGCTTTGAGCTATGGAATTAACTGTACAGAAAAGCAGGAGAACCAAGATTCTTGAAATTTCTAAAAGAAATGACATTTTTGGGATTCTGATGAATTTAGTTGACTTCCACTGATGAGTAGAAGAAGAAGATTAATAAGACCAATATATATGACAAGTTTTGTGTGAGGGATTGGATAGTTTCATGACTGTTGCAAGCGTTCAAGGAAATCAGGACAATGTCAATCAATCTAGTCTTTTTTTTTTTTTTTTTTCGAGAGGTATAAATCAATCAATCTTAGTCAACTACGGGTTACATCTTTTTCTCATTAATAAATTGGAGTAAACGCTATTGCTGGAGAAGAGAATAAACATGGGGAAAGTTTGCAACTTTGGTCCTCCAACTTGAACTCATTTTGCTAATTTAATAGAGATTCAGTATAAAGAGGGAACTATTTTAACAACAGTTTTTTCCATTGTTTCCTCATTAGTCATTATCAGGTGCATGTCCGATAAGTGTCAGAACCATGCCCCTTCCTTGTTCGTGTCCGAGGCATGTCCAACACTTGTAACTTATCATGTCCAAATATCATGATGTGGGAATAGTTGCTTACTAGTAGTCTAGTACCATTGACTAGGTAAAAACAGGTAAAATTCCTGCACCTAATGTTCCAAAAAAGGATAAATGCATATTACCCCCTTAATCATTCTGAATAGCTGATACCTCAACGTTAATTTTCTTAATTAATACCTCACGGTATTTTATAAAAGTAGCCAATAAATCCTCATCGATCATTTTACGCGAAGTGCGTCTTGGGACAGATATCTTTAGACTAGGTTTGATTCTTGGATTCCTGTGAATAAAATGCAAGGAAAATGTTATCTCTTGCATCCAATGACGAACATTGAACTTCATTTCTTCTTCATTTGCTTTTTACGTGATAGCCTTAAAGTTAATCTAAATAAATCCATGCCTAGTTGCACTCCATGATGTGTAAGCAATAAAAGGTCGGAGAGGGTTTATTTGTTAACTTTTATAGAACAGAAGGAGGTATTCAGTAATAACATTAATATGTCGGTATTCGCTATTTAGCGTGATTAAGGGGGTAATCTGCATTTAACTCGTCCATAAACTCATCAATTACTGATGCCATTGACTTTGTGAAGGTAGGTAATCCTTACGTCTGCACTTAAAACCCATCAATCATATCATAAGCCCCTTAATTATTTTAAAAAACATATCTTAGGCCACTTGTTTGGGTTTATGGAAATATCTCAATTCAATATACTTGCTTTGATCGGGTCCTAAAATAAACTCAACAAATTAATCCAAGTAGATAATAACTGTAATTCATGTTTGAACTAACCAAAAGAATTGAAAGGAAAGACAAAAGATACCATAAACATAATGATGATTATTTTCTTCATTTTCTTCATTTTCTCAGCTAAAGCCCAACACGACTGCCGGCCCGCAAGGTGCCTAAATCCGGCCCGATCATTCGCTTCCCTTTCCGGTTAAAAGGCCGCCAACCCGAACACTGTGGCTACCCCGGATTCGACCTTTCCTGCAATTCGCACAAGACGGAAATTGAATTCGAGTTCCCTGTTCGGGCCACGACCCGAAACATTCTTCTCCCAATTTCAGCAAAAGCCACGGTTAAACTAATTAATTACCAAATTCAGTGGATTCTGGTGCATGTTTTTCACGGGTCATGTTTCCCGACCCGGGTTCCCGAATTCAACGCCACTACCATCTCTCCTTTTCGACTCTACATAGAATATTCCGGGTTCACACTTTTCAATTGCTCTGGAAAGCAAGATAATAGAATAGCTTACGGCCCGAACAGTTGTCTTGAATACAGGGGATTCCAAGTTTATGCTTATCGGTCCAGTAACCTAATTAACTATTCATCGTCATCGAGTTGTACCAAGATGTACAACATTTCTCATGTTCCTTTTGAGAATTTTAACTGGCCGAACCAAAATAATCCTGTTGAAGATACTGGATTGCGTTGGTCAGAACCAATTTGTGGGGGTTGTGAAGAAAGAGGAATGTATTGTAGGTTGAAGAATAATAATGGGATTAATTATGAAACTGAATGTTATGATATACCCAGAGAAGCTGAACATAATAATAAAGGTACCCTTTAATTTTTTTATTTTATTTTTGTTTATAAATAATTTAGGCACCTTAAATTCTAATTTATGCAGTTTATAAAGAGGCTCTTAAATTCTGTTGTCTTGGTTGAATTTGCATTTTGGATTGGTGTAGACAGGGGTGTAAATGATTTGAATAGAATCGAACTGACATATTGTGTTGAACTTAATTGGTTTAGATTTTGTATCTACATTTTTTATTTTGGTTTAATTGTTAAACGAATTGTTTTACCACTTTGTCTTACAAATATTTTCAAAATTGTAGATGTTGCAGTTGTAGTACTTGGTGTGTTCATTGCACTAGCGTTCGCAGCATTATATCGAATCTACATCATGAAGAAGAGAAAAGGTCGAGATAGCGAGAGAAGGATTCTACAATCTTTGGAGGATTATAGAGCTCTTATGCCCTCAAGATACAATTATACGGATCTAAAGAAAATTACAAACAATTTTAAGCACAAATTAGGCCAGGGAGGTTACGGAACTGTGTACAAAGGTAAACTTTCAAACGACATTCTTGTTGCAGTTAAAGTCTTAGATAACATCAAAGGAAACGGTGAAGAATTCATAAATGAAGTAGCAACAATCGGTAAAATCCATCACGTAAATGTGGTTCGTTTAATTGGGTATTCTGCAGATGGATACAAACGTGCTTTAATCTATGAGTTCCTACAAAATGATTCGCTCGAAAAGTATATTTCCTCAGGCAAACAAGGTACAACTCTTGGTTGGGAGAAGATACACAAAATTGCTTTAGGTATAGCCAAAGGGCTTGATTATCTTCACCAAGGTTGCAATCAAAGAATCCTTCATTTTGATATTAAACCACATAACATTTTGCTAGACCACAATCTTAACCCTAAGGTAGCTGATTTTGGTCTAGCAAAATTGTTTTCGAAGGAGCAAAGTGTCGTTACAATGACTGCTGCACGAGGTACAATAGGTTATATTGCACCGGAGGTTTTTTCTAGGAACTTTGGTAAAGTGTCTTATAAGTCCGATATTTATAGCTTTGGAATGTTGTTGCTTGATTTGGCTGGGGGGAGAAAGAATTTTCAAGGCGTAGGACAAGTTAGTAGTCAAGTTTATTTTCCCGAATGGATGTACAATCAATTGAATAAAGGAAAAAAAATAGAAATTCAAACTGAGAATGAAAACGAAAGTGAGATAGTGAAAAGGATAATAATAGTCGGGCTTTGGTGCATTCAATGGTACCCTGTTGATCGGCCTTCTACTAAAGTCGTTATTCAAATGCTAGAATGTGAAAATATGCCCATTATGCCTCCAAATCCTTTTGCTGCTTCAGAATTTGTAAACACAACTGCAATTTCCAGTGAAACCCTTTTCGGCAATGAGAGTTATAGTAATTGAGTCAGTATCATATGTAGTTTTTAAAATTGTGGTATTATGTATGTATAAATGTTACAGTAATTGAGTCATATATAATTTGGGCTCATTCTCTCTATAAATGTTCTTCTTTTTTTGGTAAAAAACTGTCAATAGAGGATTCCTTTCTTATGTATTTATGCAATGGATGTTAATCTGGATTCGATAAAATAAGATTTTTTTTAATTGGATAAATTTGATGGCCCAACCCCAGTGTTTTTCAATTTTCATGGGTTCTTAGTGCATTATTCTTTATTTATGTGATGCAAAATGTCTATTTATAGTGTTTTAGTGGAGCAGAGTACCAAAATCCCTTTCTGAATATTGTTACAAAGGCCCGTTTTGAATTCATTATATCATCTATAAGTAGTTATCTATATTAAATTATACATGATGAACAATATTTTAACTACTCAGTTATAGCTATTCAATCCAACGGTCATCATTTAAAGTTTTCAGAATTATTATATTTTATTTTTTTTCTAATATTAAATTATAAATTAAATATAATAAATTAAAAAATTGCAAAAAAATAGCTATAAATAACGATTTAATAAACTATTTAATTTAAATAAATTTTTTAACTCAAATCAATTTAACAAAATTAGTTTAGACATAAATTTGCTGACATGAATGCCCATGTATACATATACATAAATATTTATATATGCAAGTTCAAGCTTGTATTATACATAATCTTGTATAAATACAAAACATTGCTATTATGTATATTTGTGTTTTTAGCTATTGAATGAGCTAAAAAAGTGACTGCTCGAGATGCTATTAGACATTCAAATTGACACAAATTTTAAAATTTAAGGGACACCTAATGCAAGAAGAATTCATCGTGTCAAAGAAAACAATTAATTGTACAAATTAGTAAATTATCTGGCAAAACCATCTACTACATGTCTACAAAACTTCAGACCAAATATGTAATACCCAGTAGCTAGTGACTAACCTTCTGTTAAGGACAGTGTGTGTTCAAGAGCATCTTAAGCAAATTATATGTAAGAGAAATCGTATCAATGATTCATGCTCTTTAGTACGCTTTGATTCTTCAAATTTTTTTAATGAGTTGGATTTCGAGAACAGCTTATATCAGACCTTGGCGCTGTAGATCTGTATATGTCTTCTTGTTATAGATGTTACCCTCTCTGTCTTCATATTCTTCTTCAAGCTCCGGGCGCCATTTGTTTAGGCCTTGCTTTTCTTGGATCGACTCCCAAAGTTGTTTCGCTTCCTAAAAGCATGAACAAATTTTGCTATGAGTAAGTAACACTAAAGCATAATAAATATTTCAAGAAGCAAGATGTAGACATGGACATCATTCTTTGATTGGAAAAGGGTGGTAATAGGCTACAAAGAATACCTCAATTGATGTTACTTCATTAAAATTCTTGGTATTAGGAATACCAAGACATCGCATCCCATGTTGGTGTCTCCATTCCTTGAAATGGCGCTCGTAAGCCCTGCGGCCCCAGTAACTTTGGTTCCCACATATCTCACATTTGAACTCCTGAAAACATTCACAAGTTCTTGATTGAGTATGCAAGAATAGGTTTTAAACACTGTATATGGTCGTAGAAAGCTGTAAATATAAACGAACAAGACAACCCACACCCACCCCTAGATTCAACAGAAATAATTTTTGCAGCAAGGAAATTTTAGATGGATGCAACAGTAAGTTGGTCAACATTTTCATTGCCATCTCAATTCAGCAAAAATATATATATGCAATAAATAAATAAATAAAATTTAATAAAAATCGACGTGCATAATTATTTAAAAAATACATTGTTTACTTCTGGGGGTATGAACAGCACATCGTAAATTATGATTACCTGGCCAAGCCCATGAAGCTTATACAACCAGTAGGGTATAGGCTTTCCATCAAAACCCATGGGTAATTTCAAGGGATTGTAGATCTGCTGGTCTTCATCATCACTTTCAGACTCGTGATGTACCTCCTCCTGACCAAAATTCAAAGAAAACAAACTTATTGGAACAACACATCATATAATATAGGCTCTGTATACTAACTAAATCTGATTCATGCACTTGGTCATAAGTGGAAGACAATACGGAATTGAAAAATGAGAATGTAAAGTACCAAAAGAATATTGTTCTCACACTTAGATGCTCAATCAGATGATCATTGTTAGAACATACGGAAATATTTTTTATACCATCCATGATTTCATATTAATTCCCATGATGAACTAGGAAATTATTAAATATTGTAAATGATTATGGCCAGATACATGGCTCTGCATAATGGTGAGCAGTTTCTTATTAGATTTAGTTTTAAACTATTACCTCCTCACGTTCTTGAACAATTTCATCATATGTCAAGGCGTGTTTCTTCTCAATATTTTCTTTTGTCCGCACGATTGTCTGCAAAAGGTCAAGGGACATATAAGTCACGATTCGTGAAAGGTATAAATGTTTTACATAGCCATCAAAATCAAATGAAACTAGGACATAAAAAGTAGAGAACTTAATTAATGGTTACAATCATGAGAAGATGGAAAGCAAGTGCAAGGACGAGGGAGGAGATACGGAGTCTGAGGGGCCATAACATTGTCTTACCTCATGTAACAGGTCACATAACTTTTTAACTTTTGCTTCAATCAAGGCAATCTCTTTCACATCTTCACTGGGTTGTCGTGCCACAGTACCACCATTCTGTTCAGCTTTGCGTGAGCCTTTGGCAAAGTGTTTTTTGTCCAACTTCTCAAGAGGTGTATGCTGCAAAGATAAGATTCAACAAGATAATTACATTAATAATTATCACTGTTATAAGCAGAGGTCTGCGCTATTTAACGTAGATATAAAAAAGTATTTAATTTGTTACTTTGATTCCCCCCAAGCTTCAGACAAGGATTTCTTGTCTACTAAATATTTGAATAGTAGACTAAAAAACTTGTGAGGAAGCTTGTGAGAGAGAAAGAGAGAGTCAAATACTACTACACATGTTCTTGCTCAGATTAGCAGATAGATAGATACATAATTATTAGGTACAATTAGTACAAATGGTGATTAACAAATTATTCCACACAACTAGAGATAAGAAGGGAACAAAAAGATACTCCAGCACAAGGAAACACATGGTGATTAACAAACTTGTAACAAGATTACGATAATGGATAACCAGAAGAAAAGATGGTGATATTCTCACCTTTGTAAGCAAAAGCCTCTCTGCACGCTGTTGTACAGTACCTCCCGTCTTCAAACCAAGCGCAGCCAATGCCTATCAAGAACATGCTCAGTCGATTAAGTTACAAAAGCCAGGAAAATCTAATCTGTTTAGATTAATGGAATGTACAAACTACAAATTATAAATTTCTTATGAATGCATGTTAAACTCTCTAAGTAAATGCTAACATATATCTCCAACTTGATGCTTCAAAACAGCATAACAGGAAAAACTGATTGGGGCCAAAGTCTAAGAAATTTAAGACAATCAGAAATCCAGAAAAAAATTGTATTGCTGCTTCGTTACCTCCTTTAACTTTTCAGGTCCGACTTCCATTAGCTCTTCAAGAGTACTATAATAATCTAGATCAATGATTGTATCCTGTTGCGGGGCATTCCCATTCTCCTGATTCTCATTCTCCCATCCTTCTACCAGCCCATGGCTCCACTGATCTTCAAACTCAGCAGTTACCTTCCAGAGAATTACTTTTCAGAAAACCAACAAAAACGAAAGAAAAAAAAATCTCAAAAGCACTTATTAAAGTGAACTAATGAGGAATAGAGCATCTTCCACTGGAGTGATAAACATGACTAAATGGAAAATAAATGACAAGATTGTCTTACTAGAAAGCATAAGTCAGATATTTGGTGGCCAGTCAGATTCAAAGGGAAACGCAGCAGGTTAAATCACACAAGGGCGACACATGCCGCACATCCATCCCAACAATAAACGTAATGGAGCAAACAAAGGAATAATAGAGGAGACAAGGGAATATAAAGCTAACCTTTGAAAATATTCTTTCAAGATCTTGCAAAGGTTCTGTCCGTTCAAAAAAATATATAAGATATTCCAGAAGTTTCTGCATATATTCTAGATATTGCCTGTCAAAAAACAAGAGATATCAGCCATTAATCAATCTGCCAACTTTTGGTTCGCGTAAAAATTAATAAATAAAGTCATTTATATTTATCAACACATTTGGTCCTAATTTATTGAGAATTGTTTCTTCTTTTCTCAGTGGACTAAGTATGTAATCTTAAATTGTAACAGATATATTGCAATAGTAAGCCAAAAAGGTAAATGGAAACCGGAAAAAGCATAAAAATCTATACTTCTTTGCTTACTAAACCTTCACAGTTCGTAGCCGACTGGATATCTTCATATCATTGTACGAGAAAAACCTAACCTGTTTAAGCCCATAAATAAAACTAGTTTTCACACTAATCTACATTATGCTTATCATAGTATCTACACAATAGTCTCGTCGGGTGGGCTTGTAAGTTTGTGGCACCATAATTTTACGGATGGAGGTGACGATGAATTATTTGTGTTTGTGTGTGTAGTTTGGATTGAGGGGCAAGGGGGGAACTGCAGAGACAGACGCTTATATTTCTAAGATGATCTTTTTTGTTCTCATTTCAAATTCCTAAATAGAAGATAGATGCACCATGTTTTCTGACCATTTACCGAAAATCAGCAGAAAAAAAAAAGATGAAGTTCAGAAAACACTTATTCAGGAGAAAGGGAGTCGTACATAACAGCTTTACCTAGTCAACTTTAACTTGCGGGGTATCCTCTCTGGTTCTGAAAATACATCAAGGTAAGCAGAGTACTCAATTTGCTTCCCAAATTTAGAATTGATGTAATCATTATACAATTCGTGCAAGTCAAGATAACGTCCAAATGCTTCCTGAAACCAAATTCACAAGAAAATCATATTTTTCGAATTCAAAAACCAACAGCCAGATCACAAAAATACTTCTATCCAATGTGCATATTTGAGATCAAAACAGAGATAAAATTTGAGAAAACGAACCTCCCCAGTAAACTCAATGATTGGCTCCTCTTTGAGAAGCTCTTCATACTCATCATTTGTATCAACATAACGCGCAGCTGGATGCCGTCTTTGGTACTCCCTTATCTACATACATTCAACGCAGATCATCAGAGCTCATAAAATAACAACAGAAAATCTTATCAAACCCTATAACTGAAATAACTCTGTTAGTCTATCCTAAAACGCACTAAAAAAGCTAACATTGTGGATTTAATGCATTAAAACTCATAAAACAACAATAAGTCTTACAAAAACCTAGAATTGAAATACCTCCTGTAATCTATCATAAAACGCACAAAAAAACATTAACATCTTGGATTGTATGCATCAATATTAATTAAGAAAAGCAACATGAAGTCTTACAAAACCCTAGAATTGAACATACCTCTTTTAATCTATCATAAAACGCACTAAAAACATTGACATTAGCTCCTGTTGAACTCAAGCCCCCTAGCGCGGCAATCTCATCCTTCCTAGCATTGTCTTTATCTTCGTATATATCAACCTAATTATCAAAAACACATTAGAAAAGGTATTCAAAACAAGTAAATCGTCAAAAATAATAAGAATAATGTAAAATTGCACTGAAATTTTACGAGTTTGAGAGTTGTGGACTTGATTTGTTCAATCATGTTGCGAACGCGGTGGCTTTGGTAGAGTCGGTCTTTGTTGGTCGGCGGCTCCGTCTGAAGATCCTTAACGATGAGCCGTTCTAGCCGCTCGACTTCTTCGTGCGACGCACGCGTCACCTCCAGAAGCGTCGATGACATTTTCTGCACTATCTGTGTGTGTGTGTGTTCAATTCGAGGGTTTCTGATTTGTAGAGGTTTTGAGCTACGATGTCGTTTTTGTGACCCTGGACAGGAAAAGTCAACGTAGTAGTAGAGGAGTACAGCGTTACAGGTTTATTGGGGTCAATTTGTTTATATAAGACACTTAATTAATCATAATTAGAATTTCCATAATAATTCTGATACTTTTTGTTTGCCTCTAGACTCATAAATATATATATATATATATATATATTAGTAATTTATTAATAGTTTTTCTTAATGTTTATGAAATTTTTCGATTTTTATTCTTCTAAAAGATCTATAGCTAACGTAAACATACACTAGAAACAAAAATTTGATCTATATAGAGTTTTATCATTTTTATGATGAAACTTTTAGATGAGTTGAGTCTCAAAAATTAAAACACGTTATATAACAAAACAATTAAAATTAAAACGTGTTAAACTCTGTGTTTGATGTATTTTTAGTTTGATAGTTTCGAGTATTCAAGTGTTCGAGATCCAAAATTTCTAAGTCGTTTCTTTCTATGTTTGTAACCTATGTTGCACATACACAAATTCGGCAACTTGTAATCTAAAAATTTTAAAGATTTAACACGGTATGAATACGTATATTAAATAAAAAAATATATATATATATAATATATATAAAAATAAAATACCTTAACATCACAATCAATGAATAAACATTAATTCTAACATTCAAAACACTAAATCAAAAGATCAAAAATCTTTTGAGCTTTCCCTTCTTCTAACAAGCTTTGCACGGCTAAACCCCTTTGAATATAAAAAAACCCACAACCACAAGCCCAAAAGCCAGAATTTTGTATATGTAATTTCTTGAATTTAGTTTAGTGTGTAGCTCCGGTTGTTGATGGAAAAGGAAGAAAAATCAAATTCCAACTCAAATTTCAAGGAAATAAAATATAATTGCACAAATATGAGGTAGAGAGGGAGAGAAGTATCTGTAAAATATAAATTGAAAGAGAATTCTTGAACTAATGTTTATGAAAAGAGTAAAAATTGGGGAGTTCATGAGTTGTATTAAATTTTTTGTGTTTGGAAGTACTGAGTAGAAGTTTAGTCAATTGGTTAAAAAAAAATATTTTCAGATTTTTTTTATGAAGTTTCAATTTTTAAATTTAACCCACAATTTTGATAAAAATTGCAGAAAGCCCCCCACTAAGTCCTACATCGTGTCGACTCAGCATTTGACCGAGTCGGAAACAAGTATCCAATTTTATTTTTATTTTATTTTTTGGATACACCTTGTGGGGAGTTCAATACGTATCCCATCCATATCGTCCATGTATTCATGTCCGTGGAGAGTCCGACTCTGCATAGTGATATTTTCTTTGGTATCCATGCTTCATAGTTTGTAACACTTAAACACACATTCTAATAGTATATTTTTAAAATCTAGAAAACTCTCGATTTGTTTGGTGTTTGGGAAAGTAGTGGAGATTTGTGAAATAATCTCGATTTGCGTAATGTTGTTTGTTTGGGTTTTGAGAGAGTGGTTGAGAAGTAAAGTAGATGTAGGTTTTTTTGGAAGAATTAGGTTGTGGGTGTAAGATGTGTAAGACTTTATGTCAAATCATGTTTGTTATGAGATAAATTGTGTAAGGCCATCTCCAAGAGCAAGTGTAAAACTTAAATTTTAAGAGTTTTGTTCAAATTATGACAAAAAGTGCTCTCCAAGAGCACATGTAAAATTTAAGAGTTGTTAAAATTTATAGGTTTGGATGGCCAAATACCCATGGCCAAATACAAATTGCTATTTGCAATTATTTACAAGAAAGTTTGTACTTTCATGCAAAACATTAAAATATTATGCCCATAAAACTCCAAAAATTAATATATTTTTTTAAAAACTATTTTTAATTATGAAATTAAATAAAAAAATTAATATTATAAATATATCATTATTATTTATATAAAATACTTCCTCCGTCCCATTAATTTTTATCCCTTGGTACTATTGACCATTCAACTTGACTAAATTCAAAAGAAAATTAATAAATAATTTAATTAATATATTTAACTAATAATTTGATAATATTATATGACACTATGTATATTAATATTTAAAAGATTTAATACGCCAAAAATGTGAATAATTTATCAAGATAAATCACTTAAAAGATTGAAAAATTTGACTGGATAATATAGCTAATTGAGTAAAAATAATGGGATGGAGGGAGTAATATATAAAAGTTATATGTTAAAATATAAACTAGCTGTTGGAGGGCAGAGTAAAAAATGGAAGTGTATAACACTGTTCATTACTTATATTTTAGGATGAGAGGCTGAAATTTAAAGGAGTTGTTGGAGATGGCCTAACAGATAGGTTACTTTATGTCAAATCAGATTAGAGATTGTATAGATTTTGTTTAGAGATAATAAAATTGTTGTTTGTTTGAATTTTGAGAGAATAGTTCGAGAAAATTAAGAGATGAAAAGTTTATTTTAAAAAATAGAAAACATGTTTGTTTGACATTTCCCAAAGCAAAATTGTTTTGGGAAACACCAAACAATTACAGGCCCTAAAGCCCTCGTATGTTCTCTAAAATCAGACACTACAAACACATTCAGGCTTATTTTCACATTTTTAATCTCCAAAAATATAAATTTATCTCCTCAAACACGTACGTTTTCAATTTTTCCATGCAAACTCTGTCATTGTTTATTTATTTTCGTTGGAAAACCCTGAAATCATAACTACACGAGCCAATATAGATCCTCTATTTTTTTGAGGGGCGAGACAATATAGATCCAAACAGGGCATTTTTGGTTACTTATATGGTGAATAATATTCTTAAACAATGAGTTATTTCAATTTTATTAAGTAATAAGAGAACAAAATCTATGTACAGGATTCGTATTAAAACAGTAAAATACATCTTTAAATAAAAAAGAGAGATAATTCAAATAGTACAAAACTACAAATGTGTATTTCTTTATAAAAGATCTTCTTAATTCTAAAATGTTCAAATATAAAAAGACTATTGTTTATTTTACATCAAATATATTGAAATCATTTAATTTGGAAAATATTTATATTATATATATATATATATATATATATATATATATATATATATATATATATATATATATATATATATAATTCATTGTAGATAAATAAAGGCTAATTCTTTTTTATTATAATAGCATATTCACTTTTAAATATTATTAATTTCTTCCAATCTAAGAGATGATTAACTAATAAAAATAATTACTATTATAAGAACATTACTTCCATATTAATAGTAATTAGCAATTACTGTATTCACGACCATATCCCTTACATTACAAGTGAACGAGTTGAAATACAATTTAATCAACGAGGGAAAAACACTTTTGATACCAAACTTTAGTCCAAAACACATTTGGTACCAAATTTTCCCGAAAAAAATACATTTCATACCATGATTCATACCCTCTTGACTCATTTAGTTTTGCTGTCAATTTTCGGCAAAATTCAGCACGTTCTGAATTCTCGTCTGAAAATTGACCAGAAAAACTAAATGTTTTAAGAGGGTATGAATCATGGTATGAAATGTTTTTTTTTCCGAAAAGTTTAGTATGAAATGTGCTTTTTTTTACCAAAGTTTAGTATCAAAAGTGTTTTTCCCTTAATCAACTAAGCACAACTGCACAAGTCGGACTCAATATATTTCCTTTAGTATGTATGTGTCCTTTTCTAGTATAGAGCATGGTATATTTTTCTACATATTATTATTATGTACGCAAAACTGGCTGAAAATCTCACTTCTAGTGCAATTGTTCTTTTCGATTCAAACAAAGACGGCCAAAGAACTCAGGATATCTTGAAGATTTTTTTCAATTTTTGGAGTAGTCTCTTTACTTCCACGGACAAATCTTCCTGTAAACATATTCGAACATAAGCAGTTGAAGCAAAAATTATATGGTACAAGAATGAAAAGAAGATTGTTGCAGTAAAAGTCCAAAATTTACAAACCTTGTAATATTCTTTAAGAGCATCGATGGAGTCCCGAGAAATCTTGCTCACAAGCTCATCGTCCATCTCGAAATGCCGGCCAAACATCTTTTGCTGCTCTTCTGAATTACTGCCAATTATCTACAAGAAAAAATCATATATGTATGATCCTACAAAAAAGATTATAATTGACTTTTTATGAGAAAATGAGAAATGAGAAAGTCAGTCTCTAAATAAACTGTACAGCCATGTTGAAAGAATGTGAACCAACAAAAATCACTTCTTAAGCCATTATTTAGGCAACCTGATTTAGCACACACATTTACTGCGAAGACAAGTGCGTAAAGTATTTCTATTACTTATGTTCTGAAAAGTTTTATAGTCTCACACGAAGAGTTAAAGAGTAACCAACTCAAGTATTGTGCATGGATCTGGATAATCGATACGCATCATAATAGCCACAATTTTCATCCAATCCATTATGCACTATATCAAAATAGATGTGAAGTGTATGTATTTTCACTTGTTTTGCATAACCAATTCCATGTCACAACTAAAAGTATCTACATGCATGTCGGGGATAATAAAAATGACTTCAATTTTCATTTCTTGTGTATTTCAATTTTGAGCGTTTCGAAAATATTGTTTTCACAATAAATTAAAGAAGGCCAGACATTGTTCTACCAAAGTCCACAAAGAATTGAGAATAGAAATGAAAAAGAATATAACATTCATACCTTAATGGCAACCTCCTGGCCTTTCTTGGCAAAATCAACAGGCTTATGATTAATCTCGATGGAAGCTATTCGACCAATATCGATGAAATCCTTTTGTGGGACACATAGTAGAGTTCCAATCTGCACAATCCAGTCTATTTAAGACATAATACTATAATATTAAAAAAATAAAACAAAAATCAAAAGAATCCGATAAATTAATTACCTTTGCAGTCCCTTCCAGGACATCAACTCCGAGGATGATAGGACCCTTCTTGTTATACACACAGTTTGGCTTGATCTTAAGAACACAGGGAAAGACTGCCTTGTCAGCAGCTTCTTTCTTTTTTTCCTCCTTAAGATTGTCTACATAAGCCTTAAACTGATCAAATAGGTGGTAAATAATGTCAGCAGAGAATATTCTCACACCAAGTTCATCAGCGAGTTCACGAGCCTCTGGTGTAACTTTAACATCGAAAGCCAATATTGTCCCATACTCGTTGTTCTTCTCGAGCATAATACTGGCTTTCATCACATCTTTTTTATGTACCGGGCCTATGCTAGTACCACTGACAGGTATTCTAACTGCAGGTGACTCCAAGAACACCAATAATGCTTCTAATGATCCAAGGGTAGATGCTTGAACGTAAACTCCGACTCCACTTCTATCAATCCTACTCCTCACTGACTTCATATCTTCCATAGCTGAATCTTTGATGACTTCCACATCATCATCGGGCCCTACAACATACAGACTTGAGCCTGCAATGGCATGCTCAAGACCCTATACGAAATACAAATAAAATAAGAATATAAATTAAAGGCAGAGGCAGTCCAACTTAAAACACTATAAGTTGAACATTATGCATGAATTCTGCGTTGTGAAACTACAATGCACATTGATAATGTCAGTAATTGTTTTAAGTAAAATATATAAAAGAGAGAAAATTCTGCACATTCATACGCGTGCTTAATGTAAAACAGGTAAATAAGACCAATGGACCAACCACTTGTATACACTAGGCTTTGCTATTCTGGTTGCCTATGGCGTTAATTGGAAGAACAATTCTTTAGACAGCCTACTGCCTACTCAAACTGAAAGACGCTGATCCAAAATATGGACATCTAATTAACACGTTTCAGAAAGAAAAGCACATAAGGACTGGCCTTATGAGTCTTAGAGAAAAACATATGAACAGAAGAGAGGTGGAAAAAAAAATGGCCTTCTATAAATGCGAGTAACGTAAAAACTGCATGTGTGCATCTTTAGGTATGCTAACAAGAAAATACCCTATAAAATGGTTTATCTTGGAACACCAAGTAGGAAGAAAAAACTTTTCATGTGATCCAAGGACGAGTGGACGGAGAAAGATTGTCATGCAACCAAGTAAAAAAAATGAAAGACTAGCTAGAAAAGGAAATGATACAACGATCCTACAAAGTCCAAACATCAACATGATGTGTACCTTTATGAACACCATAAATGATCAGACTCTCAAATAGAACTAAAACATAGCATCTTGAATCATGCCTATTGCACCACTTTTGCAAATGTCATATTATTTATATCACTCTTCGTTGGTTTTGTGAGGCAAAAGGACATGTATGACTATGAGTACATAGTTACCTGTGCAGTAATCTTTATACACTGGGTAGCTTTTATCTCTTTATGATGTATATAAGTTCCCTGTAATGAAACAAGAACAAAACCATGAGATTTCTGCAAAATTAATTAAATCCAATGCTTTGCCAGTCTTTCAACAAAGAAGAATCATTTCTACAAGTTCCTATCACAGCATTTGTTAAACAATAACTATCTCATAGAAAACGCGTTTGAAGCTTCATGCAAAACATTGTTCTATTTGTACAAAACTTGGCAACCTAGTAGCAGTTTGTTTCCAAGGAAAATGAAACGATATACAAGAACTTAAATTTTAAAATAAAATTCAGGGTAAGAGACAATAAGATGTAGAAAGGCAACTTATGTAAGCAATAAAAAGAAAGTAATATTACCTTAGAAGTTAGAACTACGAAAGAAAGATTATGTTTCAACGTGGAAACATTAAACGACAAAAGTTAACCTCCCTTTCACTTCCATGCGTACATTTTATACTTTAAGAACATGTAGGAATAAAAGACAATAACAAATGTTTGCAATTTATGAGTTCTTAGTTTCAGGTAAAACAACACACCAATATTTAATAGTCTAAGCACTAGAGACAGAAATCTAGAGCACTTGCATGCACATTTTATCATAAAAAATTATCAACATCAGCACTAGAGTATATTGCAATCATTAGTTTTTCACCTTGACTCGGAGCTCCTTCATCGGATGGGGCGTTAACAGTGCTCTGATTGAAGTAACAATTGGTTCCTGAACAATAGAGAGTTCATGAGCGTGAATTTATGGTCAAATAATCACAGTAGAGACAAAAACTCCTCCATTACCTGCCAGCCACAAACAACTATCTGATCTCCTTCGTGAAGGACTCCATTAACTAAAATCACATCTATTGTTGTTCCATGCCCTTCAATCACTTTAACCTCCAAAACAGTACACTGCCACAGAAATTAAATATTACTAACCAGAATACCTAAATCACTACTGATTACAAAGGATCTGAAAAACAAAGCAGACCTGAACTTCATTGCGGTAAGTAAGTCTTCTAATCATCGTCTTCTGAGTAAACTGGACCAGTATAAACAATAAATCGGGGATGCCTTGACCACTGTTACAGCCAAAAAATATATGATGAAGTGGAAATCTATAGTTCTGATAAAACATTAAGAAATACTAAACCGGAAAAGAAAGAAACTAATAAAGTGCCAAGTGGACAATAACCTCGTAGCACTAGTGGGTACGATGTTGGAAGTCTCGCCCATATCTTTGTTCTTGTAATACAACTCAGTATTGAGACCTTGCTCCTTGAACTGTGTGATAACCTATAACAACACATTTGCATAAGAAGACCAACATGTGAAAATTATACTCGCGAAAAAGAGACAAAGCTTACGTCAGTGACCCTTGTGTTAAACTCCATTTGAACATCTTTTGACTGCAGCTTGATTGCTTTGTTCATTGCTACGTTGGGGAAGGATTTCCACCCATACAGCCTGTCCACCTGCAAGGTTAAAAAACATAATAATATGAAATGAGAATAATAGAAATATGGTTGGAGAACCTTTTTAAGGCACGGTTAAAATGTAACTCACTTTGTTCAAGGCGACAATGAATTCAGTACTTCTCATTCTCAAAAGATTGAGCGATTCAATGGTCTGCGGCTGCAAGCCATGCATTATATCCACAACCAAAACTGCTATATCACATAACCCTGACCCCTGAGAACGTAAATTTTTGAAAGACTCATGTCCAGGGGTATCAATGACTAATAGACCCGGGACATTCAATGTTGCATCAGCTTTCAATTCCTTAGTTATTTCACGTATGTTCTCAGCAGGGATATAGGTTGCTCCAATTTGCTGCGTAATTCCACCAGCCTCGCCTTGTTGGACATTTGAACCTCTTATATGATCAAGCAACTTTGTCTTCCCAGCATCAACATGACCCATAATACAACATATTGGCGAGCGTAGATATTGAGGATCACCCGGTTTTGTTGTTTCCTCTTTGACTTTCTTTTTATTCTTGTCTGGATTAACAGGAATGTCCTTCCTGTTATCATCTATGCCCTCGGCCTCAGACCCTTCCTTTTTAGCTGCCAAATTTTGAGATCTATGCGCCATATTTGAGACAACTTTCTCTCCCATGTCAACAGGCTTTGTCTCATCATCCTGCTTTGCAGTGCGTGCATTCCTCAACTCCTCCAATTTTTCAGGCTCTGAGTCAACTTCCTCTTCAGAAAATGCACTTTTACTGGGCAATTTTAAATCAGCATCATCCCAGCTTTTAGCTTCCCACTCTTCATCATCATCTAGTTCATCTTCTATTCCATCAGTAACTTCAGATTTATCCTTTGTACTCAATGATTCCGCTTCCTCGATGTTCTCAGCTTCCACGTCAGATAAGAGTTTTTGCTGGACTTCCTTTGAATCTGTGCTCTCATCAACATCTGCAGGGGCTGCTCCATTAAATTGAGCTTGAGGCTTTAACTTTTTCTTCTGGTACAGAGGTCGTTTGACAGGTGCTCCTGCAGATTCACCAGTGGGCAACTGCAAGCTCCCAGCATTGGCAAGTATTTGCTTCCTCATGGCCTCCAACCTACGGGCTTCTTCCTTTTGCCTCCCTGTTAGAAGCTTCCCTTCTTGTTTTTTCTTCAAAAGCTTCTCCTTCTCCCTTTCCTTCTTTAGGCGCTTTTTCTCTTCTGCTTGCCGCTCCAATTCTTCCTGCCGCAGCCTTTCTTCTTCTTCTTTCATTAGCTTCTCCTCTTCATCTCGTTTCTTCCTCTGTTCGGCTTCTTTAAGTTTGGCAAGTCTCTCTTGCATCTCCCTGACATGCTTTGGGACTTTCTTATCTGGTACATTATTTTTGAAGTCGGATGTCATTTCTTCGGGTGCAGGAGCTGCGGTCACCTTTTTTTCTCTCTCTTTTTCTTTCTTCTTTTTCTTCTTCTTTGAAGCTAGAGATTCCACAGGTCCTTCCTCAGCTTCTTTGTCACAAGCAGCCTCTTCTAGCTCAGCCTGGTTATGTGCATTTTCCCCTGGTGGAAGTGCACCTGCAGCGGCAGCAGTAGTTGAAATAGGTTTTGACACAGGAGGTGCTCCACCAAGTTCAGCTAAAATCTTGTCTAGGTCATCTTCATCTTGTCCAGTTTTCCCACCTTTCTTTTTCTTCTTTTTATTCTTCGATGAAGTTTCTGCCACATATTCAGTCGTCTTTTTGCTAATAACATCTACACTAGGCTGATCGGATTTAATGACTTCCGAAGATGCAATGCCATTCCCATTTTCAAGTGCATTATTTCTCTTCTTCTTAGATGACTTCTCCTTACCTGAAAACTTAAGTGCTGATACATCTTCCTCTTGATCTTCAACGCCACCTTCCACCAAATCATCCACAAGCTTTGAAACAGAAGTATCTTCATCATTTTTTTCGTCAAGAAAAGCTGCACTAAATGAATTTCCAGAAGCCTTCTTCAAACCCTTTGAAGACTTCTTCTTCTTTCCTGCAAAAGTAATTTCAGCAAGATCCTCGTCTTCCTCTTTGGAATTTTTGTCATTGTCTTTGTTCTCTCCCTCTCCAAGCACATCAAAACCAGCAGCTGAAGATACACTGTCACCACTTTTCTTACTTTTTGAAGGCTTCTTCTTTCCTGAAAACGCAATCACCAGATCATCCTCTTCATCATCAACCACACCCACTCTTTCATCCTCCTCATCGCTAAGTGAGCCAAAAGCAGCAGAACTAAACGCACTTCCACTACCACCACCTTTTTTAGATTTTGACGGCTTCTTTTTCCCCACAAAAGCCAAAACCTCCTCCTCACCGTCTTCTTCCTCGTTTTTCCTTCCATCACCTTCTTCCTCCAATAACCCAAAACTCAAAGCACTAAACACACTATTACTTCCACCCTTTTTCCCCTTCTTTATATTACCTAAAGCCACTACCTTCTCTTCTTGAAGAGTAACATACTCCGATAACTCGGTCCCAATCGAATTCTCATTATAATCAACTACAAATGCCTTCTTTTTCGACTTTCCTCCGTCCGCTGCACCATCACTCTCGTCACGTGGCTTTGGCTTCCTTCGCCCCATCAGATTATCTTTCCAGTAAGTTCAACTAATATTTTATGCCCCCTTCACCAAAACTTCCTGAAAATTTCCCAATCTCAAATCAGTCTCCAAAAACACACATATTAAACAAAGTAAAATCAGTAATAAAATTTCAGAGAAAAAAATACCCCAGCCTTTTCCAGACTTAAACTTCACTAAAATCAAATCCAAACAGCAGAAAACTTAAAAAAGAATTAACAAATTGCATTCTCATCTAGCTCCGCCCTGTATTTATTTCTAAATGGTCAGGATCAGCATTTCATTTAACTTAAATGATTAACACAGTATCATTACATAAGCGTTTGGTATTACTTTAACGAAAACTGACCAAAATTTTGAAGCGTTAGTTTATTACTAGGATAGTTAACTTAGCATTAAATCAACAAAAATATGAAATCATGTAAAAGTCCAACAGAAGAATTTAAAATGCTGGATAATGTACAATACTATTTTTTTGTTCAAGTTTCTTATTTCTAAGGGTAGAAAATTAAAAGAGAATTTTAAATGCATTGTAGGTCTTAAGGACTTTAAAACCTAAAATGAACTATCACCTGCGAATTGAATCAGTCAAGTGGTTGGCGATGGATCAACGATAGCAGAGAGATGGCAAAATAAAGAATTGAGGATATTGTTAGTGTAACAAATGTGTCTGGAATTGTATTATTAGTGTTATTTCTAACAAGAATCAGATTTTCAATTTGAACCACAAATCAATCCACTGTCAAATTGTCTTTAAATTACTGAAACAGAGCAAGACCTCAGGTCCTCATTCATATTCTCATTTTTTTTTTCAAAAATTGAGCCCAGGATCCCAACCCAAAGTACTTGCAATTCTTAAATATGCAGTAATTTAGGCTTCTCAATCAGCCATGGAAATTTTAAAATCTTAGTTTAAAGGGGGAAGACAGGGGCGATTTGGAAAATTTTAAGAAAAGCCATTGGGAAACTTTGTAATTTCAAAAAGGCCAGAGCCTTTTTTTTATTACTTTCTTCTTTAATGGCCTTCTTGAAAATAATTTTTTTGAAAATGGTCTTTTTGAAAGAGGAAATTTTAAGAAAAGCCATAGGGAAATTATATAATTTCAAAAAGGCCAGAGCCTTATTTTTAATATCTTTCTTCTTTAATGGCCTTTCTGAAAATAAATTTTTTGAAAATGCTTTTTTTTAAAATTTGCTACGGCAAGACGGTAATTGCTCTGTTTTTATCAACAGACTAATTATAAACCTAAATCAATACTAAAAGGAGATGAATTAGGAACGGAGAAAATATAACAAAAAATACCTGAATTTAATTACAACAAAGTAGCGAGCGTCGCGGCGAAAATTCAGAGACGACAGGGAAGTGGCGTAGGCAGAACGCAGTTGTGGCTCAGAGGAGTGGCGCCGTGGCGGTGGTTGGTCGGACTGGCGGAGAAACGGCGGAAATAGGAGTTAACGGAGAAAGGGTTTAGGAGAAAGTGTTTTGCCGTGATCTAACTGTAGATAACCGGTTAAACAAGTCACTAATTTTAATTATAACTTTTTTGATATTGATATTAATAGGAGATATTTGTAGATAGTGATTATATAATCACAATTTAATGATTTAACCTAACTTGATTGCATCTTAAAAATTAATGTGAAAGTAGGGTTGAGAATTTTAAGTTGGGCTTAAAATCTGCTCAAGTAAAACCTTGACGATAAACGATATGAGTTGGGTCTAGGATCCTAGATGCTTTCAAACGTGGACCTAGTTGGGTTGGATTTGTACTCTAAAAACGATTTCAACTAAATTTAAAGATAATTATATTTCCAGTGAGATTATATAACATAACAAAAACGTCCTCTGAAATTTTAATAATTTTAACCATCTCCTATGCTTTCTAGGTTTTATTAAAATACAAAAATATACTGTGTATAATACCTATTTTAACGCTATCTTTCTATAAGTAACAATTATCATAAAGAATGAAAATAAAAGTTGCCAAAAATATTCTAAGCATTAACTTTCTAGATCGAATTACATTAAAACAGAAAAGTAAAATCATATTTTAGTTTATTAATTTAATATTGTTTCATTTTAGATGAAAATGTGTAAATATTCAGAGTTTAACATATATTACAATGATCTCTTTGATTTGTATTGTTTTAATAGTTGTGTAAGTCAATTCGCGTATATTTATCAATCATTTTCTTAATTTCTTCTATTATTGCATCATTGCACATCAAGTTTTGATTCTCTATAACAATACACATTAGCTTTTTGTAAAAAAAACAAAAAAAAATACACATTAGTTTATCAAATAATATAGTATTTCAGCATGCATAGCACGAATTTTATGCTAATAAATATTACTTTTGTATTAGGTAGAAATGTAAATATATACTAAAAAAAAATTAACTTTTGATGTAAGAAAGGACTAACGCTAAGCTTGTTGGGTCGTGGACTCGTTGCACACGAGGACAAAGAAGGACCGCACCATGTGATCCTTCCACGAACAAAAACGAGCCATTAGGCTAGGCCACACGTTTCTTGGCCAACACGGCAACGTTCAGCCACCTTTGGCAAGTAAATATTTCCATATAATCCTTCCCTAAAAGCGTATCACTCTCAACAAGGGAAGACAATTTCTATAAGGTTACTACTTCCCTAATTCATGAGATTTTCCTATCTTCTTTTTACGACATGTATAAATACCCCAAATTTATGATTCCTTGTCAAAAAGAATTTATAAAGTTGTCAAATTATTATAAAGTGAATCGCACTTTTGGTCACTTTTATAGTTTGACTTTATTATTTTCGTTTCTTTTAAATTTTTCATAGCAAATGCGTCTCTCTTATCAGTGTAGTGTATCACATTTGTCCCTCTTATCAATGTAGTGTAATACATTCGTCTTTCTTGTCAATGTAGTATAACACATTCGTCTATCTTGAATTCAAATACATCCTAAAATAGGCGAAAATTAATGTACAAATGTCATACACTACATTGACAAAAGAGACGAATGTGTTACACTACATTGACAAAAGGGACAAATGTGTTACACAACATTAATAAGAGAGTTGCATCAATAATGAAAAATTTGAAAAGGACGAAAATGATAAAGTCATGTAATTAGACGGAAGAAATTACTATTCACTCAATTATTATATATATACATGTAAGCAAAATCAAAATATCTATTTCGGACTATATATCTCCAATACATGCAAAACAAACTAAACGTACCATCAACATATTACAAACATCTCAATAATTTTATTTAATGAGTTTTCCAATATAAATAGTTTGGGAAAACATAAATAATTTCACAAGTTACCAAGCACATCAGCTTTGCAAGAATCACAATGATAGCAAAAATGGATCGGATTGTTGTTCCAAATAGTGCAATCGGCAGATGCGATTGTTGGGTAAATGGAAAATACTCACATGTGTTATGCTAAACTTGCAAGAAATTACTTTATAAAATTTTTATTACGCCAAACTTTTATGTATTTTCAAAAACCCTGCAAAAAATACCTAATTTATAAAAATAGGTCGTTTTGAATCGACATATTTCAAAAAATAATTTCTAAAACACTTCAAGTTGGTCCCTACAACTTCACGTGATATATTTTTAAAATGATTTCTTGAAAAATATCGATCCAAAACGATTTATTTTTTACAAATTGGGTGTTTTTGCAGGATTTTTGAAAACATAAGAACGTTTGGCGCAATAAAAATTTCACAGGATAATTTCTTGCAAGTTTAGCATAACACAGGGGAGTATTTTGCATTTACCCCGAGATTGTTTGATGCGGTGATCCAAGTCGTCGGATTCAAATACTTGAATCCACATATTATAGGAGGCTTACAACATCCAAACTGCAATTTGAACCAAAATTAATTGATGTTATTATCAACGAAACCAAGAAAAGTTATTTTTGCACATCACCCCACAGATAAATAATTTCACAAGCTTCCATTTGTTCCTCAAGTTACCAAGCACACCAGCTTTAATTGCAAGAATCACAATGATAGAATAATCGGGTCGGATTGTTGTTCCAAATGAGTTTTTGATATGTTATAATGTTGAAGCTGTAAAATGATGTTTTAGTACATAGTCTAAACCTGATGGAATCTCCAATTTTTTAAATGCCAAGGGGTTATTTGTAAAACAATTAAACAATATCTGATACAATGAAAAAGATTTCGTCACAAAATGGCGATTTTCTCAATCGAGAGTTCGGTACAGGGACTTCATTCCTCTTTTCTTGTCTGTCTAGTTTTTGGTGGAGCGACCTCACCTCGGACGCTAGTTTGTTGACTTCTCTTACTGATGGTTCCCCCAATTCCCCTCTTCCGGAGTGCCTGCCCTGCTGTTGGTCGGCGTGGCTATTTGCTTCATTCAATTCGTTTCCGATATCTGCCTCGAAAGTCGTACCACGCGGGAGTTTTCGAGGAATGTTGACGTTGTCTTTGGCGATCTCCGCGAACCATTCCCTTTTAGCCTCGTCCAAGAGAACCTTAAGATCTTCTCTAGTGAGTTGCATAACTTGCGGGGCCGGAGGCCTCGATGGTCCGTTGTGCGTCGGTTCCGGGTTACGGGGGAGTAAATTGTCTCCCTGACCTTCTCCATTCTGATCTTGATTTCCTTCTCGCACTCGAGCAAGAGTTGCTTTCGACCTTGTAGTCATCTTTTTTCGATCCGAAGTTAATATTCCCATAGACGGCGCCAATTGATGAGTGTGTTTTTAGTAGGTTAATAATTCTTTCGGTCAACGTCTTTAGTATAAGTCAAACACGACTCGCCAATGTGAGGATAGGTAGGTCAATCAAACTTCTCCTCAATTTGTAAAGGGGATCCTAACCTGTAATCAAAGATAACCACGTCAGGCTAATGCCGGTTGTGACCCGGCGATAACCCTCCGATGCTTAAGTAAGTATCAAGATTAGAGAAGAGATCGGCCTGTATTTATTGCTTAGAGAGTGCGTATCTTGTATCTCATTTATGAGGGCTATTTATAGTTTTTACTAATGGATCACCGGGTCGGATCATGATTAGACATCTAGATTCGAATATGGATCCCATGCTAAACGGGTCATGTTTAATAAACGGGTATCGATGATAACTATATCGATGGAGATGTTACTATCGATATCCTCGACGGGTTGACGATCGATATCCCCGACGGGTTGACGATCGATATCCCCGATGTGAGCTCGACGTGACTTCGAGAGTTTAAGGCTCTCGAAGTGAGTTTGTAGTTGATATTATATTGATAGTTTTATTTCATGGTCAACGACCGATGTGAAACGTTAAATGACGAAGACTTGGTACATCACTTAGTTTTGTCATGCGACTGACCTTGTCGGTCAATCTTCAAGCTATGAGTTTGTATATCAGTTAAGATTATAATTTTGTGTATGTTTCGATCGGATCAGCCTACGTTTTGTCCGTAGCCTTGTACTAACATAAATATATATTAATCCCGTTGATTTTCATGTGCAAGTTAGGGGTGCATATGGTTTTCAAAACCGTACCGGACCGTCCCGTACCGTACCGAACCGTACCGAATGTTAGGTTTTTTTTCTCAAAACCGAAGGTCTTGGTATGAATGAAAACCGTACCGAGTATTTGGTATGGTTTTGGTTTTAGACTTCTCATACCGTAAAAAACCGTACCGTACCGAAATTGAAAAGAAACATGAATTAACTATTTTTTTTTATAAATTTATAAATCAAATATTATTGAATACTATATTATTTATAGATTATATTATAGTCAATCATACTTTATAATTACTACATTGCTATCGTTCAATTAAAAAAAGATATGCTCAAACTTAGCACAAATTAAACTTGTTATATGTTGAAAACTTAAAATGCAAAAATTCTAGACAACAAATACCAAATAATAAGTTTCTTCACATAATAAAAACAATGATCAAATAATTAATCAATTAATTTTATTCAATTAGGTCGAACTATAGCGTCAAATTTGTGAACATTTTCTTTTCCAATGCTTTATTTAATGTAAAAAAATAGTTTATAGGATATTACATTATTAATTTCTTATATAATTGTCAACTATGTGATCAATTATATATGAAAATTGCACGAAAAAGTTTGTTCGAAAAAACCGCAAAACCGTACCGTACCGTACCGGGACCGCACAAAACCGAGTTTGTTGGTATGGTTCATAAAACTCTAGTTTGTTTTTGAGTTTTTAAAAACCGCACTAATTGGTACGGTACAAATTTTGTTAAAAATACCGCAGAACCGTACCATGTGCACCCCTAGTGCAAGTTATAAAAGTTATTTATATAATGGAGTTATTAAGGGTATTACTTTTAAATTGATAAACCATGAAACCATAAATGTCGTAAAATAGGTGAAAATTCAAGATGTATTTATTCATTAGAGCTAAAATACTTTTATCAAACTAAATCAGCATAAGTAACTCCCTTGAAGACAAGACTTATTATTTCAAAGATTGGAAATACTTTGTACAACCCATATAATATGTGCCTAGTAAATGCCCGGAGAATATCACAAACACACACACACAAAAAAAAAAAAAAAAAAAACCATATATAAGCTAAATAAATGCTTTGAATCTTTTATACATTGAGACATAAAAATGCATATTGTGTGGTTATTAGAGCATCATCAGTGGTGTATTCAACTGGGAGCCCAAATTAATTTAGGTTCAAAATTTACTAAAAACACCTTGCAGTGGGGGGCCTAACGGGAAGTAAGCGCAAAATGCACCCAAAACCCATTTACTTTCAATTGAGCCCAAATTTGAGCTCTCAAAATTGTTGAACACATTTCAGCATCCAATCATAAATTGATATGTATATGATGTGGGAAAGAAAATAAAAATCTTTTGATAATCTCATCATCTAATCATAAATTGACATGCATATAAAAATCTTATCACAAAGCTTGAAATGAATAATGAAAATAATAATGAATTTAATGAATTTATTGTCTATAATTAATAATTATTATAAAATTTAAAAATATTTCAAATTTTATTTATTTTTTATAGTCTAAAATTATTGGTGATTGTATTTTTAAAGAGACTTTAATTTTAAGTTAGTGAAATAAATTTAATTTAAATTAATTTTAAAAATAAGTTCCCACGTTTTATGTCTATTGCTTCAGAAAAAAAACTTTTTTATGGAGTGCAAAACACTATATAGCAGGATACAAATGAAAAAGAAAAATTCGGGTACTCGTGATGCTCTTATAAGGCTAATGATATAATCAGATCAGTTATCCTATTGCCAGAGCAAAAATTCTTTGAATGACTTATTTACCCCTAAGATACAAAGATTTGAAAAATGATGCGTCTTTCTTCTGGAAAATTCTTGTCCAAGCCTAGCTTGGCCAAACCCATCCAACCACCAAGCAAGTGTATTGCACTTGCTTTGTGATTGGTCACTCTCTTGAGAGTTACATCCAATCCCAAAGCAAGTGTATTGTACTTGCTTTTTAGTTAATTTGGGTTCGACCAAACCCGGTTTAGGTAAGAATTTCCCCTTCCTTCTTTGCCATCGCGCGAAGAACAGCAATATCGGTGAGAACATTAAAATACTAATGATTAGTATTATTTCTAACAAGAATCAGATTTTCAATTCGAATCACAAATCAATCCACGGTCAAATTGTCTTTAAATTACTGAAACAGAGCAAGACCTCATTCATATTCTCATTTAAAAAAAAAAAATTGAGCCCAGGATCCCAACAGCAAAGTACTTGCAATTCTTAAGATGCAGTAACTTAGGATGATGCAGTTTAATATCAAACCAACAACAATTAACAGTAAAACCCAATCAAATACCAAAAATGCACTGTATTAAACTGCAAATATAATAATCCTCAATGATCCAATTCAATACACAAATAAATGAATCAACTAACTCCGACTGTAATTACAATATAGCAAACAGCACCACAACCCACAACACAATTTGTAAAGGACTGCCACAGACAACCGATTACAAATCAACCCAAGCTAGGCTCCCATATTACCTGAAATGGAAGCGAAGGATTTGGATTAGTTTAGCTCAATTTCCAGCTAAAATGCTCCAGAGAAGAGAGAAGGATTGAACTTACAATTTTCAGATAGATGATCATTCTATTCGCGTGCACAGCTATTTAAGGGAGTCCTTTTCCACGTGTAATTTCCACCTCAGCCAAAAGTGTCTGCCCAATCACCCAAAACGGTACCGTTTGCTCCTAAGTTCTCTTATTAATAAAAACGTTCTTTGCAATTGTTACGTTTTTGTTTTCTTTCAAATAACTGACTAACTAAGCAGGGGGGTAATTGCATGTTTATTTAGTGAGCAACAAGGCATCCCAAGTTACTCTAATTATTTGCATGTAACAATACCCACTCCTCCAAAAATTCCTTGTCCTCAAGGAATAAATGAGGGGAACCTCTGCTGCAATGAATACAGGTCCTCCCAAGAATTGTCTTCATCTGGGGCGTTAAACCATTTGATAAGAACCTGAGTAGCTGCCCTTCCCTGCTTCTTATACAACCTTCTGTCCACAACTTTTTCAGGCTCTAACAACACTTGACCATGAACTGTTTGAGCAATAGGGAGAGTGGGGGATGCAACAGCAGAACCAATCTTCTTTTTGAGTTGTGAAATATGAAAAACATTGTGAATCTTTGCATTAGGAGGTAAGGTCAGTTTGTAAGCAACATTGCCCACCCTTTCTAGAATAGGAAATGGACCAAAGTATTTGGGGCTGAGTTTAGTGTATGAAGTGCCCCTCATGGAAACCTGTCTGTACGGTTGAAGTTTAATGAAAACATAATCCCCAACAGAGAACTCTCTATCCATCCTATTCTTATCAGCCAATGACTTCATTCTTGCCTGAGCCTTGTTCAAATGTGATTTGAGCACCCTAATAGTAGCTTCTCTTGCATTAAGACTTCTGTCAACAGTCTCCACAGAAGAGTCAAATGGTTGATAACTAAGATGGTTGGGTGGTTGTTGGCCATAAACAATTTCAAAAGGGGTGCAGTTAGCTGAAGAATGGAAGTTGGTGTTGTACCACCATTCAGCTAAAGGAAGTAAGTGTAGCCAGGAAGCAGGCCTGTCTCCCACCATACACCTCAAATAAGTTTCCAAACACCTATTAACCACTTATGTCTGTCCATCAGTCTGTGGATGATAGGCAGTGGAGTGAAGCAAATAAGTACCTTGTATCTTGAAGAACTCAGTCCAAAATTTACTCAAAAAGACCACATCTCTATCACTAACAATAGTGTGAGGTATCCCATGTAATTTGAAAATATGATCAGTAAAAGCCTGAGCTACTGTGATGGCAGTGTAAGGATGACTTAAAGCAATAAAATGAGCGTACTTACTAAGTCTATCTACCACCACTAGAATTACTTCCTTACCAGAAACTCTAGGAAGGCCTTCAACAAAATCCATTGATATATCAGACCATACCTTGTTAGGGATAGGTAATGGTTGCAATAGACCAGCTGGGAGAGTATTTAAAGGTTTGCAAGTTTGACAAATTAGACATTCTTGCACAAATGTATAGACAGTGTTTTTCATACCTTTCCAGAAGAAACTCCTCTTGATCCTATGAAGAGTGTTTATCATGCCTGAATGTCCACCTTCAGGGCTGTCATGATAGAGTTTAACAATCTCCTTTTGAAGAGATTCATCCTTACCAACAACCAATTTTCCTTTTCTTCTAAGTACTTCATGAGACCAAGCATACTGTGGTTTTGAGCTTGCATATGCCTTTAAAGCTGAAATGATACCTTGTAATTTTTCATCATTAGTCCAACTCTCCTTGATTTTAGTGATTAAAGAAGAAGTAATGATAACCATAGTATGCAATGAACCTCCAGTCTGTCTACTAAGGGCATCTGCTGCCTTGTTATCACACCCTTTCTTGTACACAATTGTAAAGTCATACCCTAGCAATTTCACCAACCATTTTTGTTGGGCTGGGGTAGCAATTTTCTGCTCCAATAAGAATTTGAGGCTCTGGTGATCTGTGTTAATAGTGAAATGTTGACCAAAGAGATAAGGTCTCCATTTCTCCACTGCAGCAACCAGGGCTAACATTTCCCTCTCATAGACAGGTAAGGCAGAGTGTCTTTCACATAAAACCTTACTGAAGTAAGCTATAGGTCTGTTTTCTTGCATCAAAACAGCACCTAAACCTTTACCTGAGGCATCTGATTCAATGACAAACTCCTTGTTGAAGTCAGGTAGAGCAAGGACTGGAGTAGTCATCATGGCTTGTTTGAGTAAATTAAATGCTTCAGTGGCTTCCTCACTCCAAGCAAACATGTTTTTCTTGAGTAAATTAGTTAAAGGTCTAGCAATGGTTCCATACCCTTTAACAAACCGTCTATAGTAACCTGTAAGTCCAAGGAAACCCCTTAGTTCTTTGATATTTTTGGGTATAGGCCATGCATCCATAGCTTGAACCTTCTGAAAATCAGCTGACACACCTTCTTTAGATATCACATAACCTAGATATTCCACCTGTTTTTGTGCAAAAGTGCATTTACTCTCCTTCACAAGCAGTTTATTAGTCCTCAAAACCTCAAACACAGTCTTTAAGTGATTCAAGTGTTGCTCCCAGCTTTTACTGTATATTAAAATGTCATCAAAAAAGACTAGAACAAATTTCCTCAATAAGTGTTGAAAGACTTGGTTCATAAGGCTTTGAAAGGTGGAGGGGGCATTTGTGAGACCAAATGGCATGACCACAAATTCAAAGTGTCCCTGATGTGTTCTAAAAGCTGTTTTGCAAATATCTCTTTCTGCCATTCTAATTTGATGGTACCCAGATCTTAGGTCCAGTTTGGTATAATATTTTGCCCCTTGTAGTTCATCTAACAATTCCTCAATAACTGGAATAGGAAACTTGTCCTTCACAGTCACCTTATTCAGCTATCTGTAATCAATGCACATTCTCCAGGTGCCATCTTTTTTCTTGACTAGGACAATAGGAGATGAATAGAGACTATTGCTATGTCTTATAACTCCTGCCTCAAGCATTTCTTTAACCATCTTTTCTATTTCATTTTTTTGAATAGCTGGATATCTATATGGCCTTACATTCACTGGAGAAGTACCCTCCTTCAGTGTAATCACATGGTCATGCATCCTATTAGGAGGTAATTTTGTAGGTACCTCAAATAAGTCACTGTATGCATCTAGCAAGCTCTGGAGGTCAGGGGGTTTACCTTTGTCTTGCATGGATTGCATACTGAAAATGTGGGAATGGTCAGTGCCATTTTGAATCCAGCTCAATCCCATCATTGATAAAGTAGCTGGTTGGTTCAAAATCTTCTTCATTTTTTCAGGTTTCACCACCTTCACAACAGCAGGACTCCCTCTCAAGCAAATCTTCTTATTGTTCACCTGAAACTCCATAAGCAGCTCCTTAAAATTCCATTTGATGGTCCCCAAGGAGATTAACCATTGCACTCCCAAGACAAGGTCACAACCACCTAAGGGTAATACCATCACATCAGTGTTGAAGGTAGTCCCTTGTATAGTCCAACCAAAACCTTCACAAACATAGTCACTATAAATTAATTGTCCCCCAGCTACTGCCACCTTAAAGGGAGGTATCTTTTTTAATGTGCACCCCAATCTCCTAGCTACATGTAGATCCAAAAAGTTATGAGTGCTGCCAGAGTCTATAAGTATGTGTATTGATTTCCCTCTTTGTGATCCTGTAACCCTCATAGTATTGAAGTTGTGCATACCAGACATTGCATTCATAGAAACCAAAGGTAAGTCACTGTTTTCTTCAGTGAGTACTTCAGTGAATTCTCCTTGTTCTGTTGAATCCTCCTCTTCCTCATATTCCATCAACCATACTTGCTTCCTTTTCCCACAATTATGGCCGAAAGTGTATTTTTCATCACACCAAAAACACAGACCTTTTGCCCTCTTTTCATCCATTTCAGAAGTAGACAACATTTTGGATGAAGTGGGAGTTGATCTCTGTGGACCAGAAAGTTTCTCCTTATCTCTTGGTGTTGATAGGAGAGAAGTGTTTCTGTTCACATTACTGACATAAGGCTTCTTGTGCATAGCTTGGTTGGTCTGTTCTTGCATTCTAGCCAACCTATAGGCTCTCTGCAAGGTCCTGGGGTTGAACATTCTAATGGGAAGCTCAATCTCTTCCCTTAATCCTGTTAAGAACAAACTGATGGCATACTCCTCTGGAATGTCAACCCTGTTTAGCAACTCATCAAAAGTATCTAAGTAGCTTTGAACAGAAGATACATGTCTCAGCTTCTTGAGATCACTCATGGGATCTTCATACATCATATTCCCAAACCTATGTTGAATAGCAACAACATATTCTTCCCACTGAATAACACCCCTCCTCATTCTTACATAAGCTTGATGCCAATGTAAGGCTCTTCCCTCCATATTAACTCCTGCAATCTTCACCTTAGCATTGTCAGGTGTGTCATCTAATTCAAAAAATTGTTCACTCCTATACAACCAATCCTTCAATTTATCCCCAAAAATTTTTGGAAATTCCAGTTTCATGTGTTGCTTAGTGTTGAAATAAGCAGCACTATTACCAGTACGAGGAGAATGTTCTCTGGGTGATTCATTCAGAATTGGATCCCCCCTATGCACACTTGCCCTTTCACTCATTAAATCAGCAAAGGATTTCCTCATTTCCTCCATACACATATCAACCTTCTTCTCCAAACAGGCTGAAGTAGCCTTCAATTGATCTAATTCCTTCCTCCAATCCTGTGATCTCGTATTCTCAGCCATAACCCACACACACAAGAGATCAAACCTGGCTCTGAGATACCACTGATGCAGTTTAATATCAAACCAACAACAATTAACAGTAAAACCCAATCAAATACCAAAAATGCACTTTATTAAACTGCAAATATAATAATCCTCAATGATCCAATTCAATACACAAATAAATGAATCAACTAACTCCGACTGTAATTACAATATAGCAAACAGCACCACAACCCACAACACAATTTGTAAAGGACTGCCACAGACAACCGATTACAAATCAACCCAAGCTAGGCTCCCATATTACCTGAAATGGAAGCGAAGGATTTGGATTAGTTTAGCTCAATTTCCAGCTAAAATGCTCCAGAGAAGAGAGAAGGATTGAACTTACAATTTTCAGATAGATGATCATTCTATTCGCGTGCACAGCTATTTAAGGGAGTCCTTTTCCACGTGTAATTTCCACCTCAGCCAAAAGTGTCTGCCCAATCACCCAAAACGGTACCGTTTGCTCCCAAGTTCTCTTATTAATAAAAACGTTCTTTGCAATTGTTACGTTTTTGTTTTCTTTCAAATAACTGACTAACTATGCAGGGGGGTAATTGCATGTTTATTTAGTGAGCAACAAGGCATCCCAAGTTACTCTAATTATTTGCATGTAACATAGGATTTTCAATCAGCCATGGAAATTTTAAGAAAAGCCATAGGGAAATTTTGTAATTTCAAAAAGGCCAGAGCCTTTTTTTTTGTTAATTTCTTTCTTTCTTCTTTAATGGCCTTTTTGAAAATAAATTTTTTGAAAATGGTCTTTTTAAAAGAGGAAATTTTAAGAAAAGCCATAGGGAAATTATGTAATTTCAACAAGGCCATAGCCTTTTTTTTTTTTAATTCTTTCTTCTTTAATGGCCTTTCTGAAAATAAATTTTTTGAAAATGCTTTTTTTAAAAATTTGTTACGGCAAGAGGATAATGCTCTGTTTTTATCAACAGACTAATTATAAACCTAAATCAATACTAAAAGGAGATGAATTAGGAAGGGAGAGTTCTCAAAAAAAAAAAAAGAATTAGGAAGGGAGAAAATATAACAAAAAATACCTGAATTTAATTATCAGAAAGTAGCGAGCGTGGCGGCGCCAATTCAGAGATGACGGGGAAGTGGCGTAGGCAGTAGGCAGTTGTGGCTCAGAGGAGTGGCGGAGAAACGGCGGAAAAAGGAATTAATGGAAAAAGGGTTTAGGAGAAAGTGTTTGTGCCGTGATCTAACTAACTGTAGATAACCAGTTAAACAAGTCACTAATTTTAATTTAACTTTTTTGATATTAGGGAATATTTCTAAATTAATTAAATCGACAACATCTAACATGATGCATCTTAGAAGTTCGTGTGAAAATAGGGTTGAGAATTTTGAGTTGGGCTTAAAAAAAATTGTTCGATATTTACCATAAATAATATGGGTTGGGTTTACCCTGAGGGTCTATTTGGATGGGTTTTGATTCGATTTCGGGGGTCTCGATTTAAAAAAATTAGTTTGAGTGGTTTCGATGAGACCTTTGAGACTTCATTTTGATGAATTTTGGCTCTTGAATTTTGTGGTTTGAATAAGTTGAAACCCCATTTGGATTGGGTTTAAATGTTGGGGTTCAGGGGGAAAAAGTAAGTAATAAGTGTCAAATCAATGTCTTTTTTAGTAAGATTTAGGGAAAAAGTAGGTGGTAAGTGTCAAATCAATGTTTTATAAGTTTGAAGAGTTTGAAACCTAATAAGTTTAATAAGTTTAGTGAGATTTCTTTTAATTTTTTGGATGGGTTTTGGCTCTTGGATTTTGTGGTTTGAAATTTGAATAAGTTGAAACCTCATTTGGATTGACTTTGGATGTTGGGGTTTAGGGGAAAAAGTAGGTGATAGGTGTCAAATTAATGTCTTTTTTAGTGAGATTTGGGGAAAAAGTAGGTGGTATGTGTCAAATTAATGTTTTATAGGTTTGAAGAGTTTGAGTGTGAATTTCTGAATAAGTTTTTGATGATTTTATGGGTTTGACGAAAACTCATTGAAAGGATTTTGACTCGGTCTCAGGAAATCCGCGAGACCGGCCCAAAACCCATCCACATACACCCTCAGGGCTTTTAAACGTCGACTTATTGTGTGTGGGTTGAAATTGTATTTCTAATATCTAATAGACGATTTCAATTAAAATTAGAGATAATTATATCTCCATTGAGATTAGATGACATTACAAAAACATCAAATATCTCCTTTTATCTTTTATTAAAATGCATAAATAAATCGTGTACAATGCCTATTTTAACGTCATCTTTCCATATGTAACAATTATCATTGAAAAAAGTTGCTAAAATTATTTAAAGCATTAATATTTTATAACTAAATTAAACCAGAATAGTTAATCATATTTTAATTTATTAATTTAATATTGTTACAATTTAGGTGAAAATATGTAAATGTTCATAGTTTTAACATATATTACAATGATCTCTAATAAATCCATGGATCAAAATTTCCATTTTTTTCGTCGGAAAAAATCGAAAAGTTTTCGTTTTTGAATTAACCGAAACGAAAACAAGATATAATTCCGAAACTATTTGTTTGCCTTAAACTTTGTTATTTTTCTAAATTTAGTAACTTCTTTTACAATTTTCCTTAATGTTTCCGAAATATTTTCAAAAAGTCTCGAAAAGTTTCCAATATTTGATTGACCGAAATATACACTATAAACGAAATTTTGATCCATGTATAAATCTCTTTGATTTGTATGGTTTCACGTATCTATTATCTATCATTTTCTTCTATCATTGCACATCAAGTTTTGATTCTCTTATTACAATACACATTAGTTTATTAAATAATATAGTATTACAGCATGTATAACACGGATTTTATGCTAATAAATATAAATATTATTTTTGTATTAGGTAGAAGTGTAAATATAAACTAAAAAAATTAACTTTTGATTTCAGAAGGGCTTACGCTAAGCTTGTTGGGTAGTGAACTCGTTGCACAGGAGGACAAAGAAGGATCGCGCCATGTGATCCTTCCACACCACGAAAACGAGCCATTAGGCTAAGCCAAATGTTTCTTGGCCAACACGGCAACGTTCAGCCACCTTTGGCAAGTAAATATTTCCATATAATCCTTCCCTAAAAGTGTATCACTCTCAAGAAGGAAGACAAGTTCTATAAGGTTACTACTTCCCTAATTCATGAGATTTTCCTATCTTCTTTTTACGACATGTATAAATGCCCTAAATGTATGATTCCTTGTCAAAAAGAATTTATAAAGTTGTCAAATTATTATATATAATATATATATATAACATGTAAAGCAAATCAAAATTTCTATTTCGAACTATATGTCTCAAATACATGCAAAACAAACTAAACGTACCATCATAGGCGGATGTACTGTTGGTGTAATTAAATTAGTTATAGTTAATTAAATTGAATTAGCCATCATAATTATTACACCTTAAATGAATAAAATGAGAAGAGAAGTTGAGTGTCTCTATCCCACATGGAAAAGAAGAAGAAAGTTGAGCTACACAATTGTTATAAAAAGGGCACCTAGCTTTCATAGTTGTAAGGCTTTTTGTATGAGTGGGCCTAGAGTAATATCTGGGCCCAATAATTATTAAAGTCTAAAATTTTTAATAAAGATCCTTGGGTGATCCGATTAGGATCCGCATGTGATCCAGTTAGGATCCATGTGTGATCCGAACAGGATCCGCATGTGATCCGAACAGGATCCGCGAGACCCACTTCTAGAAGGTCTGAGAAGGATCCGTTTGCCCGCCCAATTTTTGAATAAAAGGGTGTGTCTGGTCGGATTTGAACCGAACGGGTGGCACCCGTTCGGACCAAACCACTGTTTGGTTTAAATCCGAATAGTTGTGACCCTCCAGCACAACCCTTCTGCTGCTATAAATAGGGGGAGAATCTGGCCAATTCTCCCATCCCATTTTCAAGCAATCAAAGCAGAATTATATATTCTTCTCTATATTTTTCTCCTCTCAAATTAAATATTCTAGTTGTTAAAGTTCGCTGTGGACTTGTTCTTAGTGCAAAGAAACAAGTATCCGACCGTTGAATCTTGGGAGACCACTGGGACTAACTGTTGCACCTTGACAGCCCAGAAATATTGTCTTAAGGATATTGCATTTGCAAGCCTCGGTCGATTTTACGGTTCAGAATTATTACAGTAAGTACACTGTTATTAAATTCTGATTTTGTTTGTTCTGCGAGAATAAACTATACTAAGATTTATAATTAGAGTTAATTATAAATAATTATTCTGTTGGAATAATTTACTATAGTTTTATAATATAAAGTATTTTATAATATTTTATAATTCACTATAGTACTTAGAAAAATAAAATATTCTATAATATTTTATATACACAGATTGTTTTAAGCTTATTTAACAACAATCTTAAGACAATAACATTTAATCTGTTTAATTCATCTGTGTAGATGGCAACAAACACTGAAATTGTTGAAACGCCAAAAGTTGCTGCTCCGCCGGCAATACCACCATTCAAGTTCAAAGGAACTGACTTTGGAACATGGCAAAATAAGATGTACTTTTACATCACATCCTTGAGCATGGCTAGATTTCTCACCGAGGAGGTACCTAAGCCAAAGGAGGGAGCCAGTCCGGAGGAACTTGAAGAAATGGCACTAGTGTTAAAAGCTTGGAATAACTCGGATTTTATGTGCCGAAACTACATTCTTAGCTATTTGGATGAATCTTTGTACAAGATTTATAGTCAATTTAAGACTAGTAAACTCTTGTGGGAAGGTTTAATCAAAAAGTTTAAGACTGAAGATGCAGGCTACAGAAAATTCGTGGTGGATAAATTCCAATTTTATCGAATGGTTGACAGTAAAACTGTGAATGAGCAAGTGGAAGAACTTCAGAATATGATTCACGATATCTTGGCCGAAGGACATGAGCTTAGCGAGTCTTACCTGGTTGCTTGTATCATTGGCAAGCTTCCTCCTGGTTGGACGGGGTTCAAACATCACTTGAGGCACAAGAAATCTGTTGCAAAGTGGAATTTGCAAGATCTCACAGAATATCTGAAAACCGAAGAAAACAATCGGTATACTGACAAGGGCAGCAGTAACTATGTGGCTATGCCTCAGCTCGGAGGAGCTAAGGTTCATGTCGTAGAAGGCTCAAAGAAAAGCAAGAAACGTAAGGCCAATACCTCCAACAAAGGACAAAAGGGTAACAAGAAGCGAAAGTTCAATGGACCTTGCTTCACATGTGGAAAAAATGGACACCTTGCAAAGGACTGTCGTAACCGTGCTCAGCCAAAGGATGAAGCAAATGTTAGCATCAACCTAGCTCCATCTGACATCGATAACATGCATTTATCTGCAGTTGCTGAAGCATTCCTGACAAGTGAATCCAAAGGCTGGTGGGTGGATACTGGAGCTACCCGTCACATTTGCTCCGACATAAACATGTTCACTTCATACAAGAAGTTTGATCATGAAGAGAAGCTGTACATGGGAAATAATGCTCACTCCGTGGTGGAGGGACAAGGCACAGTGGTTCTCAAATTCACCTCAGGAAAAGATGTTACTCTCAATGAAGTTCTTCATGTCCCAGACATTAGAAAGAATTTAATTTCTGGTTCTGTCCTATCTAAGAAAGGTTTTAGATTAGCCTTTGAGTCAGATAAATTTGTACTGACCAAAGGGGGTATGTATGTAGGCAAGGGTTATGTATGTGATGGCCTATTCAAGGCTAATGTAGCCGTTATTGGCAAAAACAACAAATTTATTAATAATAATAATTCTTCTGCTTACTTGCTTGAGTCCACTTTACTTTGGCATGATAGATTATGTCATATTAATTTTAGAAAAATGAAAAAATTATCAAACTTAGGATTAATTCCTAAATTCGATATTGATAAATCTTATAAGTGTGAAATTTGCATTGAGGCAAAGTTTGCGAAACAACCTTTCCCTTCAGTGGAAAGGAGCTCACAACCATTAGAGCTAATTCACACAGACTTGTGCAATCTCAAGTCAACTCCAACTCGAGGAGGGAAAAAGTATTTCATCACATTTATTGATGACTGTACAAGATATTGCTATGTTTACTTATTGAATAAGAAAAAGGAAGCAATAAATGCCTTTGTAAGATACAAGGCTGAAGTAGAAAATCAGTTAAATAAGAAGATAAAAATTCTTAGATCTGATAGAGGTGGTGAATATGAATATCCCTTCGCACAGTTGTGTGCCGACTCGGGAATAATTCACCAAACAACGGCACCATACTCACCTCAATCAAATGGAATAGCCGAAAGAAAAAACCGAACCTTAAGAGACATGATCAATGTATTACTTTTAAATTCGGGTTTACCTAGGAACTTGTGGGGGGAAGCTTTATTTATGGCTAATCATATATTAAATAGAGTTCCGCACAAGAAAAATGATACCATTCCGTATGAGTTATGGAAAGGTAGACAACCAAGTTATAAATACCTCAAAGTGTGGGGGTGCTTGGCAAAGGTAGCTGTACCAAAACCTATGAAAGAAAAAGTTGGACCAAAAATTGGACCAAAAACCGTGGATTGCTACTATATAGGTCATGCAGAAAATAGTAGCGCTTACAGATTTCTAGTGTTCAAATCTGAAGTCAGCAACATACACGTGAATACTATAATTGAATCACGTGATGCTACATTCTTCGAGAATGTATTTCCACATAAGAAGAACACGGATGTTATTTCTCATAAGAGACCATATGAATTAATTTCTAAGGAAGATAATTCTCAAATCAGCAATGAGGTTGTTGATCATTGGTCAAATAAATCAATTTCTAAGGAAAATGATTCTCAAATCAATAAAGAGATTGTTGAAGAATCTGACGAGCCCCGAAGAAGCAAGCGAGCTAAAATTGCTAAATCTTTCGGACCAGACTTCTTAACTTATATGTTAGAGGATGATCCTAAAACATACACTGAAGCCATGTCTATTCCTGATGCCTCTTATTGGAAAGAGGCAATAGATAGTGAATTACAGTCCATTCTAAGTAATAATACTTGGGAGTTGGCTGATCTTCCTAAGGGAAGTAAGCCAATTGGATGTAAATGGGTATTTAAAAGGAAACTAAAACCCGATGGCTCAATTGATAAATATAAGGCTAGATTAGTAGCCAAAGGTTATAGTCAAAAGGAGGGAATAGATTTCTTTGACACCTATTCACCAGTGACTAGGATAACATCCATTAGAACTTTAATAGCTTTAGCAGCTATATATAATCTAGAGATACATCAAATGGATGTTAAAACCGCTTTCCTCAATGGAGAATTGAATGAGGAAATATATATGGAGCAACCTGAGGGTTTTGTTGTTAAAGGCAAAGAGAACAAAGTATGTAAACTTGTTCGATCTCTTTATGGCCTTAAACAAGCTCCTAAACAATGGCACGAAAAATTTGATAGTGTCATGATTAAAAATGGTTTTCAAATCAATGAATGCGACAAGTGTGTCTATATTAAACAATTTGGACAAGCAACTGTCATAATATGTTTATATGTAGACGATATGTTAATACTTGGGACTAATATGGAGGTCATTAAGTCCGCAAAGAAAATATTAACAAAACACTTCGATATGAAAGATCTCGGTGAAGCGGATGTTATTTTGGGAATTAAAATAACAAGATCACCGGATGGGATTAAATTATCTCAGTCACATTATGTAGATAAAGTGCTTGAGAGATTTAAAAACTATGGAATTAAGGGAACAAATAATCCATTTATTCCATCTCTTGTTTTACACAAGAATAAAGGTGATAGTGTATCACAAAACGAATATGCTCGTATCATTGGATGTCTCATGTATATCATGAATTGCACGAGGCCAGACATCGCTTACTCAGTCAATAAATTAAGTAGGTACACGAGCAATCCAAGCAAAGAACATTGGAATGCTCTGAAGAGAGTGCTTGGATACTTAAAAAATACATCAAAATATACATTAAACTATGGAAAGTATCCAGCTGTCCTTGAGGGATATAGTGATGCAAATTGGATTTCTGATTCAGAGGAATCAAAATCCACAAGCGGATATGTATTTACTCTGGGGGGAGCCGCTATTTCTTGGAAATCTTCCAAACAAACATGTATAGCTCGATCCACTATGGAATCAGAGTTTATAGCTTTGGATAAAGCTGGAGAAGAAGCTGAGTGGCTTCATAACTTTCTGGAAGATATTCCACTATGGCCGAAACCTGTGTCGGCTATATGTATTCATGGTGATAATCAGGCGGCATTACATAGAGCTCATAACTTTATGTATAATGGTAAATCAAGACACATTCGTCGTCGACATAATACCGTGAGACATTTACTCTCAAATGGAATAATTTCCATTGATTTTGTGAAATCAAAAGATAACCTCGCGGATCCGTTTACTAAAGGTTTATCTGGTCAGAGAGTAGAATGTGCGTCGAGGGGAATGGGCTTAAAAGCCTAAAATATAACTAAGTTACCTTGTACGGAAACCTAACTTGGCGACTGGAGATCCCACGGACCAGGTTCAATAGGACAACCAGTCTTGGTTAACTTAAAAAGTGGAGCACTTTAGAGTCCAACTCTAGCTCATTCCTATGATGCAAAAAGTGCAACCTACATCGTTTGATTAGGTTAAGCTTATGCTTTTAATGACGTCTATATCTTGTCAAGAACAAGTGGAGTATAGTAGGATACTCTTAATAGATGCGGTCACCTATGTAAGTGTGAGCTGGGTCGGCTCGTTGAGAATTCTTATAAGGCTGGAATCCTCTAAAGCACTCGCAGAACCCAAGAATGTTCAGGGCCAAAACGAACACAACCGAGAACTCTTAACAAATCGGTTTAGCGCTGTGTTAAGTTTATTGTTTTGGTTTACATAAACAGCCGACAGTTCAAGATGAAATATTTCACTGATTGGCTAAGTAAATCCGATAAATTCTAACTAGGGAAGGTTCAAGATGGAATATTTCACCTATCTCGATGCAGTACTATTCCTAAAGAATATTTGACGCGAGATATGAAAAATAATTTCATTCATTTGTGGGGGATTGTTGGTGTAATTAAATTAGTTATAGTTAATTAAATTGAATTAGCCATCATAATTATTACACCTTAAATGAATAAAATGAGAAGAGAAGTTGAGTGTCTCTATCCCACATGGAAAAGAAGAAGAAAGTTGAGCTACACAATTGTTATAAAAAGGGCACCTAGCTTTCATAGTTGTAAGGCTTTTTGTATGAGTGGGCCTAGAGTAATATCTGGGCCCAATAATTATTAAAGTCTAAAATTTTTAATAAAGATCCTTGGGTGATCCGATTAGGATCCGCATGTGATCCAGTTAGGATCCATGTGTGATCCGAACAGGATCCGCATGTGATCCGAACAGGATCCGCGAGACCCACTTCTAGAAGGTCTGAGAAGGATCCGTTTGCCCGCCCAATTTTTGAATAAAAGGGTGTGTCTGGTCGGATTTGAACCGAACGGGTGGCACCCGTTCGGACCAAACCACTGTTTGGTTTAAATCCGAATAGTTGTGACCCTCCAGCACAACCCTTCTGCTGCTATAAATAGGGGGAGAATCTGGCCAATTCTCCCATCCCATTTTCAAGCAATCAAAGCAGAATTATATATTCTTCTCTATATTTTTCTCCTCTCAAATTAAATATTCTAGTTGTTAAAGTTCGCTGTGGACTTGTTCTTAGTGCAAAGAAACAAGTATCCGACCGTTGAATCTTGGGAGACCACTGGGACTAACTGTTGCACCTTGACAGCCCAGAAATATTGTCTTAAGGATATTGCATTTGCAAGCCTCGGTCGATTTTACGGTTCAGAATTATTACAGTAAGTACACTGTTATTAAATTCTGATTTTGTTTGTTCTGCGAGAATAAACTATACTAAGATTTATAATTAGAGTTAATTATAAATAATTATTCTGTTGGAATAATTTACTATAGTTTTATAATATAAAGTATTTTATAATATTTTATAATTCACTATAGTACTTAGAAAAATAAAATATTCTATAATATTTTATATACACAGATTGTTTTAAGCTTATTTAACAACATGTACATAGGGACAAGGGGGGCTCCAAATTTTTTTCTTTTTTCTTTATTAGTATAGGAATGGTGTATTTTTTTTTTGAAAAAAAAAATCAATTAATATAATTAACTTAATATGAAATTTTCAGCCCAAATATAATCTTAGTCCAATTAACATCACACAACTTACTCTAACAATAAATCACTCTAACCAATTTCTAAGCCCCAATGAAAAGCCCAATATTTCTCTGCTCCCAACATCTCCAAACCCTAATTCTAGTCTTGAACACAAAAATACCCAATTGTGAATGTTAGTAATTTTTTCTATAAATATATTTATGATATATGTTTGTGCAATTATGCTTATGTGATAAACTAATAGTGTTATATATTTATTATTAATGTTTATATTCACTTCCCAAAATCAGTTTTTAGACTCACGTTTCATTTTTGTGCTTACAGTTATATATTTGTTAAAATTTTCATAAGTATTAGATTAAGATATGAGGATACTTATTATATTAAAATTAAAATAATATGATAATTAAATCAAGATGCAATAGAGTTAATAATATTCATTTACATATCAAACACTAATCTTAGATGGTTAATAGTTTGTATTTTTCTTTTTATTGAAATGTCAAACACTAATATAATATTCTTAAGGGCAACCCCAATGGTGAATGCAAAATGGGTATGCATATACCTAAATGCCAATTTGCATCCAATTTTTGTACTTTTTCACTCTCCAATGGAGGTATTGAAAGGAGAATGCATTTTGCATTTTCAGATTTGGGACTGCATATTTGGGTTCCCTGGAGGAGAGAGAAAATGAGTATGAAAAATAAGAGGGAAAGGACAATTTACCGTTGCTCTAGCAGATATAGCCTTTGTTCAATTTGGCCATTAAATACCAATTCTTCTTCAAGTCAAAATCCACAAAATCTTTTGATTTTTAAGTAAGAAAATCGAAAATTGATATAGGGAATTGAAGAATTAGAGAGGAATTGAGTTTCGAAAATTGATAGAGGAAATGAAGAAGACGACCTAGGCTCTCTATTGAAGAAGAAAACGATCTGCTGCTCTACTTGAAAGAGACGATAAGAGGCAAGTGTATTTTTTTCTTTTATGTTTAATATAGGTTAATTTTGGGCTTAATGTTGGGCTTAAGTGTCTTATTTTTTAATAATCAATTTATTATGATTTTGGACTTACTTTTGGGCTTTAAGTGTGGCTTTCAGAAAAAGTGATATAAATATGTATATATATTAAACATAATTTGCAAATGTTGGCTTAATTGAGATAATTCTTATATAGTTGGCTTAATAAATTAAACGTAATTTTTGTCATGCACTACAACATTTAGGGTCTTTCCCGACGCGCAAAAAGCGCCGGGAATACATTCCCAGCGCATTTAAAAGCGCCCCACAGCCGCCGGGTAAAAGGGGCGACGGGAATAAAAAGACCGCCGGGAATAAGTTTTCCCGGCGCTTTCTACGCGTCGGGAATAACAATTCCCGGTGCTTTATGACCCATTCCCGACGCTTAAAAAGCGCCGGGAATGAGCACCATTTTTTTTTTTAATAATTTTGAATTGTTGATATATATATCAAATGTTCTTATTTATTGTTGCCTATAACCCAAATCGTAAATTTAATCTTAAATAATCTTTGAACAAATACAATTATAACAAACATCTCTTCCAAAATCATACAAAATATACAATGCACTAACAATTTTCATCAACCAAATATAAATAATTTACAAACATATGTTTGATACCAAACTAGAACTTCAAATTTACATGAAACTAAAACTTTAAATATTCCGCGTTTTAACGCTCCAACCATTCGTTACACTTTCTTGTTTGATAACAGTTTCCTGAAAAATAAAAAAGTTACGTGTTAGAAATACTCTAAAAATGAATATAAAAACCACCCAAAAAATTCATCGTTCAAACACCAAATCGAACAGCAACTCTGAAAAAAAAAAAAAAGACCAAAATTTTAATGTTTAATAATAAGGTGGAGAGACTAAGAGTTTAATTTCGAAGAATTTAGCTGATAACCATCAGTTCTCATAGAAGACTTAAAAAGAAGGTTCTTGATTCCTTAATTAAAGAACCTGAAGTAAGGCACATATATATATACCTGTTTGAGGTCAGCCATATTATGATCCAAACGATATAAGTTAGACAATCCATCAAGTTCTTCTTCAAGCTTTTTCTTTGATCCATCAGAGAGCAAAAGAAATTACCCACGGAGGAACAAAAGCATGTAAGCAGTATATTCTCTTAAAGTAATAATTTAAATGGGATATGAAAATGAATGCCCAAAGTCACATGACATCTAAAGTTCTTAATAATGGATTCTACAGCAGAGGTGACAAAATGGCAAAGTAATTACCTCAATTTCTTGAAGCTAATGTAAGTTCCATGAAGACTTATTCAATTCAACGAAATATCTTACAATTATTGTACAATTTCATCATCAGCAGGGAATTTGAGATAACCACCCTTTTGTTCACTAAACAAATATATATAATTTGAACCCAACATCAAGTATATAGATAAAATTTATTGAACAAATTCATGAGACAAACTTCACTGGCACAAAATGAATAATCTGCCAATGTTGCCATCTAAGCAAGCTGAAAATGAATTCTATGTTAAGAACATATAAAGAAAATCAAGAATATTGTAATAATTTTTCATATACTAAAAGTTGAAATTCAAGAGAAATTTATAGCGCCAATTCAATAACAAGTTAGAATGTTAGATCATCAAATAAAGAGCATTTTAACTGTGTTCAATTCATAGAAGACAGCAAAGTAAAGCCATGATTATCACTTATAAAGCAATAAAAGCATCATCGATTCAACTAGATTAGAAGAACAGAATTACAATTCAAGACTAACAGAAGTAGATGCATCAGATCCACCATGTCTATCACATATGCTTAAGAGCCCAAACTATGATGGGAAAATTAAAAAAGTTCATTAGCTATTTCAGGCATGCACATAGATCAATGAGACAAATTTAACTCCAGTAACCCGAAGAATTCCGGTAAGTTCCATAAGAAACTTTTTTACTCTCTGATGTAAAGCCATAGGATATGATGCTATACCTGTCCCGAAAGGGATCTGGGACTCTGCTTGAGCTGTAATCTGGACCTGCATCAGCAAAAGAAGATCAGAAAATGTAAAAAAAAAGTCAAAACTACACATGATGTCATGCAGGAATTGTGAACCCAAAAATGGGACAACTAAATTTTACATGGCTCTATCTTAACAACAGAGGAATTGAGGCTATGAATCATTTTACAAAGCAGAAATTATCCATATAACAAATTTCACAAAGTTCTGGAAACCTTACAAAAATCTTTAAACTTGTGCCTAAAGTTATTACGTATCCACTTGAGATGTCAACTGGATTTCCCCTTGAGAAGTCTACTTCCAGATTGATCATGGTGGATTGGCATGGAGTTCAAGAACAAACCGTTAAAGCTACCCATGTCACCGAGCTCCCACTTTAATTTCTACAACAATAAAAAGTAAATTAAACCACAAAACATAAGTCATTAAAAGAACTAATAAGCTGCATATCAAAGTCCTCAACTTACACTTATATTCCAATTAATCATGGCACGCTTTCTTCCCTAATAACCACAGGAATCCACTTCCTCAAGTCCACTAGAAGTATCCAAGCAATTATCATTTGTCTCCTCTTCTCCAAGTTCGGTTAGCTAATCCCTTGGGCATTCTTCTATATCAGTTTTTTTTTATCAGAACTCTATGGTGAACCTAAAACAAGTTCAATTTAATACCAAATAACCAAATCAAAATTAGACTAATAACAATGGAAGCAAAGAGTAGGTAACCGAATACCAAACTACAACATAACTCAAATCAAACAGTTACGTGTGCCACATTATAACTGCCCTTATAGAACCGCATTTGTATTTGTCTCACCATTTGCAACCAAAATCATTTATATAGAAAAGTAGGTGGTATGTAACTATGTGTCAAATTATTATCTGTTATCGTTTGAGATTTATTATGTATGAAAATATAAGTTAAAACATGCATCAAAATTAAAACAAGGCATTGTATACCCAAAATTAAATTGTACTTTGGTGGAAATAAAGTTTGTATACAGTTATGTGAAATTCAATTGAAAAAAAAAAACTTTGAATTGCATCAAACATACTACAAAGAACTCAAAATTGCCTCAAAGGCTCGTACAAAACAAGGAACCGAGCTAGGTCATTTGATCTGCACATCTTGTCTTATAGTCTAATACAATTAGCTAGCTTACCGAGCAAAGTGTTAAAGGCCACATTCTAGCCATTTGTCGACCAGCTGACATGTCAATCGTCAAGCTCTGCTGATCTATTGGTCGAGCATCGGGAGTTGGAGCAATCTTCCTTCAGCTGCTAAGCCATATGTCGTGCTAGGTGCCAAGTAATCTTCTTGACCAGCACCCGATGAAATTAAATGAAATTTTACCTAATTAAACCCTAAATCATCAATCCACAGCGATGAACTTCAAATTAAATGAAATTTTACCTGGAATCAGAAGTTGTACCAAGTGAAGCTTCAATCGATTGAGTTCCGCATGGAATTCTGATAGGAAAGTTGATGAAAAATTTGAGGTATTGAGAGAGAGAAATTTGGGAAATTTTGCTTGAACCCGTAAGAGAGAAAATGTTTAGGGTTAAGGCATTTTTTTTAAAACCGATTTTTCTCCAAATAAGAAATTATAAAAAATTAAAAAAGACCCGCTTAATAGTGCTGGGACAATTATAGAGCGCCGGGAATTACTATTATACCCGGCGGTTGAAATGCGCCGGGAATAAAGTGACGGAAAAAACATAAAATGTTGTAGTGATGGTCTTTGTTCTCTCCCTCTCCAAGCACATCAAAACTAGCAGCTGAAGATACACTGTCACCACTTTTCTTACTTTTTGAAGGCTTTCTTCTTTCCTGAAAACGCAATCACCGGATCATTCTCTTCAACATCAACCACACCCACTTTCTCATCCTCCTCATCCGTAAGTGAGCCAAAGGCAGCAGAACTAAACGCACTTCCACTACCACCACCTTTTTTAGACTTTGAAGGCTTCTTTTTCCCCACAAAAGCCAAAACCTCCTCCTCACCGTCTTCTTCCTCGTTTTTCCTTCCATCACCTTCTTCCTCCAATAACCCAAAACTCAAAGCACTAAACACACTATTGCTTCCACCCTTTTTCCCCTTCTTTATATTACCTAAAGGCACTACCTTCACTTCCTGAACAATAACATACTCCGATAACTCGGTCCCAATCGAATTCTCATCATAATCAACCACAAATGTCTTCTTCTTCGTCTTTCCTCCGTCCGCTGCACCACCACTCTCCTCACGTGGCGTTGGCTTCTTTCTCCCCATCAGATTTTCTTTCCAGTAAGTTCAACTAATAATGTATGCATGCCCCCAAAACTTCCTGAAAATTTTTCAATCTCAAATCAGTTCCCAAAAACACACATATTAAACAAAGTAAAAACAATAATAAATAAATTTCAGAGAAAGAAATACCCCTGTCTTTTCCAGACTTAAACTTCACTAAAATCAAATCCAAACAGCATAAAACATAAAAAAGTATTAACAAATTGCATTCTCCTCTAGCTCCGCCCCTGGATTTATTTCTAAATGGTCAGGATCAGCATTTCATTTAACTTAAACGATTAACACAATATTTATTACATAAGCGTATAGTATTACTTTAACGAAAACTGACCAAAATTTTGAAGCAAAGCATATACTAATTACTAGTATTATTTCTAACAAGAATCAGATTTTCAATTTGAACCACAAATCAATCCACGGTCAAATTGTCTTTAAATTACTGAAACAGAGCAAGACCTCATTCATATTCTCATTTTTTATAAAAAAAATTGAGCCCAGGATCCCAACAAGCAAAGTACTTGTAATTCTTAAATATGCAGTAACTTAGGCTTTTCAATCAGCCATGGAAATTTTAAAATCATAGTTTAAAGGGGGAAGACAGTGGGCGAGAGGCAAACAGAATTTGGAAAATTTTGAGAAAAGCCATAGATAGGGAAATTTTGTAATTTCAAAAAGACCAGAGCCTTTTTTTATTTCTTTCTTCTTTAATGGCCTTTTTGAAAATAAATTTTTTGAAGATGGTCTTTCTAAAAGAGGAAATTTTAAGAAAAGCCATAGGGAAATTATGTAATTTCAAATAGGCCAGAGCCTTTTTTTATTTCTTTCTTCTTTAATGGCCTTTCTGAAAATAATTTTTTTGAAAATGCTTTTTTAAAAAATTTGCTACGGCAAGAGGATAATTGCTCTGTTTTTATCAACAGACTTTATAAACCTAAATCAATACTAAAAGGAGATGAATTAGGAAGGGAGAAAATACAACAAATATACCTGAATTTAATTACAACAAAGTAGCGAGCGTGGCGGCGCCAATTCAGAGACGACAGGGAAGTGGCGAGGCAGAACGTAGTTGTGGCTCAGGGGAGTGGCGCCGTGGTGGTGGTTGGTCGGAGTGGCGGAGAAACGGTGGAAAAAGGTGTTAACGGAAAAAGGGTTTAGGAGAAAGTGTTTGCCGTGATCTAACTGAAGATAACCGGTGAAACAAGTCACTACTTTTAATTTTAACTTTTTTGATATTAATAGGATATATTTGTTGATGTGATTAAATAATTACAATTCAATGATTTAAATTAAATCGATGAAACTTAACTTGATCGCATCTTAAAAGTTCATGTGAAAATAGGGTTGAGAATTTTAAGTTGGGCTTAAAGACTGCTCGAGTTAAACCTTGACATTAAACGATACAAGTCGGGTCCACGGCCCTGAGGGCTTTTAAACATCGACCTATTTTGTGTCGGGCTGGAGTTGTATTCTAACAGAAGAATTCAACTAAACTTAAAGATAACATAACAAAAACCATCATCTGAAATTTTAATAATTTTAACCATCGCCTATCCTTTCTAGGTTTTATTGGGAGAAGGAAATGATTATATTTTCCTTCCCCATGTAGTGTGTATAGATGTATATGCATCTATAATATTAAATTAGGCTTATATATATATATATATATATATATATATAGTCACTCCCTTACACTTTTACCATTTTTACCACATACTTAAACAAGTGAGTGAATATTCAATAGGAAACAATATAAGAGAGATAGAAAGAGAGTTAGAAAGAAAATAAAGTGAGAGAAGTGAGTATTTATTTTGGAAGGAGAAAGAACCATCACCACCACCACCGCCGTGTCACCACCGCCATCGTGCTGCCGCCACTGCCAGAATCCGGCGCTGTTGCCAACCGGAGTCAAGGGCAGTGAGCTTGGAGAAGGAAATCAACTATTCAAGGTTTAAGTATAAACCATTTCTACCCCCTTTTGGTGTTTTTGTTAGTTGTTTTAAGAAATGAGTTTAACGTAGAAAGACTATAAATCCTTGTTTACCATTTTAAAACTTCTTGAATCCTAGATCTAGAGTTTCAATTTTTAGATTTGAGTTTTGATTTTCGTATGTGAAAGAGTTTAGTTTTATGATTTTATTAAAGATCTAGGTTTGAGTTTGAAGGTTTTGTTTAAAAATTCACATTTTGTAAAATGTTATGAAAGTTTGGTTTTTGATGTTTTAGTTGTGAATGATGATTTGAAATGCATGATTTGATATTATTTTTAAAATTATTGTGATGAATATTGTTGGGTTATGAAATAATGATACTTTTATTTTAAGTTTAAAAGAGTTTTATGGTTAAAAATAAAGATTTCAAAATCTTCAGGATTTTATTGAAATAAAATGTTTAAGCTTATCTTCCATAGTTAAAATATGATATTCTTAAAAATATGTTGAATTTCATTTTGTAAGTTTGATTTGTAAATTAATAATTCAAAGTTTTAATTGAGTTTTAAAAGCATGTTCATGTGAAAAATAAATATAAATATATATATGTTTCTATATACAAAAGTTAAAGGGGGTGGTTTGCAATTTTTCAATGAGTGGCCGGAGCCACCCCACTGTCGGCCGGGTGACGGCCAGCCTTCACGACTGTTGTGTGCAGCAAGCTTGCTGCACACACAGCACCAGGCCACTGGGCCGGTTGCTTTTTTGCAACAGGCCCAGGTCTGTTGCACAGACCTACCCATTGGGCCTGTTGCAATTACAACATCCCACATGCCCGTTTGTGGATTGGCCCAAAGGCCAGTCCATTAAAAAAAAAAGTATAAAATATAATATTTATTAAAATAAAATTAATAATAAATAAAAATAGAAAGAGAAAATATGGAAAATCCATTAAATATAAATTTCTTTAGTATCATTTAAAGTAATCTACTTTTAAATATTAAATTAAATAAATAAATATTTTTTGATAAAGAAAAATAACTGTTTTATTTTTTTAATATTAAATATCGAAAATGGTTGTTTAATTAAATTAAGTAACAATAATTTCATTAAAGAATAAAATAAGTTTTTTTGAAATTAATAATTTTATAAAATAATATAAATAAATTATGATAACTTTAAACTGAGTAAATGCTTAACTTTTTATGAGATAATAAAAAAGTCTTTATAATAAAGAGATCTATATGAAAATAATAAATTTGTAATTATTTTCAAGTTAAAAAAAATATTTAGAAATAAAATTCAACAATTATTTTCTGAAAAATAATAATAAACCCATTTTTTCGATTAATAAAATATTTAATACATATGCTCCAAAAATAAATATTTTACTTAAATAATTTTGAAAAAAAGAAGAAGAATGTTAAATAAAATATAAGAATTTTCTGAATAAGAAATATAATTAATTTTTGAAAAATAAAATAAGGTTAAATAATAATTAATTATTTTCCGAATAAGATCATGATTGAATAATACTTTTCGAAATGAAAATAATTTCAAGGGTACATTAATTAAATAAAGTAAAATAATTTTGAATAATATTTTTAAAAAATAAATAATTTGAAAATAAAATAAAATATTTTTGATTAATTTTTTTTTGAACTTAATAAAATTTGAAAATAAAATTAAGTATTAATAAAATTTTAATTTATCTTGAACATTACTTTTTATAAAGAAAAATTCGTAAATAATTTGAATTGATATTTTCTGGAAATAAATAATTAGAACGGTTTTGTTCTTGTTTAGCTTTATCGTGATTATATTTACCACGTTTTACGAACGAACCTTATAACCTTTAGATCGGACGTAAATGTCCAAGTTTGATCATGGTTTCGTTATTGAACAACTACGATTCAATAGTTTGCTCGTCTAAGGCATTGCTTTAGTCAATCTAGAATCCTTGTGGTGTAATTAGATTCTAAGATCGTGTACAGGAATCGAAGACGCTACTTTTTCGCATTTCCTCAAGAATCGTAAGCTAAACAGGTGAGTGGTGTATGTTACTTGTGCGTATGTATGAATGTGCTAGTAGGTCGAGTCAGAGCTGTAACTTAGTCCCTAAACGAACGAGCATGCAATGTATGATACGATGAATAACTCGACTGCTAGGACGAACTATTCTTGATGAATTATTATGCTAATATTTATGTGATTATAAGTACTTGATATTGTATACCGAATTGTTATGATTATTTTTATTGAGTTTTTTACTGATTTCCTGTTACTGGATTGTTATTGTACTGTATTGTTTGTTATTTTTGTAGGCCCTATTTTGGTGTGCGGAATCGTGGATAACCCGGAAGGTTAGGGCCGGAGGGTTACCTCGATCCACCATAGACCCGCTTCACAAGCCAAGCGTGGAGGTTACACTTGGGGAGTGAATGTCAAACTCCTGACATGAGAAGTCTATGCGCACAGTTAGTAAGGTAGCTCCTTACTTGGAGTGCTCGGTGAGGGCGTCATAATATGGACTGGAGGATGAGAGGATGACGGCATCAACAACTGTTGGTTACTTGTTTAATGTTCTTAAATTGCTATCACATGTGTTTATTTACTGTAATGTTATATATGTTCATGTATAATATGTTGCATCCATGCATCACACGCACATGTGCGCTACAGCCTCACTATGTTGGGCGATCAACTTACGCATTCGTGTTTACTTCTTTTTCAGATACATGTATCCTATGGTTTGAAGTCTAGCGTTGGTGTTGTCCGTCTCCGCGATCCTGTATGTCGATCGTTGAGGGTCATCCTCGTTGTTATCTTTTGCTTTTATTATGTTGTTATGTTTTGTGTTGTTTATGTATCTGTCATGATTAGTACTTAAGAGTGTTTATTTAGGAAACTTGTTATCGCGCGGTTTGCGCTTGTTTTGAATGTTGTGCCCGGTCCTGCACATAGCAGTGTTTTGTGTTTTTATGCTCCCGTGTTTGAACTATGATTCGAATTAATGTGAATTATTGTAATGTGTTATTTGTTTTGTTGAACAAAAAAAAATTTACTCTAAATTTGGTTGTGTTCACCGAATACGGATCTGTACTCGAGGGTGGGTCCACGTAGGACCCGACCCGGGGACTTGGGCCGTCACTAGTGGTATCAGAGCTTAGGCTTATAAGTCAGGTCAAGGATCCTCGGAAGTCGTCTGTTATGTCATGTCTTAACTATCTTTTCGAGTCCTTTCGTGTAATTATTATATGTTATGTATTTGTTTTTATCTTGTGAGTGTGATAGGATGTCGAGCCAGGATAATTGTTTTCAAGCGCATGAGAGAGAAACATGATTTTTTTAGGTTGAGTTGGGGCCTCACAGGGGCAATGCTGCTCCAACTTGTAATGATTCTAACCCTCGTCACACAGGTAGTCGACATTCTCGACCTCGTCGGGTCTATCCGCCCTTCCCTGAGTATGTGCGACTTGGAGGTTGTCGATCAAGGGTTGATTATCCCAATAGTGTGGTGCATGAGTTGGAGGTTGACCCTGATTGGTACTCTCGGGTTGCATCACTTGTAGGGACTCGTGCTCAGGAGATATCATATAAGATGACTTAGATTGAGAGCTCATTTAGGACTTCTTTTTAACCTTGTTTGTTTCGAAGTCCTCATGGCTAATTGAATGTTTTATTGTACTATGTGTCTGTTTTGATACACTATGATTGATTTTGTGATGTTCGACAATATTTTGATCGAAAACTAAACTAATTATGCGATAATTAGTTTAGTTTTGAATGATTTTCTTTTTGTCTAATATAGTACGTTCGGTCTCGTATGCTAACGAGTCGTCCTTCATTGTTTAGATGGCAGGAACTCAAGGTGATAGTTGTGCTAGTCAATTGGTTCCCTCTCGTCAGTCTGAGGGAGCACAGACAGTCCCACCAGTCGAAAGCTGAGCGGATCATTTTCCGCTTTGACAGAGTTCACCCAAGCTCTGCAAGGCTCTACACGAGCTGTGTCTCTACCAATTGCACCACTAGCTTTGGACCAGACCTTAGAACGTTTTCTGTTGTTCCTACCGCCCTAATTTCTTGGAAAGCGTGACGATCAAAATGCTGAAGGGTGGTTGGTCGAGATTGAGCATATCTTCCGAGTCATGGACTACCCAAACATTCCAAAAATTTCATTGGCCACTTATTGTTTGAAAGATGTTGCTAAGGCCTGGTGGCAAACGAAGGAAATAATTTGGGAGCAGAACCAAACCGAGAGAACCTTGGAGAACTTTGTTAAGGACTTTATCGATAAGTATGTGCCGCCTTTTATTAGGGATCTACATGAAGAGCAGTTTAATACTCTGAAGCAAGAGAATATAAGTGTGCCGGAGTTTGAGATTGTCTATTCCCGTCGAGTTCATTATGCTCCCCACTTGACTATGGATGAACCACGTCGCACCCTCCAATTTATCAAGTGCTTGAGGCCTGAACTTCAACGAACCCTTATTTCCCAAAACATAGCCTCTTATGTCGAAGTAGTTGGGAGGGCCACCCAAATTGAGAATGACCTGATTGAGCTCAAGGCATTTAGGGTTCCAGAGAAAAGGCCTTCGCAGTCAAATTGGAAAACTGGAAAAGTTTCAGGCAAGGAACCGAAGTTTGGAAATTCAAGCTCGAAAAATCTAGACAATTGTCACCAATTCAATCAATCACAAAAGCAATCAGGGAAATCAGATAAGGGTGCTTGCACGTATTGTGGAGTAAAAGGGCATGGAGAGCCCACGTGTTGGAAGAAAGCTGACAAATGCCTGAGATGTGGAAGTCAAGACCATTTGGTAAAATACTGTCCCAAGGCACCACTTGCACCAGCCGTAGCTAGCAAAGGACTATCATTGGCAACAAAAAGCGCGAAAGCGCAAAACTCACAGGAGAACCTTTCAAATGGAAAGGGAGCGATGAACAGAGCCTGACCTATGGTGCTATGGAAGGTATACAATATTGTTTTTAGGATTTATGTGTGGTATTATTTGGATATAGGGCATCTCATTCCTTCGTGTTATTGTGTTATGGATCTATGTTATTGAGTATGATTTAATGGGTTTCGTATAAGTTAGGATTCGTACTTCATCGGGAACCTCGTTTATAACGAGTTCAGCATAGAGATTCGAGGTTTAGATCTTGATAAGGGATTTCTCCTGATAATATGATTGCATTCCTGATCCTAGATTATGATATAATGATGGACCAGATGTCCAAATTAAGATATCATCATAAGTAATTGACACTTTCTACCCTGTACTTTTCGAACATCATGGACGAATTTGGGGACCAAATTCTTTTAAGGAGGGAGGATGGTAACACCCCGTAAATTTAAAATATTTTAAAATAAAGTTATTGAATTTTTAACCTGATTTTGTGTGATGTATTTTATTTTAATAAACATAGTATTTCTTTAAACTCAAACATACAATTAAAATTTTCGAGCACAAAAATTGAACTCTCTTTTGTGCTTTGTGTGCATTAATTATTTCCTATAGCATATTGGACTTAGAAATAATTTTATAAAGTGGTAAATTCCTTTTAAAAAGAGGAGGGGTCGTTTTATAATATTTTTGGACTTAATTGTACAAAAAAAAATATTTTGGGGCGAAATTGCACTTTCCCAAAACTTCAGGAGACAAAGTACAAAATTGCCCCAATCTTTTCAAATCTGCAGCAAAGTAATGATGGTTCCCTTCCTTGAAAATCTAAGCTGCCATCTCTCTCTCGGGTGAAGAAAACTTCACCAAATAAGAAACCAAGTATTGGTGGGAGAAGGAAATGATTATATTTTCCTTCCCCATGTAGCGTGTATAGATGTATATACATCTATATGAAATTAGGCTTATATATATATATATATATATATATATATATATATATATATATATATATATAGTATCATCAGATTGTCTTTTCACTTCGATTTGTCACATAGTTACAAACCTAAACAAACAATAAAAGAAAAATGAAAAAAAACTTCAGTTCTAAACTCCTTTTTTTACTGTGATTTTTTTGAAGATAAAGAGGTTTGATAAAGATGAGGCCGGTATAAAAGATCGAATATTCATCAAATTCACTATCATTGAGGGTTTGGGATTTCTTCGACAGGCTTAAAATATATATATATATATATATATATATATATATATATATATATATATATATATATATATATATATATATATATAGTCACTCCCTCACACTCTTACAATTTTTATCACATACTTAAACAAGTGAGTGAATATTCAATAGGAAACAATATAAGAGAGATAGAAAGAGAGTTAAAAAGAAAATAAAGTGAGAGAAGTGAGTATTTATTTTGGAAGGAGAAAGAACCATCACCACCACCACCGCCGTGTCACCACCGCCACCGTGCTGCCGCCACTGCCAGAATTCGCCGCTGTCGCCAACCGGAGTCAAGGGCATTGAGCTTGGAGAAGGAAATCAACTATTCAAGGTTTAAGTATAAACCATTTCTACCCCTTTTTGGTGTTTTTGTTAGTTGTTTTAAGAAATGAGTTTAACGTAGAAAGACTATAAATCCTTGTTTACCATTTTAAAACTTCTTGAATCCTAGATCTAGAGTTTCAATTTTTAGATTTGAGTTTTGATTTTCGTATGTGAAAGAGTTTAGTTTTATGATTTTATTAAAGATATAGGTTTGAGTTTGAAGATTTTGTTTAAAAATTCACATTTTGTAAAATGTTATGAAATTTTGGTTTTTGATGTTTTAGTAGTGAATGATGATTTGAAATTGTTCTTAAAATTATTGTGATGAATATTGTTGGGTTATGAAAGAATGATACTTTTATTTTAAGTTTAAAAGAGTTTTGTGGTTAAAAATGAAGATTTCAAAATCTTGGGGATTTTATTGAAATAAAATGTTTAAGCTTTTCTTCCATAGTTAAAATATGATTTTTGTAAAAATATGTTGAATTTCATTTTGTAAGTTTGATTAATTAATAATTCAAAGTTTTAATTGAGTTTTAAAAGCATGTTCATGTGAAAAATAAATATACATATACATATATATATATATACACACATATATATATATATATATATATATATATATATATATATATATATATATATATATATATATATATATATATACACAAAAGTTGAAGGGAGTGGTTTGCAATTTTTCGGTGAGTGGCCGGAGCAACCCCACCATCGGCCGGGTGCCGGGTGCAGGCCGGCTAATTGCTGCCCAGCCTTAACGGCTGCTGTGTGCAGCAGGCCACTGGGCCTGTTGCTTTTGCAATAGGCCCAGGTCTGTTGCATTGCAACATACCTACCCATTGGGCCTGTTGCAATTGCAACAGCCCACATGCCCATTTGTGGATTGGCCCAAAGGCAAGTCCATTAAAAAAAAATGCATAAAATATAAATTTTAATAAAATAAAATTAATAATAAACAAAAATAAAAATAGAAAATATGAAAAACCCATTAAAAAAAAATGCATAAAATATAAATTTTAATAAAATAAAATTAATAATAAACAAAAATAAAAATAGAAAATATGAAAAACCCATTAAATATAAATTTGTTAAGTATCAATTAATGTAATCTACTTTTAAATATTAAATTAAATAAATAAATATTTTGTCTTAAAGAAAAATAATTGTTTTATTTTTTTAATACTAAATTTCGATAATGGTGGTTTAATTAAATTAAGTAACAATAATTTCATTCAAAAATAAAATATGTTTTTTTGAAATTAATAATTTTATAAAATATACAAATAAATTATGATAACTTTAAATAGAGTAAATGCTTAACTTTTTTATGATATGATAAAAAAGTAATTTATAATAAAGAGATCTATATGAAAATAATGAATTGTAATTATTTTCAAGTTAAAAAAATATTTAGAAAATAAAATTCTACATTTATTTTTTCAAAAATAAATAATAAACCCATTTTTTTGAATAATAAAATATTTAATACATATGCTCCAAAAATAAATATTTTACTTAAATAATTTTGAAATATAAAAATTAAATAAAATATAAGAATTTTAGAATAAGAAAGATAATTAATTTTTGAAAAGTAAAATAAGGTTAAATAATAATTAATTATTTTATGAATAAGATCATGATTGAATAATACTTTTCGAAATGAAAATAATTTCAAGGGTACATTAATTTAATAAAGTAAAATAATTTTGAATAATATTTTTAAAAAATAAATAATTTGAATATAAAATAAAATATTTTTGATTAAATATTTATTTTTTGAACTTAATAAAATTTGATTAAAATTAAGTATTAATAAAATTTAATTAATCTTGAACATTAATTTTTATAAAGAAAAATTTGTAAATAATTTGAATAATATTTTCTGGAAATAAATAATTTCAAAAATAAATTGAAATAATTTTGGATAATTATTTTTTCTGAATTAATTAAGTTTAAAAATAAATTCTAATTATTCTTAATAATAATTTTTCTGAATTTAAATTAGTTTGAAAATAAAGATAAAAAGGTTTTAAAAAAATACATAATCAATGAGAATGAATTTAATTATTTATTAAAAAAAAATGATAAAGAATAATCAATTATTTTTCAAATAAATTGATAAATATATTAATACGATTTCACCGTTTTTCGTAGGGTTTGATTAAATCAATAGTAATGGTTTATGGGGTAAAATTATATAGAAATTATAGGGCCTAGTTACTTTATTCCGGATGGATCAATCTCAAGGAATAACAATATGTAAAGAAGATGAAGAACACGAAACAATGAATAATGAATATAGTATAGCAAAAGCTTTTCTATTAGATTAATATCAGATTGCCCAAATATGTAGGCGTAAGCTCTGATGAATATTGTGTAAATTGTGTCCATTATACAATGATGATCTAGTTATTTATAAAATTAAAATCCTAGCCATACAAGGAAACCTAGTCCTATTAGGAATCAGGATGTTTATCCTTCATTAGTTCGGATTGCAGCCTGGTTGCTGTGGAGAGTTATTTCTGATCAGGCCGACCTGTGGTTGCGTATGAGCTATAAGGTCGATCCGACCTAATATACTGGAGTCCATCCGAATATTATAAGGGGCATAAAATAGTCCCCATCAGTACTCCCTCACTTCTTCGAGCTGATATGCAATTGAAGCTCGTAGAAGTATTAGACCGATGTCGACTGACTTCTCTACGAATTGTGCCTCATTAAAAACCTTTCTCGGAAAAAACCCTATGGGAAAGAATCCTAAGCAAGGAAAAGAGTTTGACGTTTCATAGAGAGTTGCTATGTCGTTTATAATTTCTTTCTTCTCAGAGGAAATATTATGCTCTGCAACTGGGCGCCCAATATGATGAATTGTGGCTCTGTAGAGAGAACCTGATGCTTCGGCTGGATGCGGAGACCTCAAAGGCCAAGGGGCAAGCTCTTCAGATTGAGCTGTTTAATGATGATCTCCAGAAGTTACGTGATGAAAAATTAGCTCTTGAGAAGGAGAGGGATGATCTGGCTCACCTTAATGCTAATTTAGAGGAGTCTCGTCGCCGTGCTTTTGAAGAAGGTTATCAGAAGCGTCAAGAGGAGCTCATATCGTTTCTGGATACACCTACTCCCCGAAAAGGTGCTTCCTCGAGCAGGCCAACCGATCCCGACCAGCCTTGAAGCTTTCAACTTAGCCTTTTTTTTTTTTTAAATATTACTAGAGACGGTAGTTAAGGAATAGTATTTCCTTAATATTTTTGTAATACCAAACTTTATCTTGGTGTAAATATATTCCTGTTATTTCCAATCTGTTTTTTTTTAAAAAGTAATTTGCAGCACCTGGTTAACTTTGATAGTATAGATATCTATCACTTTACTGTTGAAGCAACTTTAGCTACTTGTAGTTAGCGATTCGTGCATAGAGCTCGATAAAAGCCTATTCTGATGGATTGATCATAGAATGGATCAATCGTTTCCAAGTATTAGTCTTGTAGCGACCTGCCGTATAGGTCGAAAGGAAGCAAGATGTCGTTATTGATTAGACAAAAGTCTTCCTTGATTTGGAGATGTTTACTTATAGTGTATGACGTTTTGCCTACCCTTTATTACGTTTATTGTGTCTATAAATATGCAGATTCCATGTAACCTTTCTATAATGGCTTCATATGTATTTCCACCCGTTTCTTCCGTAGAAATAATAAAGTATGAGAATTTTTGGCGGACCAAATGGCGCTTTAGTTGTCCAGAATCTCATTTCTTCTTTGGTTTGGGTGGAATTAGAAAAATGGGAAGTGCATCTTTCTCCGAGGGATCCATTATATTTGAGCCAGTTTTAACGGAAAGCTGGTCAATTCATCAAGAATGGCCAACACTCCTCTGTTTTCAGCATTTCGTTCTGTTATGGCGACTGTCATATGCGGCAGAGATGGAGCGTTGTGTACTATTATCCTTTCCTGGCATCCTTGCAAGAGCCCTTGTTGAATATGTATGCCCCTTTAGTCAAGGATGTAATACCAATATCCTTTTCTGATCAAGCCGGATACTATGTTTTCAGGGTGCTGGTCTCAAGAATGATAGCAGCAAGTCAAGAACTTATTTGATTATGATAGTAGACTATTGTAATAGATGTAGAGAGAAACTGTAATCCTGTAAACATTGCTGAATGTGATTTCATAATAAAACATATTGTGTTTCATTATCTTTTTCACTTTGTTTACCGTTGTAGCTCATATTGAACCTTCAATTTGTAGGTCGATCCACGTAGGTCGTTAGAACTTTTAATTGTCGAGTAGTTGGCTTATCGTCCTTATCGATAATCGATCAGTAAAGGATGGTAGACATTATTTTGTCCTTTGTGAAGATCTTTATAAAGCTTTCTTTGTAACTCCTTCGCATACATTCTAATCAGAATTAATCTTTTAGAATAGCTCGTCTACTACTTTCAGAACCAATGTTTCTATGTACAGACTGTGAGCTTCATTTTCCTCAAATAAAACAACCATTACGTTGTCATGTCATATCTTTAGTGTGGGAGGAATTGGAAAATGTAGAACCTTTAGTTAGATCCAACTCGTTTAGACCCCCTTAAGCAATTCTATGATATATGAGGCAGTGACTAGTCCGTATGCCCTAGCATGGACGACTATGTCAACTACTTTTCCGTCAGATTTCCTGGACTCCAATAGGAAAGCTGGATTCTATATAGTTGGGTTCCCATTAGTCTTCAAAACGATCAACTATTTCGTAAACTCCGTTTAGAAAGAGCAGATCTGGTGAAAATGCCCGTTCCTTAATCTATCTTCTTTGTTTGGTATTGATCGTCAGTCGAGCATTCTCTGTAAAGTTCTAAGTTGTCCCTCACTGAATAAACTTGAACGTGTATGGAATTTCATAAGCTAGTCATTTCGACCTTCATACCCCCACTCTCATCGAGCAGCTTTATCGACTAACCTAGCGCTGTTCCAACTTACTCGCATTAAATAGGGGAAGTCAAAAGTTGCAATCTCGTCCTTTGATCAAATTGTTCCAACCGTAGGATTAAATTAAGATCTTCCTATAAATAGATAGGCCGTTTCTTCCCATATCTGTTCATACCGTACGAAATGGAGACGTCAGTTTCTTTAGGTTTTATCTTGCCCAGTGATCCCGTAATTTTTAAAAAGTGACATTACCGTGATCCATTATGTCATAATAACTCAAGCATCATTTGCCTTGTACTGACAAGTCCCATTAACGCCCTACTTAGTACTGACGGGTCCCATGTGGCCTCAGCCTTAGTCTTCATGGGGTTGGGGTCCATGGTATTTTGTTAGCACATGGAGGGTTCATACTTACCAGGCATCCCTGTTCTTGGATGTTACTTCCGGAGTGATAGACCGTCGGGGTGTACTGGTAAATTTTAACTTTTGCGACGGTCCTCGCGAGATCTCGTTTCGGACGAACAACTGCAGCAATCTCTCAAGCAGGAGATCGTTTTGGTCGAATGACGGCTACAGGCTAGCTGGCTTGTAATGGCCGTTCCGATCAAAGGGAGAATCGATCTTCAGTGTTGGTCCCAAGTGGTCAGATGAGGTTTAGAGGGGGGGGGGGGTGAATAAACCTCTTTAAAATTTTCTTTCAATTTTAACTTTAAAACTTCTCTCTAACTGTGAACAGACTAAGCTGATCAGAGTAGTAAGTTACAAGTCTGTTCGCGAACAAATCTTTAAACAGGTTGATGACCACTCGTCTGATAATTACTTAGCTGATTTTGTTAAATCAGTTTTAATACTTAGAGTACTTGCAGCGGATTTTTCAAAGTGTTTTTCACAAGTATTCTCAGTAGTTTGAAAAGTGTTTCCCCAGTTTTATAAACTCCTTTTAAAATCTTTTCAAATAGTTAAGTAAAGTGTTTTTATGCAATCAGAAGATATGCAAGTTTAAAAGCAATGTAAAAACACAGGTAATTTTTATAGTGGTTATATGGATGTAAATATCCTTTAATCCACTCGTCCAAGTCACAAAGATCTTGGGTTATACTAGAAACACAAAGTAACCAGTACACTCTGCTTACGCCGATCAACAAATGAACAGGCCGTAAGTGCGCAGTAAGAAATCACAAAGAAATCCTACTCTCTGAAGTAATATCACTCACTTAGATGGATATCTACTTCTCACAACACTCTTGTTTACAAAATCACTTAGAAGATGTATTTTTCTTTGTTCTTCAACTTCGCTTTTCGTCAACAGATGACTAAGCTGATGAGTGAGCTGTTCTTGAGACTTAAAGAATTTTGCTTCGAAAATTTCTCAGAGATTGTGTTGCTTGTATTCTCTTCGTCTCTTTCAGCTATTTATACTTGAGGTTTGAAAAATGTCCGTTGAAGAGAGACAAGATTCAAATTCCTCAAGTACTGGTCCTTAATTTCCGCGAACGGCTCTTTTGCAGTCTGTCCGTACTGTCAACAGTACTATTCTGCAGGCAGCATTAAATGCACCCAGCTGATGCGAAGCATTTCTTCAATCATTTGTCTTTAATATCCTTGTACTTCAGCATTTATTACTCCCAGGGGCATTTATTACCGTTGGGAAGACTTTATGATCCTTTCCACTTGGCTGTCGGAGGCGCAGATCTGATGACGAACTTGGCTGATCTCAAACTTGAACAAATCTGATTTGAGTCGGTTGATCTTCATCAGTCTGATAACTTTCCTTCAGCAGATCAGAAGTCTTGGACCTTGAAATTTTGACTCTTCTGATGTCTTCTTGTACTTAGTCAAAATTCCTTCCAAAGGGATCATCAGCTAAGTTACTCCATACTTAGCAGATTTTGAAGTTTTGGAATGCATCAAAACCTCCCTTCTAAATTTGTCTTCAGTGCCTTCATCTTCATCCTTATCCAACAATTTCCCCCTTTTTGATGATGACAAAACTTCAGTCAAGTACCTGTTAAGACTTAAGCTAAAGATTGTAATCCTCAAAATTTTCTGAGATAGAAAAAGTATATTGGATTGAACTTGTCTTTTTATTGATATTGAAGGTGAATTACAATTACAAGTTCATCAGATGAGATGTCTGAAGAATGGATAAAGTAAACTGATTACAAGATTTTACAAGTCCTAACTATCAGCTTCTTCATTAGATTCTTCAAGCACTTCTTCGTATTCATAAGATGACTCCTCATCATCTTCTTCTTCATCTTCATCAGCTTCTTCACCTTGAAGGATGACTTCTTTAGCAGCTTCCATTTTCTCTTTAAGTTGCTGCTCTCTTAGAAGTTCCATCGCCTTCCTAGCTTATTCTGTATTTTTGTACTTGGTCAAAGGCTCTGATTGATCAGCAGCAGCGTCTTTGGATTCAGCCATTACTTCATCAGTTTTGGCTTTTTCCTTAGTCTCTTCTTCAGACTTGTCTTTGCCTTGTACCTTTCCACGTTCTTCTTCAGCCGTCTTGGTCAGTTCAGTAGTTTCATCAGTTTTCTTTTCTTCAGCAGCAGAGGTTTCCTTGGTTGATTCTTCCCCTTTATCTTCCCCCTTTTTGTCATCATCAGACTTGATGACTTCTTCAGGTTTGGCAGCAGGGTTGAGTGCAACTGTTGGAACCTTCATAGCAGCACCTATGGTCTTTAAATTCTGATTAACTACGTCATGACTTGCTGTAAGGTGATCAAGAGTTGTGCTGATGTTGTCAGTCTGATCATTGAAGTAGTCAATGTTAAGGTTTATAGTTGCAATCTCATTTTGAATTTCCTATACTTCATGCAACATCCCTAAGTTGACTTCCTTCTCTTCTTCACTGACTTTGATGAAGGTTGCAGTCAGATCAGCTATCTTGTGTTCAGCTCTTTGTAGGGCAGTATGAAGGTGATTTACATCAGCCTTCACATCTTCCACATTTCTGTTCATGTCATTAAGGCTGCGCACTAACTGCAAAGAGTTGTCTTGAGGAATAGGAAAACTATCAACTTCTTTCTTTATGATCTTCTGTGTTGACTGTTGCATAGATTCCAGCTGAAGTTTATTTGACTCTGCCAACTCTGTCTTAAGCTCATTCTTCAGCTCCTCTTTAACCTTCATCAGCTGCTGGTGATGCTTCTCTTCCAGTTCCTTTACTGAATTCTCCATCAGCATCTGGAAAGCTTCCATCAGTGATGAGTGTTCATCACCTGATGAAGCAGAAGCAGCAGCTTCATCCTTTTCTTCAGTCTCCTGGTGGACAGGGACATCTTCCATCTTGGTCTCCTGATGATCTTCAGAAGCCTTAGCATTCCACTCAATGGCTAAGGGCTTGTCAGCAGACTTGTCAGCAGCTTTATGTTCATCAGTGACGTCATCATAGAACAGGTTAGTGATTGTGCCATCATCGTTGAAGCAAGTTGTTTGTCTAATCTGCCTCACAATGATCCAGGGGTTGACAAAGGCGTTATTCCCCTTGGACACTTCACTGAACTCCTTTACTTCCTTGCCAAAGATAATGTGCTGGATACTTGGCAATTGGGGCAACTCACTTGAGTGACCCTGCTGATATCTTGACCTTTCTGCCCATCTCTTCAGGGCGGTCATAACAGCAATGTTAACTGCTCTTTCTTCAGCATTGTCAGACTTTCTTCTCTTGGCTGGCAGGGAGTTGTCTATTTTCTTGGCCTCCTCCAGTGCAAACTCCTTTGCATACTGATGCATGACATCTCTGACATAACTGGGATCCAGGGCCTTCTGAATGGAGTCTGTTCTTAGCCAATTAAGAACCCATTGTTCTTCATCAGCTAACTCCTTTGAGTTTTGAAGTTCAAGTATAGATTTGTTCAATCTGTTGTCTCTCCAATTGATGTATCTTGGCTTCTCTTGATTGAACAGAGTCTTTAACATCAGCTTCTGATCATAGTAAGCTAAGGACTTCTCGAATTTCTTGAAGAGGTCCTTATCAGCATACACTATGTTAAAAGCTCTTCTAACTTCAAACTTTTCTTTGGGTTTGGGCTCAGCAGCAGGCATCTTTGGTTTTCTCTTCTTTTCTTCATCTTTGCCTTCACCAATTTTGATGCTACCTCCATGGACAGATCCATGAGCATCAGTCTTGCTAAGCTCAATGACCAATGCCAATTCAGCAGCCTCAGCAGCTTGTCTTTCTGCCTCGGACATCTTCCTTCTGGCTTCATCCTTAGCAGCTTGGGCTTTGCTCAGCTCAAGAGCTTTCTTTTCTTCCAATTCATCCTGCTTTCTTTGTTCAGCAGCTTCCCTTGCCTTTTTATCAGCTTTAGAGATTTTCTTTCTCTTAAGCACTATTTTCCTTTTGCCTTTGTCAGCTGGAGCAGGAGCTGGACCAGCAGATGAAATGGGAGCAGCAGCTATAGGATTGATGATCATGATGTCTGGATCATCTTGAGGTTGAGCAGCCTCAACTGTTGGTGCAGTTTGAGTCAACTGTTGCGCATCAGCTTTGTCAGCAACAGAAGCCCCAACAGCTTCAAGGGGTCTTTCAGCAGACTCAGGACTTGATCTCACCAAGTATACCAACTCAGTGTCCTTCTCTAAAAATGTAATCTGCTTCCTTACTGACTTCTTTGACAGACCCTGAATAGGTCTTGAAGCAGCTGTATCCCTTAGTTGGCTCCTTGTCCTGTGAGAGACATTCTCAGCAGGTTTTTCAGCAGATGGAGTCCTTGAAGGTGATGCAGGAGACATTCCCCTTACATCAGCAGTGGTCTGACTTATAATTTGATTAACAGCAATGTCAGCCACGGTCTTCACTTTCTTTGAAGCCTTCTCCTTAGGTTGATCATCAACCTTCTTCTTCTTAGTCTCAACAGCCAAGTCAGCTGTTTTGACTAATCTCCTTTGCCGTTTGGCAGGAACCTCCTTTGGTTCCTCATCTTCATCCTCTTCAGGCTCACCAGCCTTTCTCTTCATAACAGGCAAGTACTTGGACATTGCCTTGGATTTATGGATCTCCTTTCCATTTAACATAACACAACCCAGTTTTGACAGCAGATAACTGAGTGTGATTCTGTGGTTGGTGTAGGGGCCTTTTCCTTTCTTCACTTCAAGGAAATCAGCGAAGATGTACCATATTATGATGGACCAGTTGACTTCCAGCCCATAATAGATAGCAGCCATGATGCCGAACCTCTTCATGGTAACAGCATCTAGAGAAAAGGTACAGTTCTCTATCAGCTTAGAGACCATATCAGCCATCCTCTGATATTCGTCCTTCAACTGTTTCTTCCTAATGTTGCCAGTCAACATTTCTCCTTCCTTGGCGCAGATCGCCCAGAATTGTTGGTGCTTTTCTTCAGTCAGCACAGTAACATCGTGTCTACCTCTGTTTGGGAGACCAAACGTCTCGTGAAGAACAGCGAGTGTGATGACTACAGATTTGTCACCGACTATCGCCTTGATTTCCATAGAGTTGTAATCAGCAGATGCCGTATTGTAATACTCCATAACCTGGTCAGTCCAGATTACGCCTTCGTTGTACTCCATGAAATTCACCAACTGTTCAGATTTGAACTTTTTCAACAGCTCCTTCATCAAATCCGTACCAGATTGGTAGTAGGATTCATAAACTAGGAACATACCTTCAGCGGCCATCTTAATCTGTTGAAAGTTAGAGAAATAGGAAGAGTTTTGCAGAGAATTTGCAAGTAAATTTTCTCTCAAGTGTGCTTTGAATATTTAGGGTGCGTAAAGAGCTACACGGCTGATCAGATTGAGATTTATAGAGTTAGGGTATCTTGGAATCCGTGATACCAGCCAACCGTTAGATCCGTTTCTTGTCAGTGATGATCGTGCGGCGTCAGTTAAGACCTTTCAAATTCAAATTGCATTAAATGAGGAGCGGGAATTTGTACCGCCCTTCTGTCACTTGTAAAAGCGTGTTTTAAAATGAAACATTTTAAACAGTCAGCTTTTACATAAGCGATCAGATGAGTAAATTAAATACTTATCTGATGGACTAATGTCCTGAAGACACAGTTGTTATCAGAGAAAGCCAATAGCTGATAACCTTCCTCAGCTGTTTGTCAATCCAGCTAGATAAATAAATCTTCATTATTCAAGATTTTAATCTTCTGTTGAAAACATAACTTCAACTAACTGACATTAACAGATTTCATCTTTTAATCAGAAGTACCGCTAGTCTTACACGTTCCCCCTGACTTTAAGAATTCATAAGTTAACTAGTCTGTTGAGAGTTAATCCTTGAAGATAAATAAAATGAGTAAGCTGTTGAACTTTAGTCTTCTGATAAGTTCCCCCTCAGCTTATGCATCTAATTTCAATAAACCTAGTTCAGCTCTTAGAGTTGAAAACCTTGTCTCACTTAAAGGTTTTGTGAAGATGTCAGCAATCTGATTTTCAGTAAATACATACTCTATTATGACATTTCCTTTCTCCACATGATCTCTAATAAAGTGATGCTTGATCTCAATATGCTTAGTCCTTGAATGACTTGTAGTGTTCTGAGTAAGGCTGATTGCACTTGTATTGTCACAGTAGATTGGAATTCCACTGATCTTGATGTTGTAGTCTTCCAGTTGATGCTTCAACCATAAGGTTTGTGCACAGCAAGCTCCAGCAGCTATGTATTCAGCTTCAGCAGTAGATATGGATACTGAATTCTGTTTCTTACTCATCCATGAGATCAGACGACTACCTAAGAACTGACAGGCACCTGTTGTGCTCTTTCTATCAATCTTGCAGCCAGCAAGGTCAGAATCTGAATATCCAATAAGCTTAAATCCAGACTCTCTAGGATACCACAATCCCAAATCTTGAGTGCCCTTAATATATTTCAGTATTCTTTTGGCAGCTAAGAGATGAGATTCCTTGGGATTTGATTGGAATCTTGCACAGACCCCAACTGAGTACATGATATCAGGTCTGCTTGCCGTTAGATACAACAATGACCCAATAATGCCTCTGTATTTGGTTATGTCCACTGATTTGCCATCTTCGTCTTTATCCAAGCGAAGACTTGTAGACATTGGAATAGTAGCAGTAGAGCTAGTCTCCATACCAAATTTATTGAACAGATCCTTTGTGTATTTTGCTTGGCTGATGAAAATTCCATCAGACAACTGTCTGACTTGCAAACCAAGAAAATAATTAAGTTCTCCCATCATGCTCATTTCAAACTTGTTCTGCATCAGCTTTGAGAACTTGTCACACATCTGTTGGTTAGTTGAACCAAAAATAATATCGTCCACATAAATTTGCACTAGCAAAATATGTTCTTCCCATTCAATAGTGAACAAGGTCTTGTCAACTTTGCCTTTGCGAAATCCTTTAATTAAAAGAAAATCAGATAAGGTATCATACCATGCTCTTGGAGCCTGTTTTAGTCCATAGAGGGCTTTCTTCAGACGATACACCTTGTCTTCTTCTTGATAGACTTCTAAACCAGGTGGTTGTTCAACATAAACTTCTTCTTGCAATTCTCCATTGAGAAAAGCTGATTTCACATCCATCTGATAGACGGTGAAATTTTTGTGAGCAGCATAGGCAAGAAAGAGTCTGATTGCCTCTAATCTTGCTACTGGTGCAAACGTTTCATCAAAGTCAATGCCTTATTCTTGGCAGTAACCTTTGGCCACTAATCTTGCTTTGTTTCTGGTGACTTCACCATCTTCATTCATCTTATTCCTGAATACCCATTTAGTGCCAATGACTCTTTGATGACTTGGTCTAGGAACTAAGTACCAGACTTTATTCCTTTCAAATTGATTTAGCTCTTCTTGCATAGCTTCAATCCACTTGGAATCACTAAGAGCTTCTTCAATCTGTTTGGGCTCAATTTGGGATAGGAAGCTGACGAACATTGCATCACTTGCAGCAGCTCTCCTAGTCTTTACTTTACCCAAAGGATCACCAATCACCAACTCTGGTGGGTGATTCTTGAGCCATCTGAGATCAGGTTGCAAATCGTAATGTTGTCCTTTGTTTTGATCTTGCAACTCTACTGTTGGAGATCCAGTAGTAGTCTTTTGAACATTTGTTGTCTGTTGAACAGTCTCTGGTCTATCAGCTATTTGCAACTCGTCTGTTAGACGATCAACACTGTGATTTTGAACAGCACTTGAGTTATCAGCTGGGTTGAGATCAGGTAGTATGATGGGAACATATTCTTCATTCTTTCCAACATTCAACTTCTGTAAATCAATAGACAGATCTTGATTAACATTTTGATTCTTTTCAGAAGATTGACTTGGTTCATCAAATACTACATGAATGGATTCCTCTATTAGTAATGTTCTTTTGTTAAAAACTCTATAAGCTTTACTAACAGTAGAGTATCCTACAAAGACAGCTTCATCAGCCTTTTCTGCAAATGCAGTAAGGTGATTTTTACCATTATTTAAAACATAGCATTTACAACCAAAAATCTTAAAGTAATGAATGTTTGGCTTCTTGTTGTTCCAAACTTCATATGGAGTCTTGTTTTGGTGCTTTTTGATCATGCGTCTGTTTTGGGTAAAACATGCTGTGTTTGTTGCTTTTGCCCAAAATCTTTGAGGCAGTTTAGCTTCAGCTATCATGGTTCTGACAGCTTCCTTCAGTGTTCTGTTTCTCCTTTCAGCAACACCATTCTGTTGAGGGGTTCTAGCAGCTGAATACTCATGATGTATTCCTTTGATATTACAATACTCTTCAACAGTAGAGTTTGTAAACTCTGTCCCTCTATCTGATCTGATCTTCAATATCTTTATGCTTTTCTCATTTTGGATCAGCTCCATCATATTAGTAAGATGTTCCTTGGTTTCACTTTTCTTTTCCATGAATATCACCCAAGTATATCTTGAATAGTCATCCACAACAGCTAGGCAGTATTTCTTTCCACCATTGCTGACTGGATCAATGGGTCCAAATAAGTCCATATGAAGCAGCTCCAATATTCTTCCAGAAGATTGATGCTTCTTGCTTTTGAACGATGACTTGATTTGTTTACCCTTCTGACAAGCGTCACAAAGCTTATCTTTGCTCATGACTGTCTTTGAAATTCCTTCTACCAGATTGTTCTTGATAAGTCTGTTGATGGTCTTGAAATTCACATGATTCATTCTTTTGTGCCACAGCCAACTAACTTCACTTGGTGTTGATGCCACCAAACAGATGTTTGAATTCTTGTCAGCAGAATTCCAGTCGACTATGTAGACATTCCCTTATCGTCTTCCAGATAAAATTACCTTCTTTGTACCAATCTGTTCAACATAGCACTTATCTGTTGAGAAGATGACTGAATATCCTTTGTCACAAAATTGACTTATGCTCAGCAGGTTGTACTTTAGGCCTTTAACATATGAGACGTCAGATATCTCTATGTTTCCCTTGATTAAGCTTCCTTTTGCTACAATCTTGCCTTCTTTACTGTCTCCAAAAGTAACTTTTGGACCATCCACAGCAACAACATCAGTCAGTTCATGTATGCTTCCACACATGTGCCTTGAACCGCCACTGTCCAAGTACCAAATCTTCTCTACTTTACTCCTACTCCTAATCCTAACCTACAAAACAAAATTAAATTGTTTTAGGTACCCTTATTGAGAGGGTCCTGAAGGATTAGTTCCACCTTTGACAACCCAAGATGATGAAGTCTTAGGCTTCTTAGGTTTCTGAGTTTCAACAGGAGTATGAACAGCTTTGCCTTTACCACGTTCATCAGATTTGTCATATTGTTGATGATCAGCATGATAAGGATAATGTTCAAATGCAGAGTAAGATGCATGATAAGGAGGATATGCATGCATTGGATGAGCAGGATATGGTGCATAGTAAGTTGGAAATTGAGGTGCATGATACATAGGATGATATGCAGCAGGTTGCACATAATAAGACTCATTTCCATACCAAGCATTTTGATTTTTCTTATTCTTATGCTTCTTTGGTTTACTACTTGCTTGCTCATTAACAGACGACTTAGTTTTATCACTAGTCTGATTAGTTTTAGCCTTATCAGAGGACTTCCTAGGACTCTTCTGTTTAGGCTTACTAGTCTGTTTTCCTACACTAGGCTCTTTGCTCTTTTTAGCCTTAGGAGTTTTCGTCTCCTTTAATACTTTCTCAGGTGAAGCAGGTCTAGCAGTTTGAACATACATGATGACCTTACTATTGTCAGCAGATATAAATTTCTCAGTATGATTCAATTCTTGCTTATCCTGTTCTAAAGGTGTCTTCTGTTTACTAGACATATGAGTGGATGCAACAGATGACTTCTCATGAGACTCAATGACTTTCTCAAGTTCCATGATTTTTCCTTTATAGACTTCACATTCAGCTTTCAGAGACTCATGTTCTTGCTCAAGCTGTTTATATTCAGCTGATTCTCTTGGCCTTTCAGCTGAGAGTTTCAGTGAACTGTTTTGCTCTTTTAGAAATATCATCTCTTCCTTAAGCTTTTTATATGCTTCAGCAATAGCAGTATTGTTAAGCATCATTTGTTCAAATGAACTAAATAGTTCATTCTCAAGAGGAGTTACCTCACTATCCTCAGAGTCATCAGATTCCTTAGCCATCAGGCAGAGAAGGGCAGGGCTCTCTTCATCAGAAGACTCTTCATCAGAAGTGTCAGAATCTGAATCAGATGAGTAGACGGCAGCTGGCTTTTCTGCTTCTGCTACCATCGCCTTAGTTTTCTGATGCTTTCTTTCTTTTCTGATTCTCTTTTCTTCTTCAGTATACTTCTCAGCTTTAGGATATGGGTAGTCTCTAATGAAATGACCCAGTTTCCTGCAATTATAGCACATCATCTTAGATTTATAAGAATCCTTATCCTGAGGAGAAGAAGTAGGGTTAGAAGTAGAAGCATTGTTATATTTGTTCTTCATTTTTCATCTGTAGAACTTTTTGAAGTTGTTCATCAGCAATGCAACGTCTCCAACAGTGTACTCCTTTTTGTTGAGTAGCGTGGCTTCATCAGATGAGTCCACATCTTTGCTTTTGTGAGCTGGCCTTCTGGGATTTTCAGCAGCAACAAGTGCAGCTGTTGGACTTGAAGTTGAGGTTTCTTCAACACCCATTCTTGGCAGTTTATACTCGTACGCCTTGAGTACTGAGAACAGCTCGGTGAGAGAAATCTTGCCCAGATCTCTTGACTCTTCCATTGCTGTCACCTTCATGTTGAACTTTGGAGGTAGAGCCTTCAGCACTCTGACGGTTATCTCCTTGTCCGTAAAGGTTTTTCCAAGCTTTAACACTTCATTCAACGTCCTCGTAAACCTTGTATCCATTTGGTCAATGGTTTCCGTAGACTTCATCTTGAAGTTGTCCAGCTTTTCCAGAGCAACACTCAGCTGATGCTCTTTGATGGCGTTGTTTCCTTCACTCATGTCACGAACCTTGTCCCACATTTCCTTTGCAGTTTTGCAATGTTTGACTTTGTCAAACCGATCATTGTCCAGGGCTTTGGTCATGATGAAATGACCAACTTTATCCAGATTGAACAGCTTTATTTCTTCGGCTGTCATCTCTATCAGATCTTTTTCCACCACCAGTTCAGCTTCATCAACTATAATGATCTTGGTGAATTTGAATGGACCTTTTATGATACATGTGTACATGTTGTCATTATAGGCAGCTAAGAAGATCTCCATTCTGATCTTCCAGTCTTCAAAAGACATACCAGCAATGTGGGGAACATGACTGATATAGTCCATTTTTAAAAAAGTTTTGATTTTTCAAAAATATGCTCTTTTGAAAAGTTTTAAAACCTTTGAAAAACACTTGGATCAAGCTCGTTGATCAGGCAGCTGATTCAAATGAACCACCTGCTCTGATACCACTTGTTGGTCCCAAGTGGTCAGATGAGGTTTAGAGGGGGGGTGAATAAACCTCTTTAAAATTTTCTTTCAATTTTAACTTTAAAACTTCTCTCTAACTGTGAACAGACTAAGCTGATCAGAGTAGTAAGTTACAAGTCTGTTCGCGAACAAATCTTTAAACAGGTTGATGACCACTCGTCTGATAATTACTTAGCTGATTTTGTTAAATCAGTTTTAATACTTAGAGTACTTGCAGCGGATTTTTCAAAGTATTTTTCATAAGTATTCTCAGTAGTTTGAAAAGTGTTTCCCCAGTTTTATAAACTCCTTTTAAAATCTTTTCAAACAGTTAAGTAAAGTGTTTTTATGCAATCAGAAGATATGCAAGTTTAAAAGCAATGTAAAAACACAGGTAATTTTTATAGTGGTTATATGGATGTAAATATCCTGTAATCCACTCGTCCAAGTCACAAAGATCTTGGGTTATACTGGAAACACAAAGTAACCAGTACACTCTGCTTACGCCGATCAACAAATGAACAGGCCGTAAGTGCGCAGTAAGAAATCACAAAGAAATCCTACTCTCTGAAGTAATATCACTCACTTAGATGGATATCTACTTCTCACAACACTCTTGTTTACAAAATCACTCAGAAGATGTATTTTTCTTTGTTCTTCAACTTCGCTTTTCGTCAACAGATGACTAAGCTTATGAGTGAGCTGTTCTTGAGACTTAAAGAATTTTGCTTCGAAAATTTTTCAGAGATTGTGTTGCTTGTATTCTCTTCGTCTCTTTCAGCTATTTATACTTGAGGTTTGAAAATGTCCGTTGAAGAGAGACAAGATTCAAATTCCTCGAGTACTGGTCCTTAATTTCCGCGAACGGCTCTTTTGCAGTATGTCCGTACTGTCAACAGTACTATTCTGCAGGCAGCATTAAATGCAGCATTAAATGCACCCAGCTGATGCGAAGCATTTCTTCAATCATTTGTCTTTAATATCCTTGTACTTCAGCATTTATTACTCCCATGGGCATTTATTACCGTTGGGAAGACTTTATGATCCTTTCCACTTGGCTGTCGGAGGTGCAGATCTGATGACGAACTTGGCTGATCTCAAACTTGAACAAATCTGATTTGAGTCGGCTGATCTTCATCAGTCTGATAACTTTCCTTCAGCAGATCAGAAGTCTTGGACCTTGAAATTTTGACTCTTCTGATGTCTTCTTGTACTTAGTCAAAATTCCTTCCAAAGGGATCATCAGCTAAGTTACTCCATACTTAGCAGATTTTGAAGTTTTGGAATGCATCAAAACCTCCCTTCTAAATTTGTCTTCAGTGCCTTCATCTTCATCCTTATCCAACATTCAGAGTCTGGCCATTGAACTAAATAAGTCGACCATCCTGAGCAGCATGCTTCTTAGGTGGTTAAAGGAGAACGTCGAGGCTCCAGGATGAAGATTGATGTTTCCGTGGACATTGTTGTGAAAAGCTCCGATCTATTGAATAGGATTTTCCACTTTTGTATTTTTAACAATATGTACATCAAAAAATGTTCATTGTATTCATATGAATAAAACTTGATGTTTCTCTTTATCTTTGTGTGCTTGTTCTTGCTGATGTTAGTTTAGTTCTTGTTTATCAATGAATGGTTTTAACATTTTCTAAGTCTGCTTTTAGTCCTCGACGAGTGTTTATCGAGCGGTTCGATTTTACTCAATTTTTTACTTAGGTTTTTTTTACCAATAATTGGCTTTAACCCTTTTAGTCTTCGTTTTGGAGATCGATGAGTGTTTATCGAGTGGATCGATTTTACTCAATTTTTTTAATTAGGTTTTTTACCAATAATTGGCATTCACCTTCTTAGTCTTCGTTTTGGAGATCGACGAGTGTTTATCGAGCGGATCAATTTCACTCAATTTTTACTTAGGTTTTTTACCAATAATTGGCTTTAACCCTTTCAGTCTTCGTTTTGGAGATAGATGAGTGTTTATCGAGCGGATCGATTTCACTCAATTTTTACTTAGGTTATTTACCAATAATTGGCTTTAACCCTTTAGTCTTCGTTTTGGAGATCGATGAGTGTTTATCGAGCGGATCGATTTCACTCAATTTTTTACTTAGGTTTTTTACCAGTAATTGGCATTAACCCTTTTTAGTCTTTCGCTCTGGAGATCGACGAGTGTTTATCGAACGAGTCGATTTTTACTAAGTCGTAGACTTAGGTTTTTTACCAATAATTGGCTTTAATCCTTTTTAGTCTTTCACTCTGGAGATCGACGAGTGTTTATCGAACGAGTTGATTTTTACTCAGTCGTAGACTTAGGTTTTTTACCAATAATTGGTTTTAACCCTTTTTAGTCTTTCGCTCTGGAGATCGACGAGTGTTTATCGAACGAGTCAATTTTTACTCAGTCGTAGACTTAGGTTTTTTACCAATAATTGGCTTTAACCCTTTTGAATCTTTGATTAATTCATAGGCATGGAACATACTCCAAAAGAATTTAAGCAAAAACTTTTATTGCAACAATTGTTATGAAATCTTTGAACAAAATAAATGACAATTAAGATAATAAAGGAAAAAAAGGTAGTAAGGATAATTCGTAGGATTCATCGTCCATAGTATCTTTTCAAGTTAACTGCGTTCCAAGTCCTTGGTAGGGGTGTTCCATCCAGGTGCGCAATCTTGTATGAACCTTTCTTTCCTATGCCAATGACGATGTAAGGTCCATCCCAATTCTGTTGTAATTTTCCAACATGCTTGGACACCTCTACCTTCTTTAGTACTAAGTCGCCCTCTTTGGAGGTTCGTATACGCACCTTTTGATTATAGGCTTTTTCCATATTCGATTTAGTGACTTGCAAACGTACTGCCGCTTTTTCTCTTAAGGCTGCATTCAGATAAACATCATCCTGTCTAGCCTTTTCATTTTCCCGCTGTCGTACATATCGATCCTCGATGTCGGGGCCAATGCTTTGACTGGAATCACAGCCTCCGATCCGTATACCAAACTGAACGGGGTTTTGCCAGTCGAGGCTTTGACAGTCGTCCGGTTTGCCCAAAGCACTCCGGGGAGTTCATCTAACCATCTTCCTTTGGCTGCCCCTAGTCTTTTCTCCAAAGATTTGACTATTTCACGGTTTGCTACCTCAGTTTGTCCGTTCGCCCTTGGGTGACCTACCGAGGTGAAGTTTTGTTGAATTCCAAACTTAGAGCAACATTCCATTACTTGTTTTCCCGCGAATTGAGTTCCAATGTCAGAGATTAGGATTCGCAGGATGCCAAATCGACATACTATAAATTTCCATAGGAAATTAATTACTTGAAACTGTGTTATTCGAGCCAGGGCGATGCATTCTATCCATTTACTGAAATACTCGACAACGACCAAAACATAAGTTTTCTTTGATCTGGCTACTGGGAATGGACCCACAATGTCTATTCCCCATTGATCAAAAGGCCAACACACTGGTATCGAGTGCATCTTCTAAGCAGGTTGATGACTTACATTGGCGTGAATTTGGCAGTAATGACATTTTTGTACATATTCAAGAGCATCCTTGTTTAAGTTAGGCCAATAGTATCCTGTTCGGAGACATTTCAAAGCCAAAGCCTTAGCTCTACTGTGGTTTCCTGCCTCCCCTTCATGTATTTCTCGAAGTACATCATTAGTGTTGGTCCCAAGTGGTCATATGAGGTATAGAGGGGGGGGGGGAGGGAGGTAATAGACCTCTGAAAATTTTTAACTTAAAATTATACTCGACTGTCAGCAGACTAAGCTGTTAAAGGTCAGTAAGCTGACTAAGCTGATCAGTGAACAAATCTTTGAACATCACAGTTAACCACTTCTCTTTATACTACTTAGCTGATTTCAGCTAACTTTAAAAACAGAGCACTTGCAACGGATATATTAAAGTGTTTTTCACAAGTACTTAGCCTTTCTGAAAAGATTTTATCCCCAGTTTAAACAAACTCTTTTTTTAGAAAAATCTTTCAACAGTTTTGGTAAAGTGTTTTTATGCAATCTTGAAAATATGCAAGTAAAAATGCAAAGTAAAAACACAAAGGATTTTTATAGTGGTTATATGGATTTAAATCCTTTAGTCCACTCTTCCAAGTCACTTAGATCTTGGGTTATACTATAAACACACAATTTACAATATACACTGCTTGAGTCGATCAACAAATGAAACGACCACAAATTCGCAATAGGAAATCACACAGAAGACCTATTCTACAGAGTTTTATCACTTCACAAAGATGGATAAAGACTCCTCACAACACTCCTTTTTAACACATATTCACTCAGAAAATATTTTCGTTTTTCTTCAACTAGCTTCTGTCAACAAATGACTTCGGCAAACGAGTGAGCTGTTCTTGAGACTTAAAGATTTTGCTTCGTATTTTCTCTCAGAGATTGTGTTGTTTTTTCTTCTTCCTCTCTTGAACTATTTATACTCGTAGGTTTGAAAAATGCCCGTTGAAGTGAGACAGAATTCAAATTCCTCGGGTACTGGTCCTTAATTTCCGCGAACGGCTCTCTGCACAGTGACATTACTGCAAACTGTACTTTCTGTCAGGCAGCATTTAATGCACCTAGCTGATACGAGGTATTTCTTCAATCATTTGTCATTAATACCCTCGGTCTTCAGCATTTATTACTCCAAGTGCATTTATTATCGTTGGAGAGACTTTCTGATCCTTTCCACTTGGCTGATGAGAACACAGGTCTGATGATGAACCGTGCTGATCCCAAACTTGAACAAATCTGATTTGAGTCGGCTGATCTTCACCAACCTGATTTCTTTCTTCAGTTGATCAGTAGTCTTCTGGACCTTGAATCTTTGACCCTTCTGATTTGTCTTCTTATTTGGTTAAAATTCTTCTAAGGGTTTTAACTAAATGTTCCACACTTAGCTGATCTTGATGTTTTGGACATCATCAAAACCTCCCTTAACTTCTTTGTCTTCAATACACTCTATCTTCATCTTCATCCAACAATTTCCCCCTTTTTAATGATGACAAAACTTCAGCTAAGTACTTGTTACCTATACTAAAGTTTTAATCCTCAAAATTTCTGAGATAGAAATTGTATGTTGGAATAAAAACTTGAATTTTTCTTAATGACTGAAAGTGATTAGAAGTTACAAGCTTTTATCAGATGAGATTACTGAAAAAGTAAAGTGAACTGATACAATGATAAAATAGTCTATACTATTTATCAGCTTCTTCACTAACTTCTTCTTTAACTTCCTCATACTCATACTCAGATTCATCATCTTCTTCCTCTTCATCATTTACATCATCAGTAAGCAGATTTGCCTTAGCATCTTTCATCTTTGCTTCTCTCTCTGCTTCAGCTTCAGTATCCTCAATCCTCTTTTTGATGCGTTCTATATTTTTGTACTTGACAGATGGATCAAGTTGCTCTTCAGGTGTGTCCTTAGTTGCAGCCAATTCTTTGTCAGACTTGACTGGTTCCTTAGGTTCTTCTTCAGCAGCTTGTTCATCAGTTTCCTTGTTGTCAGCTTCTCCATCTCCTTCAACTTTTTCTTCAAGTACTTGTTTCTCTGGCTCTTTTGGTTCCTCTTGAGCAACCTCTGGCTCTTTTGGTTCCTCTTGAGCAGCAGCAGAGTCTCCTTGAGTACTTTGAACAGTTGTCTCTTCCCTTTTCTCTTCCCCCTTTTTGTCATCATCAGCAGGGTTAACAGCAGGGTTGAGCTCAACAGCTTGGATTTGGACAGCAGCGCATAAGTTCCTGATGTTCTGACCCATTAAGTCCTATCTTGTATTTAGATGATTCAGAGTAGAGTTGATGGTTCCAGTTTGATCATTGACGCAATCAAACATTAAGTTGTAAAGTAGAGATTTCTTGATGGACTTTATTGGCAGTGGTTTGAACTTCCTCAACCAATAACAAATTCTTTGCAGTCTCTGCATTACCAACTTTGATGAATGTATCAGTCAAATGAGCAATATTGTCTTCACTTCTCTTAAAAATAGCATGAAGATGACCAACATCAGCTTTGACATCTTCAATGTTTCTGTTCATATCCAGAATTCTGTTAGTTAACATAAGAGAACTGTCTTGTGGCATTGGGAAGTTGTCAATGGCATCCTTGACCATTCTTGCATTTTCCTCATGCATTTGCTTCATCAGCATCCTATTCCTCTCTTCCATTTCCTTAAGTGAATTTCAAGCATCAGTTGGAAGGATTCCATCAGCGACGAGTGCAAATTAGCTGTTGGAATAGAGGGTGATGCAGTCTGATCTTCTTCCTGTTGGACATGAGCGTCTTTTAGAGCAGGTTCTTCTTCAGTCTTCTCTTTAGCTTTCCACTTAATAGCTAAAGACTTTTCAGCATCAGCCTGTTCTTTGACTTCTTCAAAGATCTTAGTAACAATAGTTCCATCTTCAGTGATAACAGTCGTCTGGCGGATTCTTTTTATAACAGGTAGACTATTGGCAGCAGGTGTTTTCACTTCAGGTAACTGTTGGTACTTTTTCATTTCTGAGCCAAAAGTAATCTGTTGTACACTAGGTAGAGTAGGCAGATCACTTGGAGATCCTTGTTCATATCTTGAACGTTCAGCCCATTTCTCCAAGGCAGTGTAAACAACAATTTGCACAGCCCTCTTTATAGGATCATCTTGTTTTCTTCTCTTGGCTGGCAATGCATCAAAGATGATTTTGGCTTCTGCAGCAGCAAATTCTCGTGCATAGCCATGCATAACATCTCTTACATAATCAACATCTAGGGCTTTGTTGACTGAGGTAGTTTGCAACCAGCTGAGGAACCATTTCTCCTCACTTGCAAACTCCTTCCAGCTCTGGAGCTCTTCAGTAGATTTATACATCCTGTAATCCCTCCATCTTGTATATCTTTCCTTTTCTTGGATAAACAGGGTTTGACGCTGCAGCTTTTTGTCAATGTAAGCCAGGGCAGCTTCGAATCTGTTAAAGTATTTATGATTTCAAGGGCTCTTTTCACTTCAAACTTTTTCTTCTCTGGTCTCATGCCAGGAGGCAGGATCTGCTTGGTATTTAGTGATTCGCCAATCTTGATGCCACCAGTTCTGCTTGGACCATGAGAGTCCTTCTTGCTTAGCTCAATAACCATTGCCAATTCTACATCTTTAGCAGCTTGACGTTCAACAGCAGTCATTTTTCTCTTTTGCTTATCTTTTTCAGCTGCAATTTTGCTAAGCTCAACAACTCTTTGAAATTCCTGTTCGTCCCTTTACCTTTGGTCTGCCTCTTCTCTCTTTTTCTTGTCAGCGGCAGACACCTTCTTTCTCCTTATGAGTGTTTTTCTTTTTCCCTTCCTTTTATCAGATGTCTGTGCTTCTTCATTAGCAGCAGGTTCATGGGCAGCAGATGCAAGTGGTGCAACTGCAACAGGATTGATGATCTGCACTGCATGATCATCTTGAGGTTGAACTACCTCAGCTGTTGGTGCGGTGGAAGTAGTCTGTTGGACAGCTTGATCAGCAGCTGACTCCTTAGCAGCAGACTCTTCTTCAGCTCCAGCAGGCCTCTTTGCTGATTGAGGACTTTATCTGACTAAGTCAGAAAGTTTAGTAGGAGATGACACGAAGGTCATCCTCTTTCTAACTGTGCTTCTTTTCCTTCGCATTTGATCAGGTTTGGATGCTACTGTGTCCTTTAATTGACTTCTTGTCCATTGAGCAACATTTTCAGCAGGCTTTTCAACAGAAATGGTTCTTGAGGGTGAAGCAGGAGACATATTGTCTATCTCCTTTGTTGTCTGATTGATGATGTCATCAGTAACAATCTTTTCAGCAGGATCATCTGTTCTGGCTTCAACAGCTGGCTCGGCTGTTTGAACATATGCCTTCTTCTCCTTACTGAGAGCCATCTTCTGTGGCTCAACAGTTTTCTCATCAACTGTTTTCCTCTTTTTAGCAGGGGCCTTTTCCTTAGGCTCCTCAGCCTCTTCTTCATCAGTTTTTCTCTTTGATCCTCCCTTAACAACTTGGTAATGAACCGTAGCATTGGCATTGTGAATGACTTTCCCATTAGTCAAATCACAACCCAGCATTATGAACAGATGACTAAGGGTAATCCTATGATTTGTCTGCTTCTTCTTATGGAAATTTGCCAATATCCAATAAGTTCAAAACCAGATTCTCTAGGGTACCATAATCCCAAATCTTGAGTGCCTTTAAGATATTTAAGTATCCTCTTGGCAGCTAGGAGATGAGATTCCTTAGGATTTGATTGATATCTCGCACAAACCCCAACAGAGCACATGATATCAGGTTTGCTAGCTGTTAAGTATAACAGTGACCCAATAATGCCTCTGTACTTGGTTATATCCACTGATTTGCCATCTTCATCTTTATCCAAACGAAGTCCAGTAGACATAGGAACACTAACAGATGAGCTAGTTTCCATACCAAATTTCTTGAACAGATCTTTTGTGTATTTAGCTTGGTTAATGGAAATTCCATCAGGCAACTGTCTAACTTGCAAACCAAGAAAATAGTTAAGTTCACCCATCATGCTCATTTCAAACTTGTTTTGCATCAGCTTGGAGAATAGGGTCTTATTTGCACAAGCAATATATGATCTTCCCATACAATAGTGAATAGGGTCTTATCCACCTTACCTTTACGAAATCCTTTAATTAAAAGAAAATCAGATAGGGTATCATACCATGCTCTTGGAGCCTGTTTCAGTCCATAGAGGGCTTTCTTTAGACGATACACCTTGTCTTCTTCTTTGTAAGCTTCAAATCCAGGTGGTTGTTCAACATAAACTTCTTCTTGCAATTCTCCATTTAGAAAAGCAGATTTCACATCCATTTGATAGACTGTGAAATTTTTATGAGCAGCATAGGCGAGAAACAATCTTATTGCCTCTAATTTTGCTACTGGTGCAAAAGTTTCATCAAATTCAATACCTTCTTCTTGGCAATAACCCTTGGCCACTAATCTTGCTTTATTTCTGGTGACAATACCATCTTCATTCATTTTATTCCTGAATACCCATTTAGTGCCAATTACCCTTTGATGACTTGGTCTAGGAACTAAGTACCAGACTTCATTCCTTTCAAATTGATTTCTTGCATAGCTTCAATCCAATTTGAATCACTAAGAGCTTCTTCAATCTATTTAGGCTCTATTTGAAATAGGAAGCTGACAAACATAGCATCGTTTGCAGCAGCTCTCCTTGTCTTTACTCTATCCAAAGGATCACCTATCACCAGCTCTAGTGGATGATTCTTAAGCCATTTGAGATCAGGTTGCAGATCTGAATGTTGTCCTCTTTTTTGATCTTGCAACACTACTGTTGGAGTTCCAGTAGTAGTCCGTTGAACATCAGTTGTCTGTTGAACAGTCTCTGGTCTGTCAGCTGTTTGCAACTCGTCTGTTAGACAATCATTAGAGTGATTTTGAACAGCACTTGAGTTAGCAGCTGAGTTTAGATCAGGTAGTATGATGGGAATATACTCTTCATTTCTTTCAACACTCAATTTTTGAAAATCAGGAGACAGATTTTGATCAGTGCTTTGATTCTTTTCAGAAGATTGATTTGGTTCATCAAATACTACATGAATGGATTCTTCTACAAGTAAAATTCTTTTGTTAAAAACTCTATAAGCTTTACTAACAGTAGAATATCCTTCAAAGACAGCTTCATCAGCCTTTTCTGCAAAGGCAGTTAGATGATTTTTGTCATTATTTAAAACAAAGCATTTACAACCAAAAATTCTAAAGTAATGAATGTTTGGCTTCTTGTTGTTCCAAACTTCATATGGAGTCTTGTTTTGGTGTTTGTTGATCATGCATCTGTTTTGGGTAAAGCATGCTGTATGTGTTGCTTCTGCCCAGAATCTTTGGGGTAGCTTTGCTTCAGCTATCATAGTTCTTGTAGCTTCTTTTAGAGTTTTGTTTCTCCTTTCAGCAACTCCATTTTGTTGAGGGGTTCTGGCAGCAGAGTACTCATGGCTGATTCCTCTGGCATTACAATACCCTTCAACAATTGAGTTAGTAAATTCAGTCCCTCTATCTGATCTGATCTTCAATATCTTCACACTCTTTTCATTCTGGATCAGCTCCATCAGATTTGTAAGATGCTCCTTGGTTTCACTCTTCTTTTTCATGAAAATCACCCAAGTGTATCTTGAATAATCATCCACAACAACTAGGCAGTACTTCTTTCCACCATTGCTGATTGGATCAATGGGTCCAAATAAGTCCATATGTAGCAGCTCCAAGATCCTTCCAGATGATTGGTGCTTCTTGCTTTTGAAAGATGACTTGATTTGTTTACCCTTCAGACAGGCGTCACAAAGCTTATCTTTGCTCATTACTGTTTTTGGAATTCCTTCTACCAGATCATTCTTTATAAGTCTGTTTATGTTCTTGAAATTCACATGATTCATTCTTTTGTGCCACAGCCAACTGACTTCACTTGGTGTTGATGCCACCAAACAAATATTTGAACTCTTGTCAACAAAATTCTAGTCCACTGTGTAGACATTTCCTTGTCGTCTTCCAGATAAAATTACCTTCTTTGTACCAATCTGTTCAACGTAACACTTATCTGATGAGAAGATGACTGAAAATCCCTTGTCACAAAATTGACTTATGCTCAGCAAATTGTATTTGAGGCCTTTAACATAAGAGACGTAAGATATCTTAATATTGCCTTTGATCGGCTTTCCACTTGCTAAAATCTTGCCTTCCTTGCTGTCTCCAAAAATTACCTTAGGACCATCCACAACAACAACATTAGTCAGCTCATGTATGCTTCCACATGTGTGCCTTGAACATCCACTGTCCAAGTACCAAATCTTCTCTACTTTACTCCTCCTAATCCTAACCTACAAAACAAAATAAAAATTGTTTTAGGTACCCTTATTGAGAGGGTCATGGAGGATTAGTTCCACCTTTGACAACCCAAGATGTTGAAGTCTTAGGCTTTTTAGGTTTCTGAGTTTTGACAGGAGCATGAACAGGTTTATCTTTATCACATCCATCAGATTTGCCATGTTGATAATCAGCATGATAAGGATAATGTTCATAAGATGCATGATAAGCAGGATATGCATGCATTGGACGAGAAGGATATGGTGCATAGTAAGTTGGGAATTGAGGTGCATTATACATAGGAGGATATGCAGCAGGTTGCACATGGTATGACTCATTTCCATACCAAGCATTTTGATTTTTCTTGTTCTTATGCTTCTTTGGCTTACTAGATGCTTGCTCATTAACAGATGACCTAGTTTTACCACTAGTCTGATTGGTTTTGGCCTTATCAGCAGACTTCTTAGGACTCTGCTGTCTAGTCTTACCAGTCTGTTTTCCAACACTAGGCTCTTTGCTCTTTTTAGCCTTAGAAGATTTATTCTCCTTTAATTCTTTCTTAGGTGAAGCTGGTTTAGTTGTCTGAACATACAAAATGACCTTACTGTTGTCAGCTGATACAAATTTTTCAGTATGGTTCAGTTCTAACTTATCCAGTTCTAAAGGTATCTTCTGTTTACTAGAGATAAGAGTGGATGCAACAGATGACTTATCATGAGACTCAATTATCTTTTCAAGTTCCATGATTTTACCTTTATAGACTTCACATTCAGCTTTCAGAGATTCATTCTCTTGCTCAAGCAGTTTATATTCAGCTGATTATTTTGGCTTTTCAGCTTTAAGTTTCAGTGAATTGTTTTGCTCTCTTAGCAATATCATCTCTTCCTTAAGCTTACTAAATGCTTCAGCAATACCAGTATTGTTAAGTATCATTTGTTCAAATGAATTAAACAATTCATTGTCAAGAGGAGTTACCTCATCATCCTCAGAGTTATCAGATTCCTTGGCCATTAGGCAGATAAGAGCATGACTCTCTTCTTCAGAAGACTCTTCATCAGAAGTGTCGGAGTCTGAATCAGATGAGTAGATAGCAGCCAACTTTTCAGCTTCAGCTAACAGCACTTTGCCTTTCTGATGCTTTCTTTCCTTTCTGATTTTCTTTTCCTCTTCGGTATACTTCTCAGCTTTGGGATATTGGCAATCTCTGATGAAATGACCCAATTTCCTGCAATTATAGCACATTAGTTTGGATTTATAAGAATCATTATCTTGAGAAGAAGAGGTAGGGTTAGAAGTAGAAGCATTGTTGTATTTGTTCTTCATTTTTCTTTTGTAGAACTTCTTGAAGTTATTCATCAACAGTGCAACACCTCTAGCTGTGTACTCCTTTTTATTGAGTATTGTGGCTTCATCAGATGAGTCCACATCTTTGCTTTTGTATGCTGGTCTTCTTGGATTTTCAGCAGCAACTAGGGCGCTGTGGGACTTGAAGTTGAGGTTTCTTCAACACCCATTCTTGGCAGTTTATACTCATACGCCTTGAGTACTGAGAACAGCTCGGTGAGAGAGATTTTTCCCAAATCTCTTGACTCTTCCATTGCTGTCACCTTCATGTTGAACTTCGGAGGTAGAGCCTTCAGCACTCTGACGGTTATCTCCTTATCAGTGAAGGTTTTTCCAAGCTTGAGAACTTCATTTAATGTCCTTGTAAACCTTGTATCCATTTGGTCAATGGTTTCTGCAGACTTCATCTTGAAATTTTTAACTTAAAATTGTTGGTCCCAAGTGGTCAGATGAGGTCTAGAGGGGGAGGGGGGGTGAATAGACCTCTGAAAATTTTTAACTTAAAATTTTACTCAACTGTCAGCAGACTAAGCTGTTGAAGGTCAGTAAGCTGACTAAGCTGATCAGTTAACAAATCTTTGAACAGCACAGTTAACCACTTCTTTTTATACTACTTAGCTGATTTCAGTAGACTTTAAAAACAGAGCACTTGCAGCGGATATATTAAAGTGTTTTTCACAAGTACTTAGCCTTTCTGAAAAGATTTTATCCCCAGTTTAAACAAACTCCTTTTTTTTTTTTTTTTTTTTTTTTTTAAATCTTTCAACAGTTTTGGTAAAGTGTTTTTATGCAATCTTGAAAATATGCAAGTAAAAATGCAAAGTAAAAACACAAAGGATTTTTATAGTGGTTATATGGATTTAAATCCTTTAGTCCACTCTTCCAAGTCACTTAGATCTTGGGTTATACTATAAGCACACAGTTTACAATATACACTGCTTGCGTCGATCAACAAATGAAACGACCACAAGTTCGCAATAGGAAATCACACAGAAGACCTATTCTACAGAGTTTTATCACTTCACAAAGATGGATAAACACTCCTCACAACACTCCTTTTTAACATAAATTCACTCAGAAATGTTTTCGTTTTTCTTCAACTAGCTTCTGTCAACAAATGACTTCGGCAGACAAGTGAGCTGTTCTTGAGACTTAAAGATTTTGCTTCGTATTTTCTCTCAGAGGATTGTGTTGTTTTTTTCTTCTTCGTCTCTTGAACTATTTATACTCGTAGGTTTGAAAAATGCCCGTTGAAGTGAGACAGAATCAAATTCCTCGGGTACTGGTCCTTAATTTCCGCGAACGGCTCTCTGCACAGTGACAGTACTGCAAACTATACTTTCTGTCAGGCAGCATTTAATGCACCTAGCTGATACGAGGTATTTCTTCAATAATTTGTCATTAATACCCTCGGTCTTCAGCATTTATTACTCCAAGTGCATTTATTACCGTTGGAGAGACTTTATGATCATTTCCACTTGGCTGATGAGAACACATGTCTGATGATGAACCGTGCTGATGAGAACATCGTGTACCTTGGTGCTCGATATTTTATTTTTCGAGCTTCATTCTGATCTGGTGGCAAGTTCCCTTGCTTAAGGTAATCCATCATTTGAGTCATCCAGTTATTTTCTGCTATCTCAATTTCCATCATTTCAGCGACAGGTTCTTTGTCGATATCGATTGCTGGGGTATTCGAAATTAACCAAGTGATCACTCTTTCAGTTCGTCCCTCCATTGATCCCGTGAACCTAGAGAGTTGATCTGCCCATTTGTTTTCTGAACGGGGAACATTCTGTTTCTCGAAATTCTCGAATTTTCCTGCCAGCTCTTTTACTTTGGCGAGGTACTTGATCATGTTGAATTATTTTGCTTCGTATAGGCCGTCTATTTGCCATTGCACCAACTCTGAGTCAGTTAATACCTTAAGGCTTTTTATGTTGGCTTTGATTGCCATTTCCATTCCTGCAATCAATGCTTCATACTCTGCTTCGTTATTAGTTACCATGAAATTTAATGTGATTGCATAATTTAAATCTTCCTTATCTGGTCCGGTGAAATTAATTCCAGCTCCGCCTCCCTCTCTTCTCGAGGCACCGTCAACATGCATTAACCAGGTGTGATTTTCGACAATCATGATATCGTTATCGCGACTGGTCGAGTCGTTAGGTTCTTGTATCGAGGTCGGAGTTTCTAATAGGAAGTCGGCCAGAACTTGAGCCTTAATAGTGATTCGTGGTTTATATTCAATTTCGAATTGTCCTAATTCGATCGCCAAGACTTGTCTTAGTGGTTGGTTGGTGAGCACAACTATTTTATAGGTCAAAAAGTATGGTCGGAGTTTGCGTGCTGCCACCACTAAGGCTAAAGCAAATTTTTCTATCTCCAAATAATTCTTCTCCGTTCCTTGTAGTAGTTTACTTAGATAATAGACAGGCTTATGTTCAGTGCCTTCTATTTTTACCAATACCGAACTAATGGCAACTGTGGAGATAGATATGTAAATGTATAATGGTTCTCCTTCGGTTGGTTTGGCTAATAATAGAGAAGAAGTCAAGTATGCCTTTAGTTGGTTGAATGCTTGATCACATTCTTTAGTCCAAACAAAGTTTTTCGCCTTCTGGAAAGTTTGAAAGAAGGGCAAACTTCTATCTGCTGATTTGGATATGAATCTGTTTAATGCGACAATTTTTCCTACTAAGCTTTGCCCTTGGGAGATCGTCCTAGGTGGTCTCATTTCTGTTATGGCTCGAATCTTTTCGGGATTAGCTTCAATTCCACGTTGATGAACCATATATCCCAAAAACTTTCCGGACTTAACCCCAAAAGTACATTTTGCGGGATTTAGCTTCATGCGGTATTTTTTCAGTATCTTGAAGCATCGATCGAGGTGTTTTACGTGGTCGGCTTCATTCATGCTTTTGACCAGCATGTCGTCCACGTATACTTCCATTATTTCTCCGATCAGCTCCCTAAACATTAAGTTAACTAATATTTGGTAAGTGGCACCGACATTCCGTAGGCCGAATGGCATTACAATGAAACAATATACTCCCTACTCCGTGATGAAAGCTGTTTTCTCATGGTCTCGCTCATCCATGTAGATTTGATAAAAACCTTGAAAGGCGTCCATCATGCTAAAGATAGCGAATCCTGCTGTGGAATCGACTAACAGGTCGATCCTTGGGAGAGGGTAAGGATCACGTGGACATAATTTATTGAGGTCGGTGAAATCGTTACCCATCCTCCATTTATTATCCTTTTTATCTCCTTTTGCTACTAATACTACATTGCAGAGCCATTCCGAGAAATGTATTTCTCGAATTTGTTTAGCTTTGAGTAGCCTCTCGACCTCTGCTTTGATTATCTTATCTTTCGTCGGCCCATGATTCCTCTTCTTTTGTCTTGCGGGTTTAGCCATTGGATCAATTTTCAGGGAGTGAGTAATTACTCTTGGGTCGATGCCCTCGATGTTGTCCGCACTCCAAGCGAAGATGTCTACGTTGTCTCTAAGAAAGTTTATCAACATTACTTCCCCTTCCGGACTGAGTTCGGTTCCGATTCTGGTCATTTTTGAAGGATCTCCTTGTACGAGCATAATATCTTTGTGTTCTGGTGGTTTTATAGTTAAATCGACCGGCTCCTTTCCCTTCCGATCCATTCTATCAGTGCTGGGGATCTCGACTTCAGCTCTTTCGATGTCGTCCTATAGCTTTCTTTTAGCTGGGGTAAATGATTTGGGTCGGTTTCCCAGCGTTAAGGAGGTATTATAGCAATCCCATGCCATGCAGTGATCGTTAACTATTTCTCCGATCCCAGAAGCTGTTGGAAATTTTATCTTCTGATGGTATGTCGATACTGCTGCGCGAAATAGATTGAGGGCTGGTCGTCCTAATATCGCATTGTATGCGAAAGGAGTTTCTACGACCAAGAACTTTATCATTTTTACCGCTCCCTGTGGTCTCTTTCCTAATGAGACACTCAAGTTTATAGTCCCAGAGGGGACTATTTCTGAGCCTCCATATCCCACTAAGGGAGTGGCTACCCTTTGAAGTGTTATTTCTCCCAAGTTCATTTGTGTTAGGACTTCCTTTGATATGATGTTCGCTGAGCTGCCATTATCGATTAGGATCCTTTTAACATTGTAGTTGGCTATCTCGAGAGATACTACCATTGGGAAGTCAGGATTATCCTCCTTCAAATCCCAGACAATATTCCTTGGTACTTCGTTCTCATTGAAGCTAATGAGTTGTTCTTTTGGTGACTTGCTTTCAAGCGTCCATACTTCCCTCGGATGTCTAAGATTTCCTTCAATCGATCTCGCGGTTCTACGGCGAGCATTGCAACTGTCTCCCCCTGTCGGTCCTTCGGAGATTGTACGGATGGTTCGGTTGATTTGATCATTGTTCAATTCTTGTGGTGGACCATTATTAGGGGACTTTCTTCCCGGGGTTCGTCTTTTGATTATTAGTCCGAGGACTCCTACTTCTGTTTCTCTTGCGGTTGTTTCGTTCGAGATAGTCGTCCAACTTTCCTTGTACGATCAGCTTTTCGATTTCCTGCTTCAGGTGCAAACAATCTTCGGTGCGATGTCCATGGGCCCGATGATATCTACAATATAGATTGTAGTTTCGAGCCCCTGGCTTTGGTTGTTGAATTCTTTTGGCTGGCGGAATCCAATTGTTCCTTTCAAGTACTACCAAAATTTCTTCGATAGGAACTGTTAATTTGGGGTATCCACATGGTTTACTCGATTCCTGTTTGGTAGTTCGGCCGATCTTGGTCTAGGATAGACATCATGTCTTCTGTCCTGATCGTTTCGATTATCTCTAATCGTTGAAAAATGTTTCCTTTTTTAAGGATCGCTCGTAATGCATTGGTCTTGAAACAGGAGCTTTGTCTTGCCGCCTCGATCCGGAGGCAGATGCTTTGTTCCTATTATTATCCTTGAAAGAGTTCATCTCTTCTTGAGTCATATACTTCGATGTCAAAGTCAAGATATCCGCGAAAGTTCTTGGTTGTTTTCTACACAGCGCATTCCCGAACTGCCTATTTTTGGTGAGATCGAAAAGGATAGAGATTATGTAATCAATATTCAGGGAATCAATCTTTAATAGTTCCACATTAAATCTCGCCAACCAGCTTCTCAAGGATTCTCCTTCTTGTTGATGAATGGTTCCGAGGTAGCTCATAGGCAGTTTCTGTCTCTTCTGTCTAGCAAATTGTTGAGTCAGTTTGTTGCATAGCTCACGAAAACTGAATATGGAATTGGTGGGTTGCTTCCCGAACCAATCCAAAGCTAATCCTTCAAACATGGTAACCATCAGTTTGGCGGTATATTCTGCTAAGTGAGCCTATAAATTCATTATGTTCGTAAAGCTGAATATGTAATCGTCAGGATCGGTGGTTCCGTCATATCTTGGTAGTCGTCCGGGAACCTGCCCGGATGATTGTGCTTCTTTTATCTCCCTGCAAAAGGGAGAGCATGCTGCTAAGCTTTCCTGGACTTCCGTGCTCCTCGCCCAAGGATTTTGAACGGTTAGTAGACGTTGTTCCAGGCGTTCTTGTACCATCTTTTCGATCTCTCTTTCCGAGACGCGGACAGGTTTTGGTCGATTAGGGATTGCATCAACAACATCATCATCGACGGGAATTATGGTGTTTTCCTTTGATCCTCGACGTGTTGGTTGTGGCTTTGTTCGATCCATTTTTCTTTGGATTCGATTGTCGGTTTGTTTTGTGTCGCTCCTTTGCGGACTGTGCAATGATTGCTACTCGCTTACAGGGCTATCTGCTTGTTCCGATACCTGATCGATCTGCCTCGGAGCTTTCCTACTTGGATGTACCCTAGTCGCTCTAGGGTCTCTGGGTACATGTTCAGGAACTAACAGTTCTCCTGGGCATAGAGAGTTAAATAGCATTGCGATATGTCTTAATTTCTCCTGTGTCTCCGCCAAAGGGATGGGGATTGTAGGAGCCCCGGGGGCTTCTGGTATCGTATTGGCGGCGATTTCTTGCTGTCCTTGTGAATTTTGGACATGGACCCCCTGGTATTAGAATTCACCACATTGATTGGGTTAAGTCCACTTACTTGGCTTGGGCCTAACTCAACCTCAAAAGCTAGCTTGTAAGGTGAGGATTGCCCAAGTCCTTATAAGGTGGACTTAACTATTGTTTTCAACCAATGTGGGACAATTAGTCTCAATACTCCCCCTTCACGTGTGGGCGGGCTGAATGTGTGGGTGAAACAAGCCCAACACGTGACATATTAAAGCCCAACCTTGCAGATTGCGATATGTGGGCCCCAACACACGAATAATGACCGTCCAGGACTTTGTTAACTGGACGAAGAATGACAACCCAGGCCTTTGTTATCTGGGGGAAATGTGTGGGTGAAGAATAATAATCCCTTCATGCGCGCAAGGAAGAGCCCATCACGGAAGGAGGTGGCCCACTTCAACCTGGGGCTCTGATACCATGTTAGAATTCACCACATGGATTTGGCTAAGTCTTATTAGAATTCACCACATGGATTTGGCTAAGTCCACTTACTTGGCTTGGACTGGGCCTAACTCAACCTCAAAAGCTAGCTTGTAAGGTGAGGATTGTCCAAGTCCTTATAAGGTGGACTTAACTATTATTTTCAACCAATGTGGGACATTTTAGTCTCAATACTCCCCCTTCACGCGTGGGCGGGCTGAATGTGTGGGTGAAACAAGCCCAAGTCATTACATTTAAACAACGAAAAAAGAAGCTGAAACTATGATATGCCATGAGATTTTGAAACTGTATTATGCCCAGAGGAATATAAGGTCCAAAAAGGACGCCTTCTCTAATATTCTTTAAATTACAATCTGAAATAGACAACAAGAACACTTAATCTGTTAGGAAAATGAGTTGCATTTCTGAGTGTAGTTTCTCGATTCCATGTTATGTTCTTTAAATGTTCATGTTCGAGCTAGAAGGCCAATATCACATCAATGATCGTGTGTTGGGAGTTTTTGGCTGCCTATTTGTTGTAGGAGATTTCAAATTCAGATCATGAAAGTATGTTTATATAGCTAGTTCATATCCCAAGACAAAGATATGAAGGAAAGAACATAGTTTTCCGACATTTTGAAGTGTTATATCTTCTCAGTCTATTTTAAGGAAATAAGATACATACATAAAAAAAAAAAAAAAAAAAAAAAAAAAAAAAAAAAAAAAAAAGCCCAATCCATGTGGTGAATTCTAATATTGTATCAGAGTCCAGGGTTAAAGTGGGCCGCCTCCTTCCGTGATGGGCTCCTCCTTGTTCGCATGATGGGCTTCATTATCTACCAACACACACTTCATCCAGATAACAAAGGCCTGGGTTGTCATTATTCCTCCAGTTATTCAAAGCTTGGAGATTCATTATTCCTCCGGTTAACAAATGCCCGGAGTGTCATTATTCGTGTGTTGGATCTTCACCCACATGTCACAAATTCACAAGGTTGGGCTTTCATATGTCACGTGTTGGGCTTGTTTCACCCACACATTCAGCCCGCCCATACGTGAAGGGGGAGTATTGAGACTAATTGTCCCACATTAATTGAAAACAATAGTTAAGTCCACCTTATAAGGTCTTGGGCAATCCTCACCTTACAAGCTAGCTTTTGAGGTTGAGTTAGGCCCAAGCCAAGTAAGTGGACTTAGCACAATCCATGTGGTGAATTCTAATTTGGTATCAGAGCCCCAGGTTGAAGTGGGTCACCTCCTTCCGTGATGGGCTCTTTATTGCGTGCATGATGTGATTTATTCTTCACCCACACGGTCTGGGAAATCCGCGTGTTGGGATCCACACGGTCTGGGTAAATCCGCGTGTTGGACTCTTACCCACATGTTAATAATTCGCAAATATTGGGCTTTAATATGTCACATGTTAAAGCCCAATATTTGCGAATTATTAACATGTGGGTAAGAGTCCAACACGCGGATTTACCCAGACCGTGTGGATCCCAACACGCGGATTTCCCAGACCGTGTGGGTGAAGAATAAATAACATCATGCACGCAATAAAGAGCCCATCATGGAAGGAGGTGACCCACTTCAACCTGGGGCTCTGATACCATATTGGAATTCACCACATGGATTGGGCTAAGTCCACTTACTTGACTTGGGCCTAACTCAACCTCAAAAGCTAGCTTTTGAGGTTGAGTTAGGCCCAAGCCAAGTAAGTGGACTTAGCACAATCCATGTGGTGAATTCTAATACCTGGCGTTCTTCTTGATTCGGCAGTTGATTGTTTTCTTGTTGATTATCATTAACGTTAATGATTGGTTCGTTATTAGTCGTATCGTTTTGTAAGTCGTCCGACGTTATAGGTGGGTGCGTCGTGTTGCTTCTTGCCTCATTGCGAGTGTTCTTCCTCGGGCGAGCCATATGTCTATCGAATAATTAACTTAGGCCCCACGGTGGGCGCCAACTGATTTAACCGTTTTTTCGTAGCGTTTGATTATATAGAAATTATAGGGCCTAGTTACTTTATTCCGGATGGATCAATCTCAAGGAAGAACAATATGTAAAGAAGATGAAGAACACGAAACAATGAATAATGAATATAGTATAGCAAAAGCTTTTCTATTAGATTAATATCAGATTGCCCAAATATGTAGGCGTAAGCTCTGATGAATATTGTGTAAATTGTGTCCATTATACAATGATGATCTAGGTATTTATAAGATTAAAACCCTAGCCATACAAGGAAACCTAGTCCTATTAGGAATCAGGATGTTTATCCTTCATTAGTTCGGATTGCAGCCTGGTCGCTGTGGAGAGTTGTTTCTGATTAGGTCGACCTGTGGTTGCGTATGAGCTATAAGGTCGATCCGATCTAATATACTGGAGTCGATCCGAATATTATAAGGGGTATTAAATAGCCCCCATCATAATATTTTTGAAAAGATATTATAAATAAAGTTCAATTTTCGAAAATAAAATGTTTCTAATAAAATTAAACTTTCAAAATTTAAAATAAGTTATTGTTTGAATACTTTAGAAACATAAAGTTATTTGAAGGTAATAGCTTAACTTAAAACATTTAATTAAACATTTTAAAGCTCAATTAGAACGATTTTGTTCTAGTTTAACTTTCTCGTGGTTATATTTACCACACTTTACAAACGAACCATAGAATCTTTAGATCGGCCGTAAATGTCCAAGTTTTGATCGCGGTTTCGTTATTGAACAACCACGATTCAATTGTTTGCTCGACTAAAGCATTGCTTTAGTCAATCTAGAATCATTGTGGTGTAATTAGATTCTAAGATCGTGTACAGGAATCGAAGACTCTACTTTTCCGCATTTCCTCAAGAATCGTAAGCTACACAGGCGAGTGTTGTATGTTACTTGTGCGTATGTATGAATGTGCTAGTATGTCGAGTCAGAGCTGTAACTTAGTCCCTAAACGAACGAGCATGCAATGCATGATACGATGAATAATTCGACTGCTAGGACGAACTATTCTTGATGAATTATTATGCTAATATTTATGTGCTTATAAGTACTTGATATTGTATATCGAATTGTTATGATTATTTTTATTGAGTTGTTTATTGATTTCCTGTTACTGGATTGTCACTTTACTGTATTGTTTGTTATTTTTGTGGACCCTATTTTGGTGTGCGGAATCGTGGATAACCCGGAATGTTAGGGTCGGAGGGTTACCTCGATCCACTTAGTACATTGCAAAAAAGAATTTCACCCCCAATAAAATTGGTCTAGCCACATCCATATTTTTATATGTATGTGTATCTTTTTCTTAGTTTTATATATGATGTATAACTGTTTCTATACATGATAATATATAATCAATAGAGTTAAGAATGTCACGAAATGAAATAAAGTCAAGCAATCAATGTAAAAGAATGAAATAGAGGTAAGGATGTACATATACTTGTAAAATTTGCTTCGGCTAAAATAATATTTTTAATATTAAAAATTATACAAAAAAATTCACGGTTAAATCTTTTAAAAGTTAAAATAAGTTTTTAATTTAACTATCTATCTAAAAAATAATATTTTAGATTTAATTATCTATCTAAAAAATAACATGTTAGAGAAAATAATATGTCAATATTTAATTAATATTTTTGTCTTCATAAAAATAAATTGATTATATATTTTTTTAGAACAGGCCCCAAATTTGAAATTAGCCTAGGGCCCCCGAATATCTAGAGCCGGCCCTGCTGAAATGTACCCCGATTCCACCCGACCCACTTTTATATTTGGGTTCCTTCATCGATCCAAATTGACCCGAAGCCCAGCAATAACTCAGATACGTCATTCCCGTCGAGCACGGTTATAGTGACAGAACCCCATTCCAACTGGTTATCTCTTTCTCTCTCCCTCTCAATGTAGTTTTTTTAGTTGTACTAGTTTGAGCGAAAATAATGGATATCTTTTTTTTCTGGTAAATTAAATGCATAGGATCTAAAAAGTGTTTTTTTTTTTTTTGGTATTTGGAATGTTGATTTATCATTGCTTCATTTATGGCATTATTTTTTGCTATATAAAATTAGGGGTATAAAAGAGTTAATTAGTATGGAATGATATATTGTTCAAATTTGAAAACAAATAAATGGTGCATTTCCCTAGTATAAAAATCTAATATATCATTAATTGAAATAAATTGAAGTGCAAATTATTATCAACTTTTCCAGTAGATATACCCGATAATCAAAATTTTGAAATTATTTCAGATTTTTTTTAATTAAATTAAAACATTTGAAAATCTCCTTGCAATATGATCAAGGATTTGTAATTTTTATTAAAATCTATTTCACAATAACTGATCAAGAGGTGGAGGTGGAGTGTAGTTATCAAATTATCCTTTTAAAGAGGAAAAACGGAAAGGTCATCTCTATCTACGAATAGCCACGAAAATTTGTATCCTAGTTTTTTACCATAACATAGTAGCCTTAGAGGAAGACAATTTTTCCCGTCGGACAGGGAGGTGAGGGGCGCCCGGGGTGAGCGATTTCACCTTTGGAACAAGACAATTTTGCTATAACTATATATCACCGATAATAGGTAGTTTCCGTTTCAAAATTGAGTTGCTTATGTTCATTCTATTTATAGCTCAATCAAAAACTATATACTACTTGGGAGAGAGGGAGAGTGTTTTTCTTCCAATGAAGAATTGGGTTCGGCCGATTTGAGCTTGGGAGAGAGGGAGAGTGTTTTTCTTGACTTGGCTTTTTGACTCTTAAAGTTCTATGTGAGATATGACATCAAGTCCCCTATTTATAGGTATCTCATTCTCCTAATCCTCCTAGAACTAGGACTCCAAGTCTCCTACAAGGGCCAATGCCCTCTTTAATTAGAAGACTAAGTCTTACAATTAATTCATGGCCCAGTTAATTAATTTAACCAGACTTTATTTAATCTCCGAATTAAATAGCCCAATTAATTAACTACTCTCCCAATTAAATTAGACTCCAAGTCTATTTAATTAAATCTTTCTATAATTAATTAAATTCAACATAATTAATTAACTCACAAATTAAATTTCAATATAATTTATAATCTTGATCCAATTCCAATCGGATCCAATTTGTTTCAATTGGGTCGACCCAGTCACCAATCGACCCAGTCGATTTTTCAGACCCAGTCGATTCAGTCAACCCAATTGTTTCCTTTTCCTTCGCTTTCGCTTCATGTGTATTGTGTATGCCCCTATAGGTTCACCACATAATTGGCCGTGGGTTATAATTAATTATTAATTTAATTATTCAAGTATTAAATACTTTAAATCAGTCGAACACTCTGTCGACTGACCATTCCACAATTAGCACCCCTGCCAATTTAGGAATTCCCCCACACTCCACGGTCGATGTATGGCCACAAGCCCATGGAGCCCAAGCACTGGTGAATTAATTCAGTGAACCTTTTATCATTTACAATTACCATATACGCCATAATCTCTCCATCAATCAATCTCCCAGTCGAGACTTAAGGGTATGGTCTTTCATCGGTATCCCTTTTATTTTGTCTTGACCTTATGCATTCTGTCTCGAAATAATTCTCTTTGACTTAATCTTTATGAGCTACTTACATAAAGCCGTCAGATACCTTGGCCAAGGATATTATCAAAATTAATTTCTCATAGAAATCCATAGGAGAATTTTCCAACCTATCAAGTCGGGTTAATGGATCATTTGTTGATGATATGAACCTGCATACGAGTTCCTCTATACCCAACATGAGTCTACAAAGACTTTCTAGTAATCTTCAGTCAGTCGGAACTCACATCAAAGCATAGACGTTCTCGCACCAGATAAACCCTATCACCTCAAATAATTAGGGATCGTTCTTCGTATATTATCGTAAATTGGAATAACTTCAACCCTGATATGCGACTACCGCTTCCATGGTGAGTTATTTCCTAATTGGGGTATTCAGTGCGCTTGCCATCCCAGCAAGCCACCAACTTATGTGTATCGACCATCCCAGTCACGCTCGTGGACCCCAGCGTTCTCCAGTTCATCGAAGTATACACAACAGTGAGAGTCTAACCGAATTCAACGATGTCCTATCTCAATTGGATTCTACGACTCTTGAATATGTTCTAGATCACGGCCTTGAAGATCAGTCCACGGGTTGTCCCATAGCCCTGTGATCTAAGGACTTCTATCCTTATGCGTAGATAATTATTACATAAGATAAAGATGACCATATAATAAAGTGCTTCTATTAATCAAAATTGAATAGTTCCTTATTTATAACAATAAATGCTAGCTATACAGCTGGCTTGCAGGACACTATTTCTATCAATCTCCCACTTGTCCTAAAGCCAGTCTTTTATGTTCTTGAGTCCCATCCTTAACAAATGTTTCTCGAATGCCTTTTGAAGCAGAGGCTTCGTTAGTGGGTCCGCGGTATTATCTTCTGAGTCAACACGTTCCATCTTAATGTCTCATCTACCAATGATATCTCTTATCACATGGCATCGTCTTTGTACGTGCTTGGGTTTTTGATGAGATCTCGGCTCCTTTGCTTGCGCTATTGCCCCATTATTATCGCAGAAGATAGTAATTAGCTCAGCAATGCTAGGTATCACATCCAATCCCTGGATGAAGTTCTTCATCCAAACACCTTCCTTTGCTGCATCACACGCGGCAATGTATTCTGCTTCAGTGGTTGAATATGTGGTAGTGTCTTGCTTGGAGATTTTCCAGCTAACTGCACCACCATTAAGGCAGAACACGTATCCTGATGTCGACTTGAAGTCGTCTACATCACATTGGAAGCTCGAGTCTGTATAGCCTTCCAATTTCAATTCCCCTTCACCGTATACCAAGAACAATTCCTTAGTCCTTCTCAGGTACTTCAGAATTGCCTTTACGGCTATCCAGTGCTGCTCACCTGGATCAGACTGGTAGCGACTTGTAATGCTTAAAGCGTATGCTACGTCTGGTCTAGTACATAACATACCATACATTCTGCTTCCTAGTGCGGATACATATGGCACTTGAGACATACTGATTCTCTCTTCAGGCGTCTTTGGGGCCATAGACTTAGAAAGTGCAATTCCATGTCTCATTGGAAGCAATCCTCTCTTGGATTCTTCCATTTTAAATCTATTCAAGATTTTATCTATGTACTGTGATTGGGAGAGGCCCAGCAGTCCTTTTGATCTATCTCAGTAGATCCTTATACCTAGTACAAATGATGCTTCTCCCTAATCCTTCACTGAGAATTGTGTAGATAACCATGCTTTAGTTTCGGACAACACTTTTACATAGGGGTGGGATCGGGACGGGTTTTCGGGAATTCAGGTATTTCGGGACGGGATTTCGGGATTTCGGGATTTCAAATTTAAGTCCCGAAACCCAACCGATCAACCAAGGTCCCACAAGTTTTGGTACTCGATTTAATTTCGGGATTTCGGAACGGGCTCGGGAGTCCCGGTAATCTAAGTTGCAAATTAAATTGTGCAAATTAAATTTTTTTTAGCTTACTGTTCAAACGAAATGAAAAAAAATAACATGACTATATCATACATATTATTTTCAGCAATATGGAGTTTTTGTGGAGTTAGGGTTTGAAATTTTGAGATTTAGTTGAGAGAGAAGAAGAAGAAATAAGCTAATTAGGAATACGTAGAGTTACTTTTTAGTTGGGTATTAGATTTTTGGATAAATTGAATTTTTTTTTATATACATAATACTATATCATACATATTATTTTCAGCAATCAAGTAAAACTGTTATTTGGGACGAGTTTCCCGATCGGGACGGGGTCAAGTCCTGAAACCCGTCCCGATTTTTCTTGACCGGGTTTCGGGATGTCCTGAACCCGAAAAAAACCCGTTTTCTTCCGTCCTAAATGGGAAAACCCGATTGGGACGGGACGGGTACCCGAAACCCGATCCCATTTGCCCAGCCTTACTTTTACATTGTTTCCAATGAGAAGAATGTCATCAACGTAAAGCACCAAAAATTCAACTGTACTCCCACTGATCTTCTTGTACACGCAAGGTTCGAACACGTTTTTGATGAATCCAAAAGTTTGGATTGTTTCATCGAAATGGATGTTCCAACTTCGTGAAGCTTGCTTCAGTCCATAAATGGACCTCTGGAGTTTGCACACCTTGTGTTAATCTCCTTTGGATGCATATCCTTTTGGTTGCTCCATGTAGATCTTCTTGTCAATGTCCCCATTGAGAAAGGCAGTCTTCACATCCATCTGCCATATCTCGTAGTTATACCACAAAGCTATGGCCAGCAAGATTCGAATGGATTTAGGCATTGCGACGGGCGAGAAGGTCTCCTCAAAGTCGATGCCTGGCCTTTGAGTGTATCATTTTGCCACTAGTCGCGCCTTGTAGGTTATTACCTCTCCGTTCACTCCAAGCTTTCGCTTATAGATCCACTTGCAACCCACGGGAATCACTCCCACTGGTGGATCTACAAAGGTCCATACCTTGTTTGAGTGCATGGAGTCCAATTCGGATTCCATGGCTTCGCGCCACTTTCCCGAGTCTATGTCTAGCATAGTGTAGGCATGGGTTTCTTAGTTATTTGTGTTGATTTTATTTGTTTTCTAATAATTAGATTTTTCCATTACCATTCCTGATTAATTAAATTTTTGTGCGGGATGTTTGACAGCAGCTGCTTAAATTTGAGTTTATCTTTGACAGCAAATGCATATCATGTAAAATATCTTTTTTTTTTTCCACCGCCTACTACTAATATCTGATTTTGTTTTTCCTTTACTTTTAATGGCTAATGTTGTGTTCCGTATTTGATTGTGGGGCCACTTGATTTTCTATTTTCTATTTTAACTCCCAAACTTGGCTGGGGGAGGGGGGGTTAAGTGGGAACGGGGATGGGATGGGGTTGGGGGTGGGGATGGTTTATTTATTTTTTAATTATAATTATTTTTGTTAATTATAGTTTACTTTATTTTTTAAATATTAATATATTAATATTATTATATAAATTTTAGATTTAAAAAAATATGTTTTATTTTTAATATTTTGTCGGATTTATATTAAAGTTGGTCTGTTAATTTTATTTATACAACTAAATTAGTTAGATAAATATGTAAATATCATAAATAGAATCTCAAATTGGTTCGCACGTGTTTTATTCGAGCCAATTTTGAAATTGAGCAACAATGTGAACTAGATTTGAAGATATGGGGTTATTTTGATAACCTAAAATGTTTGGGGTAGAATTGTCAGTCAATATAAGTAATGGTATCAATTCTGCAATAACATTTAACTGTTACGTCATTAATGTTGGGATTCGGTAAGATAAACAGCCCTAGGCACAACGGAATTTAATAATTTTTAGGACCTCTTACGGAATCTTGTCAGTATACTCCTCTAGTTGTATATATATGAATATTAAATAAACGACAGTATAAACAGTAGCACGTTATACCTATCTCCTTGCAAATCCTAGTTGGCAGATGAAGTTAAGTTTCTCCCTCAGTTTGGTCGATCCTATGCCCTGCAGCAGCGCCCCACGTGTTGCACCTCTATGTGTTGATACACAACAATTACACGAAATTAAATATACCCTGATCGGCTAGAACACATGATATATTAAGAACGGGTTTAGGAAACGAATTTGGAACAAGAACAAAAATCGAAAAATTCTTCCAAGGAAGAATTGGGTTCGGCCGATTTGAGCTTGGGAGAAAGGGAGAGTGTTTTTCTTGACTTGACTTTTTGGCTTTTAAAGTTGTATGAGAGATATGACATCAAGTCCCCTATTTATAGGTATCTTATTCTCCTAATCCTCCTAGGACTAGGACGCCAAGTCTCCTACATGGGCTATGGCCCTCTTTAATTAGAAGACTAAGTTTTTCAATTAATTCATGACCCCGTTAATTAATTTAACCAGGCTTTATTTAATCTCCCAATTAAATAGCCCAATTAATTAACTACCCTCCCAATTAAATTAGACTCCAAGTCTATTTAATAAAATCTTTCAATAATTAATTAAATCCAACTTAATTAATTAACTCACAAATTAAATTTCAATTTAATTTATATTCTTGATCCAATTCCAATCGGATCCAATTTGTTCTAATTGGGTCGACCCAGTCAATTTTTCAGACCGAGTCGACCCAATCGACCCAATCGATTTGGTCGAACCAGTTGTTTCATTTTCCTTCGCTTTCGCTTCATGTGTATTGTGTATTCCCCTATAGGTTCACCACATAATTGGCCGTGGGTTATAATTAATTATTAATTTAATTATTCGTGTATTAAATACTTTAAATCAGTCGAGCACTCTGTCGACTGACCATTCCAAAATTAGCACCCCTGCCAATTTAGAAATTCTCCCACACTCCACGGTCGATGTCCGGCCACAAGCCCATGGAGCCCAATCACTGGTGAATTAATTCAGTGAACCTTTTATCATTTACAATTACCATATACGCCATAATCTCTCCATAGATCAATCTCCCAGTCGATACTTAAGGGTATGGTCTTTCATCGGTATCCCTTTTATTTTGTCTTGACCTTATGCATTCTGATCTCGAAATAATTCTCTTTGACTTAATATTTATGAGCTATTTACATAAAGCCGTCAGATACCTTGGCCAAGGATTTTACCAGAATTAATTTCTCACAGAAATCCATAGGAGAATTTCTCAACCTATCAAGTCGGGTCAATGGATCATTTGTTGATGATATGAACCTGCATACGAGTTCCTCTATACCCAACATGAGTCCACAGAGACTTTCTGGTGATCTCTAGTCAGTCGGAACTCACATCAAAGCATAGACGTTCTCGCACCAGATAAACCCTATCACCTCAAGTAATTAGGGATCGTTCCTCGTATACTATCGAAAATTGGAATAACTTCAACCCCGATGTTGGTCCCAAGTGATCAGATGAGGTCTAGAGGGGGGGGGGTGAATAGACCTCTAAACTTTTTAACAATTTTTAACTTTAAAACCTTTGTTCTAACTTAAACAGACTAAGCTGTTACCGAACAATAATTTTACAAGGCTGATCGCGAACAAATCTTTGAACAGCTTTGTTGACCACTAATCTGATAATTACTTAGTTGATTTTGCTAAAATCAGTTTCAATACTTAGAGTACTTGCATCGGATTTGTAAAGTGTTTTTCACAAGTAAACTTAGCAGTTTGAAAGTTTGATCCCAAATTTTATAAAACTCCTTTCCTTTTAAAACTTTTCAAACAGTTAAATCAAAGTGTTTTTATGCAACTGAAAATATGCAAGTAAAAACACAAGTAATTTTTATAGTGGTTATATGGATTTAAATATCATTTAGTCCACTCTTCCAAGTCACTCAGATCTTGGGTTATACTATAAACACACAGTTTACAATATCTCCACTTACGCCAAAACAACAAATGAATATGGCCGTAAGCTCGCAGCAGGAAATCACAAAGAAACTCCTACTCTCCGAAGTAATATCACTCACAAAGATGGATATCTACTTCTCACAACACTCACGATTACAAAATCACTCAGAAGATGTATTTATCGTTGTTCTTCAACTCTGCTTTCGTCAACAGATGACTAAGCTGATGAGTGAGCTGTTCTTGAGACTTAAGAGATTTTGCTTCGAAATTCTTCTCAGAGATTGTGTTGTTGTTTTTCTCTTCGTCTCTACAGCTATTTATACTCGAAGGTTTGAAAAATGTCCGTTGAAGAGAGACAAGATTCAAAAACCTCGGGTACTGGTCCTTAATTTCCGCGAACGGCTCTCTGCAGTCTTTCCGTACTGTCAACAGTACTTTTTTGCAGGCAGCATTAAATGCACCCAGCTGATGCGAAGCATTTCTTCAATCATTTGTCTTTAATAACCTTGTACTTCAGCATTTATTACTTCCAGGGGCATTTATTACCGCTGGGATGGCTTCTTGATCTTTTCCACTTGGCTGACGAAGGTGCAAGTCTGATGGCGAACTAAGCTGATCTCAAACTTGAACAAATCTGTTTTGAGTCGGCTGATCTTCACCAGTCTGATTTCTTTCCTTCAGCAGATCAGTAGCCTTGGACCTTGAATTTTGACTCTTCTGATGTCTTCTTTACTTAGTCAAAAATTCTTCAAAGGGACATCAGCTAAGTTAATTTATACTTAGCAGATTTGAAGTTTTGTAATTCATCAAAACCTCCTATTACTTATTGTCTTCAGTGCTTCTTCATCTTCATCCTTATCCAACAATTTCCCCCTTTTTGATGATGACAAAACTTCATCTAAGTACCTGTTTTACCTATGCTAAAGTTTGTTACCTTCAAAATTTTCTGAGATAGAAAATATATGTTGGAAACAGAAACTTGAACTTTTATTGATAATCTGATAAATAAGTACAAGTTACAGTTTCTGATAAGATAAGATGTCTGAAAGATAGATAAAGTAAACTGATTACAAATAGATTTATATATGCTAACTATCAGCTTCTTCATCAATTCCTTCCAGCACTTCTTCATATTCATAAGATGATTCTTCATCATCTTCTTCTTCCTCTTCATCTTCATCAGCATCCTCTTCCAAAAGAAGATTTGACCTAGCAGCTTCCATCTTCTCTTTGAGTTGCTGCTCCTTCAGTTTTTCCATTGCTTTCTTAGATGATTCAGTATTTTTGTACTTAGTAAATGGCTCTGTTTGATCTTCAGCAGAATCCTTGGTTGTAGCCATTCTCATCAGATTTGGCTTTTTCCTTAGTTTCTTCTTCAGACTTCTCTTTGCCTTCTACCTTTCCAACCTCTTCAGCAGCTTTAGTCTCTTCAGCAGCTTCATCAGTTTTCCTAGCTTCAGCAGCAGCAGCAGTTTCCTTAGTTGGTTCTTCCCTTTTATCTTCCCCCTTTTTGTCATCATCAGACTTGGTGACATTATCAGGTTCAGCAGCCGGGTTAAGTGCAACAGTAGGAATCTTCATAGCAGCACATAAAGCCTTCAATTTCTGATTAACTACATCATGACTTGCAGTAAGATGAGTGAGAGTGGTGCTGATGTTGTCAGTCTTATCATTAAAACAGTCAATGTTAAGTTGCATGGTGGTAAGATCTTTCTGTATAACTGTTCCAGTCTGATGAACCTCCTCCAACAATCCAACATTAACAGCTTTCTCTTCTTCACTGACTTTGATGAAGTTAGCAGTTAGATCAGCTATGTTGTGTTTAGCTCTTTTTAAAGCATCATGAAGGTGATTGACATCAGCCTTGACATCTTCTACATTTATGTTCATCTCATCAAAGCTCTGCATCATATGCTTTGAGTGGTCTTCAGGCATGGGAAAACTATCAATGGCGTTACTGATAGTTCTAGCAGTAGGGAGTTGCATACTTTCAAGCTGTAATCTGTTGGACTCTGCCAACTCTTGTTGCAACTTCTTCAGCTGCGTGCTGTTCTTTTCTTCCAATTCTTTCATTTGATTTTCCATCAGCATCTGGAAGGCTTCCATCAGTGATGAGTGCAGATCACTTGATGAAGCAGAATCAGCAGCTTCCCTTCCTTCATCCTCCTGGTGGACAGGGGCATCCTTCAGTTCTGTCTCCTGATCAGCTCTGGTTTCCTTAGCATTCCACTCAAGTGCTAAGGGTTCTTCAGGCTTCTCTTTGTGCTGATCAGTTACATCATCATAGACTAAACTAGTGATAGTGCCATCATCATTAAAGGATGTTGTTTGACGGATCTGTCGTACAATAATCCAGGGATTTTGAAAAGCATTGTTTCCCTTAGGCACTTCATAGTAGTCTTTGACTTCCTTGCCAAATGTAATATGTTGAATGCTTGGCAGCTGAGGTAATTCACTTGAAGATCCTTGCTGATATCTTGACCATTCTGCCCATCTCTTCAAGGCGGTCATAACAGCTATGTTAATTGCCCTCTCAATAGCATCATCAAATTTTCTTCTCTTTGCTGGCAAAGTGTTTTGAATGATCTTGGCTTCCTCCAAGGCATAATCCTTAGCGTACTGATGCATAGAATCCCTTACAAAGTGAGGATCCAAAGCTTGTTGAATAGAGTCAGTCCTTAGCCAATTTAGAACCCATTTTTCTTCATCAGCTAATTCCTTCCAACTCTGAAGCTCTGCAACAGATCTGTTCAGCCTATAAGCCGTCCATTTCATGTATCTAGGCTTTTCGTGGGTGAACAGAGTCTTCAGCATCAGCTTCTGGTCATAATAAGCTAAGGTCTTTTCAAACCTTTTGAAGAGAGTTTGATCAGCATAGATGATGTCAAACGCTCTTCTTACTTCATACTTAGCCTTTGGCTTGACCTCTCCAGCAGGCATCTTAGGCTTCTTTGGTTTATCTTCATCTTCTTCATTAATTTTGATGCCTCCACCATGAACTGGTCCATGAGCATCAGTTTTACTTAGCTCAATGACCATAGCAACTTCAGCGTCTTCAGCTGCCTTTCTCTCAGCTTCAGACATTTTTCTTCTTTCAGCGTCCTTAGCTTCCTGAAGTTTGATGAGTTCCAATGCCTTCTGTTCTTCCAACTCATCTTTCTTTCTCTGCTCAGCTTCCTCCCTTTTCTTCTTATCAGCTGCAGAGATCTTCTTCTTCTTGAGCAGAATCTTTCTCTTTCCCTTGTCAGCTGGGGCAAGTTTAGGAGCAGCAGATGCAAGAGGTGCAGCTGCAATGGGATGGATGATCATCAAATCAGGATCATTCTGAGGTTTAGCAACGTCAACTGTTGGCTTTGCTTGAGTAATCTGTTGCACATCAGTCTATTAGCTTCTTCAGCTCCAACAGGCCTCTCTGCTGTTTGAGGACTTTCCCTTACTAAGTCCACCAGCTTAGTGGGCTCTTCTACAAAAGTCATTTGTTTTCTTGCTGTCTTCTTTGTTCTTCCTTCAGCAGGTCTGGAAGCAGCAGGGTCTCTTATTTGACTTCTGGTCCTGTGAGAGACATTCTCATCAGGCACTTCAGCAGATGGAGTTCTTGAAGATGATGCAGGGGACATATTCCTGACACCAGCGGTGGTTAGATCAATGATCTTATTAGCTTCAGCATCATCTACCTTCTTCTGCTTCTTAGGAGTTTTCTCCTTAGGCTCATCAGTAGCCTTTTTCTTTTGAGTTGCAGTAGCAAGCTCAGCTGTTTTAACTAGTTTTCTCTGCCTCTTGGCAGGAACTGCCTTTGGTTCATCTGCTTCCTCTTCCACTTCAGCTTTTCTTTTTGTAACAGGCAAGTACTTGGACATTGCCTTGCTGGAATGAATTTCCTTCCCATTAGTCACCTCACAGCCCATCTTGAACAGCAGATAGCTGAGAGTGATTCTGTGGTTGGTTTGAGGAGCCTTGCTCTTGCTTTTCTTGTCCAAGAAATTAGCGAATATATACCAAATTACTGTGGACCAGTTTACCTCCAATCCATAGTAAATAGCAGTCATTATGCTGAACCTCTTCATGGTAACAGCATCCAGGGAAAATGTACAATTTTCTATCAGCTTCGAGACCATATCAGCCATCCGCTAATACTCATCCTTCAACCGTCTTTTCTTGATGTTGCCAGACAACATCTCTCCTTCCTTGGCATAAATTGCCCAGAATTGTTGGTGCTTCTCCTCCGTCAGAATAGTGACATCGTGTCGTCTTCTGTTCGGAAGCCCAAAAGTCTCGTGAAGAAGTTTGGGGGTAATAACAGTGGATTTACCTCCGACAGTAGCTTTGATTTCCTGAGTGCTGAAATCAACAGTAACAGTTCGGTAGTATTCCATCACTTGGTCAGTCCAAATCACCCCTTCGTGATACTCCATAAAATTTACCAATGAAGCTGATTTGAACTTCTCCAGCAACTCCTTCATCAAATTGGTACCAGATTGGTAGTAGGACTCATAAATCAAGTACATACCTTCAGCAACCATTTCTAATCTGTTGGAAGTTAGAGAAACAAGAAGAATTTTGCAGAAAATTGCTTGAAATTTCTCACAAGTGCTCTTTGAATATTTTAGGTGCGTAAAGAGTTACTGAGCTGATCAGATCTAGATTTATAGAGTTAGAGTATTTCAGTTTCCGTGATACCAGCTAACCGTTAGATCCGTTTCTTGTCAGTTCTGATCGTGCGGCGTCAGTTACGACCTTTCAAATTCAAATCGCCTTAAATGAGGAGCGGGAAAAGTACCGCTCTTTTATCACTTGTAAAAAGCGTGTTTTAAAATAAAACGTTTTAGGCAGTAAGCTTTTACATAGGTGATCAGACGGGTAAAATAAATACTTATCTGATGGACTACTGTCCTGATGACAAAGCTGTTATCAGTGAAAGCCAATAACTGATAACCTTCGTCGGCTGTTTGTCAATCCAGCTAGATAATAAATCTTCAATCTTCAAGATTAATCTTCTGTTGAAAACATACCTTCAACTAACTGTCATCAACAAATTTCATCTTTCGATCAGAAGTACCGCTAGTCTTACACTTTCCCCCTGACTTTAAGAATTCATAAGTTAACTGGTCTGTTGAGAGTTAATCCTTGAAGATAATTAGTAAGTTGTTGAACTCTAGTCTTCTGATGAGTTCCCCCTCAGCTTATGCATCCAATTTCAATAGACCCAGTTCAGCTCTTAGAGTTGAAAACCTTGTCTCACTTAGAGGTTTTGTGAAGATGTCAGCAATCTGATTTTCAGTAAACACATATTCTATCATGACATTTCCTTTCTCCACATGATCTCTGATAAAGTGATGCTTGATCTCAATATGCATAGTCCTTGAATGACTTGTAGTATTCTGAGTAAGGCTGATTGCACTTGTATTGTCACAGTAGATAGGGATTCCACTGATTTTTATGTTGTAATCTTCAAGTTGATGCTTCAACCATAATATTTGTGCACAGCAAGCTCCAGCAGCTATGTATTCAGCTTCAGCAGTTGATATGGATACTGAAGTCTGTTTCTTACTCATCCATGAGATCAGACGACTACCTAAGAACTGACAAGCACCTGTTGTGCTTTTTCTGTCAATCTTGCAGCCAGCAAGGTCAGAATCTGAATATCCAATGAGTTCAAATCCAGGTTATCTAGGATACCACAATCCTAAATCTTCAGTACCTTTAAGATATTTGAGTATCCATTTGGCAGCTAAGAGGTGAGATTCCTTAGGATTTGATTGATACCTCGCACAACCCCAACAGAGTACATAATATCAGGTCTGCTAGCTGTTAAGTATAACAGTGACCCAATAATTCCTCTGTACTTGGTTATGTCCACTAATTTGCCATCTTCATCTTTATCCAAACGAAGACTAGTAGACATTGGAATATTAGCAGTAGAGCTAGTTTCCATACCAAATTTCTTGAACAGATCCTTTGTGTATTTTGCTTGGCTGATGAAAATTCCATCAGGCAACTGTCTTACTTGCAAACCAAGAAAATAATTAAGTTCTCCTATCATGCTCATTTCAAACTTGTTCTGCATTAGCTTTGAGAACTTATCACACATCTGTTGATTAGTTGAACCAAAAATAATATCGTCCACATAAATTTGCACAAGCAAAATATGTTCTTCACATTCAATAATGAACAGAGTCTTGTCTACCTTACCTTTACGAAATCCTTTAATTAAAATGAAATCAGATAGGGTATCATACCATGCTCTTGGAGCCTATTTTAGTCCATAGAGGGCTTTCTTCAGACGACACACCTTGTCTTCTTCTTGATAGGCTTCAAATCCAGGTGGTTGTTCAACATAAACTTCTTCTTGCAATTCTCCATTGAGAAAAGCTGATTTTACATCCATCTGATAGACTGTGAAATTCTTGTGAGCAACATAAGCAAGAAAGAGTCTGATAGCCTCTAATCTTGCTACTGGTGCAAAAGTTTCATCAAAGTCAATGCCTTCTTCTTGGAAATAACCCTTGGCCACTAATCTAGCTTTGTTTCTGGTGACAACACCATCTTCATTCATTTTGTTCCTGAATACCCATTTAGTGCCAATGACTCTTTGATGACTTGGTCTAGGAACTAAGTACAAGACTTCATTCCTTTCAAATTGATTTAACTCTTCTTGCATAGCTTCAATCCAGTTTGAATCACTAAGAGCTCTTCAATCTGTTTGGGCTCAATTTGAGATAGAAAGCTGACAAACATTGCTTCACTTGCAGCAGCTCTCCTTGTCTTTACTTTATCCAAAGGATCACCAATCACCAGCTCTGGTGGGTGATTCTTGAGCCATATAAGATCAGGTTGCAAATCATAATGTTGTCCTTTGTTTTGATCTTGCAACACTACTGTTGGAGTTCCAGTAGTAGTCTGTTGAACATTTGTTGTCTGTTGAACAGTCTCTGGTCTGTCAGCTGTTTGCAACTCGTCTGTTAGACAATCAGCATTGTGATTTTGAACAACACTGGAGTTATCAGCTGGGTTGAGATCAGGTAGTATGATGGGAACATATTCTTCATTCTTTCCAACATTCAACTTCTGCAAATTAGTAGACAGATCTTGATTAATACTTTGATTCTTTTCAGAAGATTGGTTTGGTTCATCAAATACTACATGAATGGATTCCTCTATAAGTAAAGTTCTTTTGTTAAAGACTCTATAAGCTTTACTAACAGTAGAGTATCCTACAAAAGCAGCTTCATCAGTCTTTTCTGCAAATGCAGTAAGGTGATTTTTCCCATTATTTAAAACAAAGCATTTACAACCAAATATTTTAAAGTAATGAATGTTTGGCTTCCTGTTGTTCCAAACTTCATATGGAGTCTTGTTTTGGTGCTTGTTGATCATGCATCTGTTTTGGGTAAAGCATGCTGTATTTGTTGCTTTTGCCCAAAATCTTTGAGGTAGCTTAGCTTCAGCTATCATTGTCCTGGTAGCTTATTTAAGAGTTCTGTTTCTCCTTTCAGCAACTCCATTCTGTTGAGGGGTTCTGGCAGCAGAGTATTCATGACTGATTCCTCTGGCATTACAATACTCTTCAACAGTAGAGTTTGTAAACTCAGTCCCTCTATCTGATCTGATCTTTAGTATTTTCATACTTTTCTCATTCTGAATCTTTTCCATCAGATTTGTAAGATGCTCCTTGGTTTCACTTTTCTTCTTCATGAAAATCACCCAAGTGTATCTTGAATGATCATCCACAATAGCTAGGCAGTATTTCTTTCCACCATTGCTGATAGGATCAATGGGTCCAAATAAGTCCATATGTAGCAGCTTCAATATTCTTCCAGAAGATTAATGCTTCTTGCTTTTGAATGATGACTTGATTTGTTTACCCTTCTGACAGGCGTCACAAAGCTTGTCTTTGCTCATGACTGTCTTTGAAATTCCTTCTACCAGATTGTTTTTGATAAGTCTGTTGATGGTCTTGAAATTCACATGGTTCATTCTTTTGTGCCATAGCCAACTGACTTCACTTGGTGTTGATGCCACCAAACAAATACTTGAATTCTTGTAAGCAGAATTTCAGTCCACTATGTAGACATTTCCTTGTCGTCTTCCAGATAAAATTACCTTCTTTGTACCAATCTGTTCAACGTAACACTTATCTGTTGAGAAGATGACTGAATATCCTTTGTCACAAAATTGACTTATGCTCAGCAAATTGTATTTTAGGCCTTTAACATAAGAGACGTCAGATATCTCAATGTTGCCTTTGATCAGCTTTCCAGTTGCTACAATTTTGCCTTCCTTGCTGTCCCCAAAAGTAACTTTAGGACCATCCACAGCAACAGCATCAGTCAGCTCAAGTATGTTTCCACACATGTGTCTTGAACATCCATTGTCCAAGTACCAGATTTTTTCTACTTTACTCCTACTCCTAATCCTAACCTACAAAACAAAATAAAATTGTTTTAGGTACCCTTATTGAGAGGGTCCTGAAGGATTAGTTCCACCTTTGACAACCCAAGATGATGAAGTATTAGGCTTCTTAGGCTTCTGTTGTTTGGCAGGAGCATGAACAGTTTCATCTTCATCATGTTTATAAGATTTGCTATGTTGATGATACTCAGCATGATAAGGGCAATGCTCATAAGTAGAATAAGATGCATGATAAGGAGGATATGCATGCATTGGATGAGCAGGATATGGTGCATAGTAAGTAGAAAATTGAGGTGCATGATACATAGGAGGATATGCAGCATGTTGCACATAATAAGACTCATTTCCATACCAAGCATTTTGATTTTTCTTGTTTTTATGCTTCTTTGACTTACTAGATGCTTGCTCATTAACAGACGACTTAGACTTATCACTAGTCTGATTGGTTTTGACCTTATCAGAAGATTTCCTAGGACTCTTCTGTTTGGACTTACTAGTTTGTTTTCCTACACTAGGCTCTTTGCTCTTTTTAGCCTTAGGAGTTTTCGTCTCCATTAATACTTTCTCAGGTGAAGCAGGTTTAGTAGTCTAAAAATACAAAATGACCTTACTATTGTCAGCTGATATAAATTTTTCAGTATGTTTCAGTTCTAGCTTATCCTGATCTAAAGGTGTCTTCTGTTTACTAGACATATGAGTGATGCAGCAGATGACTTATCATGAGACTCAATGACTTTCTCAAGCTCAATGATTTTACCCTTATAAACTTCACATTCAGCTTTCAGAGATTCATTCTCTTGCTCAAGCAGTTTGTATTCAGCTGATTCTTTTGGCTTTTCAGCTTTAAGTTTCAGTGAACTGTTTTGCTCTTTCAGCTATATCATCTCTTCCTTAAGCTTTTTAAATGCATCAGCAATACTTGTATTGTTGAGCATCATTTGTTCAAATGAATTAAATAATTCATTATCAAGAGGAGTTACCTCATCATCCTCGGAGTCATCAGATTCCTTAGCCATCAGGCAGAGAAGAGCAGGACTCTCTTCATCAGAAGACTCTTCATCAGAAGTGTCTGAATCTGAGTCAGATGAGTAGACAGCAGCTAGCTTTTCTGCTTCTGCTACCAGCACCTTGCCTTTCTGATGCTTTCTTTCCTTTCTGATTCTCTTTTCCTCTTCTGTATACTTCTCAGCTTTAGGATATGGGCAGTCTCTAATGAAATGACCCAGTTTCCTGCAATTATAGCACATCATTTTGGATTTATAAGAATCCTTATCTGGAGAAGAAGAAGTAGGGTTAGAAGTAGAAGCATTGTTATATTTGTTCTTCATTTTTCGTCTGTAGAACTTTTTGATGTTGTTCATCAGCAATACAACGTCTCCAGCAGTGTACTCCTTTTTGTTGAGTAGTGTGGCTTCATCAGATGAGTCCACGTCTTTGCTTTTGTAGGTTGGCCTTCTAGGATTTTCAGCAGCAACCAGTGCAGCTGTGGGACTTGAAGTAGAAGTTTCTTCAACACCCATTCTTGGCAGTTTATACTCGTACGCCTTGAGTACTGAGAACAGCTCGGTCGGTGAGTGAAATCTTTCCCAGATCTCTTGACTCTTCCATGGCTGTTACCTTCATGTTGAACTTCGGAGGTAGAGCCTTCAGAACTCTGACGGTTATCTCCTTATCAGTGAAGGTTTTTCCAAACTTTAAAACTTCGTTCAGCGTCCTTGTAAACCTTGTATCCATCTGGTCTTCCGCAGACTTCATCTTGAAGTTTTCCAGCTTTTCCAGAGCAACACTCAGCTGATGCTCTTTGATGGCGTCGTTTCCTTCGCTCATGTCATGAACCTTATCCACATCTCTTTGGCAGTCTTGTAGTGCTTGACTTTGTCAAATCGATCATTGTCAAGGGCCTTGGTCATGATGAAACGGCCAACTTTATCCAGATTGAACAGCTTTATTTCTTCGGCTGTCATTTCTGTTAAATCTTTTTCCACCACAATTTCAGCTTCATCAATCGTGATAGTCTTGGTGAATTTGAATGGACCTTTGATGATACATGTGTACATGTTATCATTGTAAGCAGCCAAGAAAATCTCCATTCTGATTTTCTAGTCTTCAAGCTCATACCAGCTATGTGGGGAACATGGCTGATACAATCCATTTTTCAAAAATTTTAATTTTTCAAAATATGCTCTTTTGAAAAGTTTGAAAACCTTTGAAAAACACTCGGATCAAGCTCATTGATCAGGCAGCTGATTCTAATGAACCACCTGCTCTGATACCACTTGTTGGTTCCAAGTGGTCAGATGAGGTCTAGAAGGGGGGAGGGTGAATAGACCTCTAATCTTTTTGACAATTTTTAAATTTAAAACCTTTGTTCTAACTTAAACCGACTAAGCTGTTACCGAACAGTAATTTTACAAGGCTGATCGCGAACAAATCTTTGAACAGCTTTGTTGACCACTAATCTGATAATCACTTAGCTGATTTTTGCTAAAATCAGTTTTAATACTAGAGTACTTGCAGCGGATTTGTAAAGTGTTTTTCACAAGTAAACTTAGCAGTTTGAAAGTTTGATCCCCAGTTTTATAAACTCCTTTCCTTTTAAAACTTTTCAAACAGTTAAATCAAAGTGTTTTTATGCAACTGAAAATATGCAAGTAAAAATGCAAGTAAAAACACAAGTAATTTTTATAGTGGTTATATGGATTTAAATATCCTTTAGTCCAATCTTCCAAGTTACTCAGATCTTGAGTTATACTATAAACACACAGTTTACAATATCTCCACTTACGCCAAAATAACAAATGAATCTAGCCGTAAGCTCGCAGCAGGAAATCACAAAGAAACTCCTACTCTCCGAAGTAATATCACTCACAAAGATGGATATCTACTTCTCACAACACTCACGATTACAAAATCACTCAGAAGATGTATTTATCGTTGTTCTTCAACTCTGCTTTCGTCAACAAATGACTGAGCTGATGAGTGAGCTGTTCTTGAGACTTAAGAGATTTTGCTTCGAAATTCTTCTCAGAGATTGTGTTGTTATTTTTCTCTTCGTCTCTACAGTTATTTATACTCGCAGGTTTGAAAAATGTCCGTTGAAGAGAGACAAGATTCAAAAACCTCGGGTACTGGTCCTTAATTTCCGCGAACGGCTCTTTGCAGTCTGTCCGTTCTGTCAACAGTACTTTTCTGCAGGCAGCATTAAATGCACCCAGCTGATGCAAAGCATTTCTTCAATCATTTGTCTTTAATAGCCTTGTACTTCAGCATTTATTACTTCCAGGGGCATTTATTACCGTTGGGATGGCTTCTTGATCTTTTCCACTTGGCTGACGAAAGTACGCGTCTGATGTCGAACTAAGCTGATCTCAAACTTGAACAAATTTGTGGCTGATCTTCACCAGTCTGATTTATTTCCTTCAGCAGATCAGTTGCCTTGGACCTTGAATTTTGACTCTTCTGATATCTTCTTTACTTAGTCAAAAATTCTTCAAAGGGATATCAGCAAAGTTAATTTATACTTAGCAGATTTGAAGTTTTGGAAATCATCAAAACCTCCCTTTACTTATTGTCTTCAGTGCTTCTTCATCTTCATCCTTATCCAACATGATGCTTAACAATACTACTATTGCTGAAGAATTTAGTAAGCTTAAGGAAGAGATGATATTGCTAAGAGAGCAAAATAGTTCACTGAAACTCAAGGCTGAAAAGCCAAAAGAATCAGATAAATATAAACAGCTTGAGCAAGAAAATGAATCTCTGAAAGCTGAATGTGAAGTCCTTAAAGGAAAAAATCATGGAACTTGGAAAGTCAATTGAGTCTCATGAAAAGTCATCTGTTGCATCCACTCTTATCTCTAGTAAACAGAAGACACCTTTAGAACAGGATAAGTTAGAACTGAACCATACTGAAAAATTTGTGTCAGCTGACAACAGTAAGGTCATTTTGTATGTTCAGACTACTAAACCTGCTTCACCTGAGAAAGTGTTAAAGGAGACGAAAACTCCTAAGGCTAAAAAGAGTAAAGAGCCTAGTGTAGGAAAACAAACTAGTAAGTCAAAATAGAAGAGTCTTAGGAAGTCTTCTGATAAGGCTAAAACCAATCAGACTAGTAATAAAACTAAGTCGTCTGTTAATGAGCAAGCATCTAGTAAACCAAAGAAGCACAAAAACAAGAAAAATCAAAATGCTTGGTATGGAAATGAGTCTTATTATGTGCAACCTGCTGCATATCCTCCTATGTATCATGCACCTCAATTTCCAACTTACTATGCACCATATCCTGCTCATCCAATGCATGCATATCCTGCTTATCATGCATCTTATTCTGCTTATGAACATCATCCTTATCATGCTGATTATCAACAACATGACAAATCTGATAAACGTGATAAAGGCAAATCTGTTCATACTCCTGCTGAAAATCAGAAGCCTAAGAAGCCTAAGACTTCAACATCTTGGGTCGTCAAAGGTGGAACTAATCCTTCAGGACCCTCTCAATAAGGGTACCTAAAACAATTTCTTATTTTGTTTTGTAGGTTGGGATTAGGAGTAGGAGTAAAGTAGAGAAGACTTGGTACTTGGACAGTGGCTGTTCAAGACACATGTGTGGAAGCATACATGAGCTGACTGATGCTGTTGTTGTGGATGGTCCAAATGTGACGTTTGGAGACAGCAAGGAAGGCAAGATTGTAGCAAGTGGAAAGCTGATCAAAGGTAACATTGAGATATCTGACGTCTCTTATCTTACCTATACAATTTGCTGAGCATAAGTCAATTTTCTGACAAAGGATATTCAGTCATCTTCTCAACAGATAAGTGCGACGTTGAACAGATTGGAACAAAGAAGGTTATTTTATCTGGAAGACGACAAGGGAATGTCTACACAGTGGACTGGAATTCTGTTGACAAGAATTCAAGTGTTTGTTTGGTGGCATCAACACCAAGTGAAGTCAGTTGGCTGTGGCACAAAAGAATGAATCATGTGCATTTCAAGACTATCAACAGACTTATCAAGAATGATCTGGTAGAGGGAATTCCAAAAACAGTCATGACCAAAGATAAGCTTTGTGACGCATGTCAGAAGGATAAACAAATCAAGTCATCATTCAAAAGCAAGAAGCTCCAATCATCTGGAAGGATCTTGGAGCTGCTACATATGGATTTATTTGGACCCATTGATCCAA
>CM064883.1:25321048-25407458 GCA_003313485.2 Penstemon barbatus
GATGATCATAACATCTGGATCATCTTGAGGTTGGGTAGCCTCAACTGTTGGTGTAGATTGAGTCAACTGTTGCGCATCAGCTTTGTCAGCAACAGAGGCCCCAACAACTTCAATGGGTCTTTCAGCAGATTCAGGACTTTGTCTCATTAAGTTTTCCAACTCAGTATCCTTTTCTATGTATGTCATCTGCTTCCTAACTGACTTCTTTGATAAACCCTGAATGGGTCTTGAAGCAGCAGTGTCCCTTTGTTGGCTCCTTGTCCTGTGAGAAACATTCTCAGCAGGCATTTCAGCAGAAGGAGTCCTGGAAGGTGATGCAGGAGACATTCCCCTTACATCAGCAGTGGTCTGACTTATGATTTGATCAACAACAACGTCAGCCACGGTCTTCACTCTCTTAGAAACCTTCTCCTTTGGTTGATCAGCAACCTTCTTCTTCTTAGTCTCAACAGCTAAGTCAGCTGTTTTGACTAGTCTTCTTTGCCTCTGGGCAGGAACCTCCTTTGGTTCCTCATCCTCATCTTCTTCAGGCTCACCAGCCTTCCTCTTCATAACAGGCAAGTACTTGGACATTGCCTTTGACTTGTGAATCTCCTTCCCATTCGTCATAACACAGCTCAGTTTTGACAGCAAATAACTTAGTGTGATTCTATGGTTGGGGTGAGGGCCTTTTCCTTTCTTTACTTCCAGAAAGTCAGCGAAGATGTACCAAACTATGATGGACCAGTTGACTTCTAGCCCATAGTAGATAACAGCCATTATGTTGAACCTTTTCATGGTAACAACATCCAGAGAAAAAGTACAGTTCTCTATCAGCTTCGAAACCATATCAGCCATCCGCTGATATTCATCCTTTAGCTGTTTCTTCCTTATGTTGCCAGACAACATTTCCCCTTCCTTGGCGCAGATCGCCCAGAATTGTTGGTGCTTCTCCTCAGTCAGCACAGTAACATCGTGTCGTCCTCTGTTAGGAAGACCAAACGTCTCGTGAAGAACAGTGGGTGTAATGACCACATATTTGTCTCCAATTGTAGCCTTGATTTCCATGGAGTTGTAGTCAGCAACTGCAGTCTTGTAGTACTCCATAACCTGGTCAGTCCAGATTACACCTTCATTGTACTCCATGAAGTTTACCAGAGATGCCGTCTTGAATTTTTCCAGCAATTCTTTCATCAGATCCGTTCCAGATTGATAGTATGACTCATACACTAAGAACATACCTTCAGCAGCCATCGTAATCTTTTGAAAATTAGGGAAACAGGAAGAATTTTGCAGAAAATTGCAAGTAATTTTTCTCTCAAGTATGCTTTGAATATTTAGGGTGCGTAAAGAACTACACGGCTGATCATATCTGGATTTATAGAGTTAGGGTATCTTGGTTTCCGTGATACCAGCTAACCGTTAGATCCGTTTCTTGTCAATGCTGATCGTGCGCGGCGTTAGTTACGACCTTTCAAATTCAAATCGCATTAAATGAGGAGCGGGAATTTGTACCGCCCTTCTGTCACTTGTAAAAGCGTATTTTTAAAATAAAACGTTTTAAACAGTAAGCTTTTACACAAGCGATCAGATGAATAAAATAAATACTTATCTGATGGACTAATGTCCTGATGACACTGTTGTTATCAGTGAAAGTCAATAGCTGATAACCTTCCTCAGCTGTTTGTCAATCCAGCTAGATAATAAATCTTCATTCTTCAAGACTTTAATCTTCTGTTGAAAACATAACTTCAACTAACTGACATTAACAGATTTCATCTTTTGATCAGAAGTACCACTAGTCTTACACGTTCTCCCTGACTTTAAGAATTCATAAGTCAACTAGTCTGTTGAGAATTGAAGATAAATAAGATGAGTAAGCTGTTGAACTTTAGTCTTCTGATAAGTTTCCCCTCAGCTTATGCATCCAATTTTAATAAACCTAGTTCAGCTCTTAAAGTTGAAAACCTTGTCTCACTTAAAGGTTTTGTGAAGATGTCAGCAATTTGATTTTCAGTAAACACATATTCTATTATGACATTTCCTTTCTCCACATGATCTCTGATAAAGTGATGCTTGATCTCAATATGCTTAGTCCTTGAATGACTTGTAGTATTCTGAGTAAAGCTTATTGCACTTGTATTGTCACAGTAGATTGGTATTCCACTGATTTTGATATTGTAGTCTTCTAGTTGATGCTTCAACCATAAGATTTGTGCACAGCAAGCTCCAGCAGCTATGTATTCAGCTTCAACCGTAGATATCGATACTGAAGTCTGTTTCTTACTCATCCATGAGATCAGACGACTACCTAAGAATTGACAGGCACCTGTTGTGCTTTTTCTATCAATCTTGCAGCCAGCAAGGTCAGAATCTGAATATCCAATAAGCTCAAATCCAGACTCTCTAGGATACCACAATCCCAAATCTTGAGTGCCCTTAATATATTTCAGTATTCTTTTGGCAGCTAAGAGGTGAGATTCCTTAGGATTTGATTGAAATCTCGCACAAACCCCAACTGAGTACATGATATCAGGTCTGCTTGCTGTTAGATATAACAGTGACCCAATAATGCCTCTGTATTTGGTTATGTCCACTGATTTGCCATCTTCATCTTTATCCAAGCGAAGACTTGTAGACATTGGAATAGTAGCAGTAGAGCTAGTTTCCATACCAAATTTCTTGAACAGATCTTTTGTGTATTTTGCTTGGCTGATGAAAATTCCATCAGGCAACTGTCTTACTTGCAAACCAAGAAAATAATTAAGTTCTCCCATCATGCTCATTTCAAACTTGTTCTGCATCAGCTTTGAGAACTTGTCACACATCTGTTGGTTAGTTGAACCAAAAATAATATCGTCCACATAAATTTGCACAAGCAAAATATGTTCTTCCCATTCACTAGTGAACAAGGTCTTGTCAAATTTACCTTTGCGAAATCCTTTAATTAAAAGAAAATCAGATAAGGTATCATACCATGCTCTTGGGGCCTGTTTCAGTCCATAGAGGGCTTTCTCCAGACGATACACCTTGTCTTCTTCTTGATAGACTTCAAAACCAGGTGGTTGTTCAACGTAAACTTCTTCTTGCAATTCTCCATTGAGAAAAGCTGATTTCACATCCATCTGATAGACGGTGAAATTCTTGTGAGTAGCATAGGCAAGAAAGAGTCTGATTTCCTCTAATCTTGCTACTGGTGCAAACGTTTCATCAAAGTCAATGCGTTCTTCTTGGCAGTAACCCTTGGCCACTAATCTTGCTTTGTTTCTGGTGACTTCACTATCTTCATTCATCTTATTTCTGAATACCCATTTAGTGCCAATGACTCTTTGATGACTTGGTCTAGGAACTAAGTACCAGACTTCATTCATTTCAAATTGATTTAGCTCTTCTTGCATAGCTTCAATCCAGTTGGAATCACTAAGAGCTTCTTCAATCTGCTTGGGCTTAATTTGAGATAGGAAGCTGACAAACATTGCATCACTTGCAGCAGCTCTCCTTGTCTTTACTTTATCCAAAGGATCACCAATCACCAGCTCTGGTGGATGATTCTTGAGCCATCTGAGATCAGGTTGCAAATCATAATGTTGTCCTTTGTTTTGATCTTGCAACATTACTGTTAGAGTTCCAGTAGTAGTCTGTTGAACATTTGTTGTCTATTGAACAGTCTCTGGTCTATCAGCTGTTTGCAACTCGTCTGTTAGACAATCAGCATTGTGATTTCGAACAGCACTTGAGTTATCAGCTGGGTTGAGATCAGGTAGTATGATGGGAACATATTCTTCATTCTTTCCAACATTCAACTTCTCTAAATCAGTAGACAGATCATGATTAATACTTTGATTCTTTTCAGAAGATTGACTTGGTTCATCAAATACTACATGAAAGGATTCCTCTATTAGTAATGTTCTTTTGTTAAAAACTCTATAAGCTTTACTAACGGTAGAGTATCCTACAAAAACAGCTTCATCAGCCTTTTCTGCAAATGCAGTAAGGTGATTTTTCCCATTATTTAAAACATAGCATTTACAACCAAATATCTTAAAATAATGAATGTATGGCTTCCTGTAGTTCCAAACTTCATATGGAGTCTTGTTTTGGTGCTTGTTGATCATGCATCTGTTTTGGGTAAAACATACTGTGTTTGTTGCTTCTGCCCAAAATCTTTGAGGCAGCTTAGCTTCAGCTATCATGGTTCTGACAGCTTCCTTCAGTGTTCTGTTTCTCCTTTCAGCAACACCATTCTGTTGAGGGGTTCTAGCAGCTGAATACTCATGATGTATTTCTTTGATATTACAATACTCTTCAACAGTAGAGTTTGTAAACTCTGTCCCTCTAGATGATCTGATCTTCAATATCTTTATGATTTTCTCATTCTGGATCAGTTCCATCAGATTAGTAAGATGTTCCTTGGTTTCACTTTTCTTTTTCATGAATATCACCCAAGTATATCTTGAATAGTCATCCACAACAGCTAGGCAGTATTTCTTTCCACCATTGCTGACTGGATGAATGGGTCCAAATAAGTCCATGTGTAGCAGCTCCAATATTCTTCCAGAAGATTGATGCTTCTTGCTTTTGAATGATGACTTGATTTGTTTACCCTTCTGACAGGCGTCACAAAGCTTATCTTTGCTCATGACTGTCTTTGGAATTCCTTCTACCAGATTATTCTTGATAAGTCTGTTGATGGTCTTGAAATTCACATGATTCATTCTTTTGTGCCACAGCCAACTAACTTCACTTGGTGTTGATGCCACCAAACAAATACTTGAATTCTTATCAGCAGAATTACAGTCCACTGTGTAGACATTCCCTTGTCGTCTTCCAGATAAAATTACCTTCTTTGTACCAATCTGTTCAACATAGCACTTATCTGTTGAGAAGATGACTGAATATCTTTTGTCACAAAATTGACTTATGCTCAGCAGGTTGTACTTTAGGCCTTTAACATATGAGACGTCAGATATCTCTATGTTTCCCTTGATTAAGCTTCCTTTTGCTACAATCTTGCCTTCTTTACTGTCTCCAAAAGTAACTTTCGGACCATCCACAGCAACAGCATCAGTCAGTTCATGTATGCTTCCACACATGTGTCTTGAACAGCCACTGTCCAAGTACCAAATCTTATCTACTTTACTCCTACTCCTAATCCTAACCTACAAAACAAAATAAGATTGTTTTAGGTACCCTTATTGAGAGGGTTCTGAAGGATTAGTTCCACCTTTGACAACCCAAGATGATGAAGTCTTAGGCTTCTTAGGCTTCTGAGTTTCAACAGGAGTATGAACAGCTTTGCCTTTACCACGATCATCTGATTTGTCATATTGTTGATGATCAGCATGATAAGGATAATGTTCAAATGCAGAGTAAGATGCATGATAAGAAGGATATGCATGCATTGGATGAGCAGGATATGGTGCATAGTAAGTTGGAAATTGAGGTGCATGATACATAGGATGATATGCAGCAGGTTGCACATAATAAGACTCATCTCCATACCAAGCATTTTGATTTTTCTTGATTTTATGCTTCTTTGGCTTACTACTTGCTTGCTCATTAACAGACGACTTAGTTTTATCACTACTCTGATTAGTTTTAGCCTTGTCAGAGGACTTCCTAGGACTCTTCTGTTTAGGCTTACTAGTCTGTTTTCCTACACTAGGCTCTTTGCTCTTTTTAGCCTTAGGAGTTTTCGTCTCCTTTAATACTTTCTCAGGTGAAGCAGGTTTAGTAGTCTGAACATACAATATGACCTTACTATTGTCAGCTGATATAAATTTTTCAGTATGGTTCAGTTCTAACTTTTCCTGATCTAAATGTGTCTTCTGTTTACTAGATATATGAGTGGATGCAACATATGACTTCTCATGAGACTCAATAACTTTTTCAAGTTCCATGATTTTTCCTTTATAAACTTCACATTCAGCTTTCAGAGATTCATTTTCTTGCTCAAGCTGTTTATATTCAGCTGATTCTCTTGGCTTTTCAGCTGAGAGTTTCAGTGAACTATTTTGCTCTTTTAGCAATATCATCTCTTCCTTAAGCTTTTTAAATGCTTCAGCAATAGTAGTATTGTTAAGCATCATTTGTTCAAATGAACTAAATAGTTCATTTTCAAGAGGAGTTACCTCATCATCCTCAGAGTTATCAGATTCCTTAGCCATCAGACAGAGAAGAGCAGGGCTCTCTTCATCAGAAGTGTCTGAATCTGAATCAGATGAGTAGACGGCAGCTGGCTTTTCCACTTCTGCTACCATCGCCTTTGCTTTCTGATGCTTTCTTTCTTTTCTGATTCTCTTTTCTTCTTCAGTATACTTCTCAGCTTTAGGATATGGGCAGTCTCTGATGAAATGACCCAGTTTCCTGCAATTATAGCACATCATTTTGGATTTATAAGAATCCTTATCCTGAGAAGAAGAAGTAGGGTTAGAAGTAGAAGCATTGTTATATTTGTTCTTCATTTTTCGTCTGTAGAACTTTTTGAAGTTGTTCATCAGCAATGCAACGTCTCCAGCAGTGTACTCCTTTTTGTTGAGTAGTGTGGCTTCATCAGATGAGTCCACATCTTTGCTTTTGTGAGCTGGCCTTCTAGGATTTTCAGCAGCAACAAGTGCAGCTGTGGGACTTGAAGTTGAGGTTTCTTCAACACCCATTCTTGGCAGTTTATACTCGTACGCCTTGAGTACTGAGAACAGCTCGGTGAGAGAAATCTTGCCCAGATCTCTTGACTCTTCCATGGCTGTCACCTTCATGTTGAACTTTGGAGGTAGGGCCTTCAGAACTCTGACGGTTATCTCCTTGTCCGTAAAGGTTTTTCCAAGCTTGAACACTTCATTCAATGTCCTTGTAAACCTTGTGTCCATCTAATGGTTTCCGCAAACTTCATCTTGAAGTTGTCCAGCTTTTCCAGAGCAACACTCAGCTGATGCTCTTTGATGGCGTCGTTTCCTTCGCTCATGTCACGAACCTTGTCCCACATCTCCTTTGCAGTTTTGCAATGTTTGACTTTATCAAACCGATCATTGTCCAGGGCTTTGGTCATGATGAAACGGCCGACTTTATCCAGATTGAACAGCTTTATTTCTTCGGTTGTCATCTCTGTTAGATCTTTTTCCACCACTAGTTCAGCTTCATCAACTATGATAGTCTTGGTGAATTTGAATGGACCTTTTATGATACATGTGTACATGTTATCATTATAAGCAGCTAGGAAAATCTCCATCCTGATTTTTCAGTCTTCAAACGACATACCAGCAATGTGGGGAACATGGCTGATACAGTCCATTTTTCAAGAAGTTTTTGTTTTTCAAAAAGATGCTCTTTTGAAATGTTTTAAAACCTTTGAAAAACACTTGGATCAAGCTCGTTGATTAGGCAGGTGATTCAAATGAACCACCTGCTCTCATATCACTTGTTGGTCCCAAGTGGTCAGATGAGGTCTAGAGGGGGGGGGGTGAATAGACCTCTAAACTTTTTACAATTTTTAACTTTAAAACCTTTTTGTTAACTTACACAGACTAAGCTGTTATCAACAGTAGATTCCTCAGCTGATCGCGAACAAATCTTTAAACAACTTTGTAGACCACTAAACTGATAATTACTTAGCTGATTTTGTCAAAATCAGTTTTAATACTTAGAGTACTTGCAGCGGATTTTCAAAGTGTGTTTCACAAGTATTCTTAGTAGTTTGATAAATGCTTCCCCAGTTTTGTAAACTCCTTTTAAATTCTTTTCAAACAGTTAAGTAAAGTGTTTTATGCAATCTTGAAATATGCAAGTAAAAATGCAAATAAAAATACAAGTAATTTTTATAGTGGTTATATGGATGTAAATATCCTTTAATCCATTCGTCCAAGTCACAAAGATCTTGGGTTATACTAGAAACACAAAGTAACCAGTACACTCTGCTTACGCCAATCAACAAATTAACAGGCCGTAAGTGCGCAGTAAGAAATCACGAAGAAATCTTACCCTCTGAAGTAATATCACTCACTTAGATGGATATCTACTTCTCACAACTCTCTGTTTTACAAAATCACTCAGAAGATTTGTTTAGCTTTGTTCTTCAACTTCGCTTTTCGTCAACAAATGACTAAGCTGATGAGTGAGCTGTTCTTGAGACTTAAAGAATTCTGCTTCGAAAATTTCTCAGAGATTGTGTTGTTCTTCTTCTTCTCGTCTCTTTCAGCTATTTATACTTGAGGTTTGAAAAATGTCCGTTGAAGAGAGACAAGATTCAAATTCCTCGAGTACTGGTCCTTAATTTCCGCGAACGGCTCTTTTGCAGTCTGTCCATACTGTCAACAGTACTATTCTGCAGGCAGCATTAAATGCAGCATTAAATGCATTCAGCTGATGCGAAGCATTTCTTCAATCATTTGTCTTTAATATCCTTGTACTTCAGCATTTATTACTTCCAGGGGCATTTATTACCGTTGGGAAGACTTTATGATCTTTTCCACTTGGCTGGCGGAAGTGCAAGTCTGATGGCGAACTAAGCTGATCCCAAACTTGAACAAATCTGATTTGAGTCGGCTGATCTTCATCAATCTGATAACTTTCCTTCAGCAGATCAGAAGTCTTGGACCTTGAAATTTTGACTCTTCTGATGTTACCCCATACTTAGCGGATTTTGAAGTTTTGGAATGCATCAAAACCTCCCTTATAATTTTGTCTTCAGTGCCTTCATCTTCATCCTTATCCAACACTTCTACCAATGAATTTTCTCACTAAAATACACACTAGGATACAAAGTGCCAAATACATTATATTTTTCTATGGTGCAAAGTGCCAAAACATTTAAGTCAAGGTGCAGAGTGCCAAAATCCTATAATATCATGGTGTAAAATGCCAAAAACCCTATAATATCAGGGTGCAAAATGCCAAAAACCCTCAATTTTATATCTCAAACTTTTGGATATGAAAAGATACAAGGAAAAGGTGTACATCAAAATCTTATCGGCGGTTTTTAGTTAATTTCCAGAAATTATCAGTATTTCAAGTGATTTGTTATCTTTTATACTCCCAGCAATTGAAATTTGCAGGAAAATACCTTCAACATGGTTAAAATTGGGAATTGTGTACCCAAAAATAAATTCTAACATTTTCACTTGTTGGTATAACTAATTCCGAGAGATGTATGCTGCACATGGATCAAAATTTCCATCTTTTTCATCGAAAACATCGAAAAGTTTTCGTTTTTGAATTAGGCGAAACGAAAATAAGATGTAATTCCGAAACTATTTATTCGCCTTAAACTCTGTTATTTTCCTAAATTTATTAACTTATTTTACAAATTTTCCTTTAGCTTGTTTGGTTGTTAAGAAAGTGAGGGAAAATTATAGGGAAAGGAAAAGGAAAGGAAATGAAAGGAAAAGGAAAAGAAAGTCATTTTCCTCTACATGTTTGGTTGTCAAGCAAATTTTGAAATATAATATTTCTGATAAATATTTTTGTTTGATTATGAATACTTTCAAAATTATAAAATATATTAAAAGTGATTGCAAAATAAAAGTTATCAAATTAATCCCTAGAAAATAAAAAGTACAAATCGAGTAATTGAATCAAATAAAAAGAGTTAGAATAACAAAATATATATATTATACTTGGGAATGTTTATCTATCCGTGTAGATATATCATATATCTTCATATATCTACATTACACGTTTATATATATATATATATATATATATATATATATATATATATATATATATATATATATATATATATTAGTAAATTTTAATTTTTCTTTGGTTGAGATTATGTAAAAATTAGTTGATATTGTCTTTTGTTATTTGTATTCTTTTATTTCAAGATATGATTTACGTTTTCTTTGTTGATAAAATATTGTATGAATAATAATGTTTTCATTATATTAACTATAATATATAGATTAATTTGACGCTATTGTATATTTTTTAGCAACCGAATTTATATCAACTTTCAAAATTAACAAGGGGTTATCGTCAATTTTAAAAGTTAACAGGGTGTTACTGATAATATTTTAGGTAAAAGGGGTGCTTTTGCGTCATTTTGTGGGGGTATAATTGTTATAATGACTTGAGAGGGTACTTTTTTGCTAATAATAAAAAAGCACAAAGGGGCTTTTTATAGAAGAAAATCACAAATGGAGAATTATGATAGTTAGACAAAGTACAAGGGGAGTTTTGCAATTTACTAAATAATTTTCCCAGGATTTCCCCATCAAATTTGTGGGGAAATTTTTTCTTCACAAAAGTTTCCTGCAGGAAAGTTGAAGGAAAATAGAAACTTCCTTTCCTGCTATCCAAACAACAATGAAAGAAAAAAAACTTCATTTCCCTCACTTTCCCGACAACCAAACAGTACAAGTGTTTCCGAAACATTTCCGAATAGTCTCGAAAAATTTCCAATATTTGACTAACCGAAACATTCCTTTGAACCGAAATTTTGATCCATGATTGCTGCATATGTTTGGTTTTGGATGTGATAAAATTGAGGATGAAGAGTGAAAATATTGGAGAAGAATTTAAATGTGAAATAAAATGGGGGTTCCGAGTTGGTAACGGAGAAAAATGAGATGGAAAAGACTATTAATGAGAAATAACATGTATGGGTGCAAATAATTCTATTTGACAAGTGTCCATCTATTATAATTAAAGAGTTATACAAATAATTTAAATACATACTAAAAGTAACAGGATAGGTATATTCAAACAATTACATTCACTGTTGACCGCATTTGAATTTTATGATTATTTACTCTCCTTAATTTTAATATTTAAATATCTAATAATTTAATTACATTAATAAATAATTATTAGTATTATTAATATTAAAAATTAAATTAAAATTTGAATTATATGTGAGAGTGAGTAAGTTTTCAAAATGAAATTAATTCTATTTGGAAGCCCTGTCATTAAAGACAACTAGTCAAGGCTTGGAGTGGGGGCAGGGGCAGCCCCAGGTCTCCGAAACCCCATCATTGGAGATGGCCTTATATTCTGAAGTTTTATATATTTTTCCCATTTTCACCATTTTAAAATTGAATGCCTATTCAAATAGTTTCATATTTCGAATAAAAGATAAAAATCAATAATTGGTATTGGTCAAAGTGCAATATTATCCGAGGATTTGCCAGTAGTTCAAAGAAGTACAAGAATCTATAATATAATAGTAGTAACCTACAGTTCAATTAGAGTAGAGTGTAGTGTGGATGAGGTATAATGTTGGATTTACCCCCTTTAAAATGTTTAAAGAAGCAATTATTTTTCTTCTAACGGAGAGTGCAACATACTTGTCGAAATAAAGAATTCGTATGAAAAATATTGCATAAAATAATAAAAGTTTCCTTAGTGATAAAATGTCACATCTATCATAACATAAGGATGTCAAATGTCATATTTATCAAACACAAGAAGGTAAATTATCAAATTTATCAAACAAATGAGGGTAAAATTCCACATTTATCATACACATGACATGAGGGTAAATTGTCACATTTGTAAGTTGACTAAGTCAAAGTATAGTATAAGAGTGATAGTTTTATCAATTCGTATTTCTTCTTTCAGTTTAAAATTGCGGAAAGGCGGTGTGAAACTTTAATAAGATTATAGAGAATAAAAAAAATTCAAATCACAGTGAGTAAAATTGAAGATTATACATATCAGAGGAGGATAAATTGTCATCAACTCCAAGTTGAAGCTCTAAAATCAAGAGGTTTTGGATCAAATTAATTATTTTTTCTTTTCAGTTAAATACTAATCTCAATAGTTATATAATATATGTGTTTAATAGATGGCTAGCGATATTAACATAGCAACATTTGCTGCTGCGAGAACAATATTTCTGTAAATCCAACTATGCCCTTTGTTAACAAAATTGACTAATCATTCAGCCGTTAAATACCTTCTTCTTCAATACAACTCTTTCATTTTTATACTTCATTAATTACCATAAACATCTCCGCCTAAATAAAAACACATACATCTTTATATTTTTCGTTATCTTTATCTATTCACTCCATTTTTCCTTTTCCTGAAACTTTGTTTACCTCAAGAACAACTTCATGAGGCCTTGAATTAATTTTCACATAGTTGATGATAACATTATGGTCTAAATAATCATGTGGGTTTACTTAAACTTCAATTGTTCTCTGATTATTATTTTAATTTAAAATTCTCGAAAAAAGCCTCCATGATAGAGGCAAAAGGGTGCAACAGAGCACATGATTAAAATGTTCAAGGATAGTTTATCAAAAAAAAAAAAAAAATGTAACAAACCCAGACTAATTAATAACCTCACACTACAATAATCAAATTGATCCATCAATTGTGATCTGTAATAATTCTTTGGAAAACAAAGAAGAATTATTTTGAAACACATTATTTCGTTCATTAGGAATTTCCTCCGTTTAAGGTACAATTAATTTATTTTTTCATATTTACCCTCTCATTATAATGATTTTAGGGTGAAATACATATTTTCCCCATGAAGTATAAGGGTGGTCTCAGTTACACACTTAAAGTATGAATTGTAACACTTACTCCCATCTGTTATAGTTTTGTAGTCTCTTTATTAATTATGAATCCATTCACCAAACAACATTATGTTTTAATTTTTTCATTTTTTTTCCCTTTATGGTCTCAAATTTTTGTTTATTATTTTCTTCTCACTTTTTTCTTTATTTTATGATTCAATTTTTTTTCTATCTCAGATTTTTTCTTTAATTTATATTCTGAGTTTTTATTTGGTGATAATTATTTCATTTATATTCGATACGAATTATTATACAAAATGTTGATTAATTATCCTTCCAATTATTTCTCGCAGAATTCAAGTTTAAAACATAATAATAATATGTATTAATTTCTTCATTCCTTTATCAAAAAACATATATTTTTTTATTAATTATGAATTCGTCCATCCATCCACCAAACAATATTATGTTTCAATTTCTTCATTACTTTGGTTTCCTTTGGTTATAAAAGAATGAGATGAAAATGAAGAAAGAAATTTGAGATTGAAAAAAGTAAGGTAACAAAAGAAATGAAGAAAATAAAAAAATATTGTTTGGTGGATGAATGGATTCATAATTAATAAAGATACAACTTTATTTTGATAAAGTAATAGTAAATTATTATTTATGAAAGCGGTGAGGGTATTTTGGGAATAAATAAAACAAAATTATAACAGAGGGAGGTAAGTGTTACAATTAATACTTTAAGGGGCTAATTGATATCACTATCATAGTTTAAGGGGGCAACTGTATTTCACCCATGATTTTAACTCCTAATTTAGAGAGGAGAGAGAAAATAAATTATTAAGGCTATTTTTAATTTTTTATCTTCATGATGACTATTTAATAAGTTTCTTAATATCCATACAACTATTCAGAGTAAAGAATAATACTCCCTTCCTTTCATTTGTTTCAAAAGGTGAAATCGCTCACCCCGGGCGCCTCTCACCTCCCTGTTGATTGACACATTTGTCAAAAAAATTTGTTTCAAATTAGTGGATATGTTTGGGTTTTTAAAGCATATTTTTTAATTTTACCCTTTTCTCACATTTAAGTTAGTAAATTCAATGATCACCGCTCACTAATAAAAAACTAAAAAGTAGTCATTATTATAAATGATATTTAAAACATTTTAGCATAAAAAAGTATAATGATGAGATTTCTTAACCTACGTAACAAAGAATATGCTAAATAATATGAAACAGATGAAGTATGTAATAGAAGGGGTATTAAATCACTAAAAAAAAGGGTGATTTGTTTTATTTAAATTTAATAAATGAACCCTCGCAGAAATAAACTTTTAATAAACGACTTGTTTTATTTTAACGATGCACAATAAACATTTAAAATGGATTAATTCGTGGTTACTCCTTGGATAGCCATCATTTGTCATCTTATACCCTTTTTATGACACTTTTATATAAAAAAATGTCCCTAAAATTCCCCTAACAAGGCGGATGGTGGCTACTGAGAGGGTAGCCACAAACTTCCTTAAAAATGTGGCAAACGGCTCAAACTTTCAAAAAAGCAATTTCCAAGGCAATAATTTAATTTCATCCTATTGGTCTAAAATATTTATTTCAACCCTTCAAGCGCAAAAAATTGTGTGCTAGTTGGTTTGGTGGAAAGAGTAACGAAGATTTGTGATATAATCTCAAGTTGCATAATGTTGTTTTTCTGTGTTTAGAGAGAATGATTTGAAAAATAAAATACGTATAAATATTTTTAAGTAAACTTTTGTATAAACTTAATCTATGAGATTTTTACAGACGTGATTGTAAACCCATCACATCAATTACTTAATGATGTCATGCTCCAACATTTACAACCAAAAAATCTATAAAAATTTCTATAGACAAAGTCTATACAAAAAATTTCCTTTTTTTTTAATTTTTGAGAAAGGTAGGTGATATGTGTAATACTTTATCAAATTATGTTTATTATGTAAGATAAATTGTGTAAGAAACGTGTTACTTTATGTCAAATCAAAGTAAAATTTATTTATTTTTTTATAAGAAAATTATTGTTTATTTGACTTTTAGGAGAATCGTTTAAGAAAATTAAAAGATAAAAACATGTTTGTTTAGCTTTCTCAAACACTAAATAGTTTTTGAAAAAGTCAAACAAACAGACCCTATCATTGTAGCTGTCTCACTCACTCCCAGTATTTTAAGTTCACACAGCCCAATCTGTTGAAAATAAAACTAGGAAAAGAAAATCAGCACAAACTGAAAATAAAGGTTACAGAAATGGATGCAATTCAGTCCGCCCGACCCGTATCCGAACAGGGAGAAGATCCACTTTATGAGAGTGCAGCTGAACGCGAAACTCTTTAACCGCGTTGCTCCTCTCTATGACAAAGTTTGCACTTAAATATACGAATCTCTTATCACAATTTATATTTTAATTTTGATTTTTATGATGATAATCTTTCTTTTTGTTTACATTTTCGCAGTCGATTGATTTTGTTACTCTAGGATTACATAGACTATGGAAAAGATGGTCCGTTTCTTGGAGCGGGTAATTATTTTTTTTTTCCTTTTTATGTTTCTTTTTGGAAATTTTGTGGCTACTCAGATATGAGGTAGTCACCATCCGTCCTGTTAAGGGGATTTTAGGGATACTTTTTAGTCTTTTTATGTAAAAGTGTCCATAAGAGTGACAGTCACGAATTTCTTTGTTTAAAAAATGAATTTCTTCATCCAAGAGAGAAATAAAAAATTTTGTAAGTTAAAATAACATAGGGATTTTTTTGTTAGTTAGACAAAGTAAATGGCTGTTTTTGCATTTCACTCAATTTGTGATTAGAAATAAACTAAAGAATTCATTATAGAAGCATCACAAGATCTCAAGAACCCAATTAGAGATTTTATTGGAGCTAAATGCAAAATAGCCCGAGTACTTTATCTAATTAACAAAATTCACCTATGTTATTTTAACTAACAAAATCCATGTGTTTTCTTATTTATTAATAAATAAACTCATTTGAAATTCTTCATATTTAGGAGATTTTTGGTGATTGTTTAAGTAACGGGATGTTATTGTATCATTTGATGGGGATATAATTGTCATTTCGACTTGAAAGAATTTTATTTGCTAATAAACAAAGAATATAGGAGATTCTTTTGTTAGTTAAACATAGCACAAGGGATATTTTTGCATTTTACTCGATTTTATTGGGCAAAAACAATTTTTTTAAATTTTTAATCGTTTAAATAAACGGTCAAATGAGGATTGATCATACGGATTGACTGTTTTGGATGTATGCTGTGGAAGTGGGGATGTTACTTTCCTATTGTCTGAGAAAGTTGGAATAAATGGCAAGGTTTGACATTTTCATCTTCTTCTTTAATTTGTAATTGGCTTAATTCCACTCTGTCCCTAAAATTGTGTCAATTTGGCAACCTAGAAAAAATTAATTTGGGTTTACATCCTTAAAATATATATTGTCTTTCCTTTGCATCCTGAATAAACTTTAGGTCAAAATATAGGGGTATTTTTGTCACTATTTTCGAAAATCAACATATAGTCCATCCAAAATATACTAATGTAGTAATGTGTGTTTAATGTGAAATTAAGAGCAAAACTGACAAATTAACCATTCAAATAACTCCCAAAAAACATATAAAAAATAAATAAAATAAAATATCATATGGATGTGCTATTCAGGATTTTCATATAGTGAGGCAGATTGGGATCGGCCGTAAGGAAGGGGAACTCTATGTTTTGCAAAATCTTTTTGCTACGTCTGCAAAACATAAATTTGAAAATAGTGATATAAAATATATATTTTCTATAATTTTTTAGCTAACTACAAGAAAAACCCACTTAGTTAATTTTAAGAGCTCATTACTAGAAATATGTCAATTTTCGATGAATTTTTTGACAAGTTTGTCGTGGCAAAAATTGGGACCGAAAAATTTCGTCGAAAAACATTGTATCGGAACTTTTTTTTTAGTGACAAATATTCTTGACAGTCGTTTCAACGAATTTATTGAGGCCATATTTACTTACACTCCACCACTTTACTGTTTAAACTAGTATGGTTTTTTTTTTTTTTTTTTTTTTTTTTTTTTTTTTTTTTTTTTTTTTTTTTAATATTATAGTTTCTTATTTTTAGTTATAAAAACATTTTTTTTAGAATAATACTTTATTGTAGGTCGAGTATTAAATAAGTAAAGTATTCATTTATCTACCCTTCAGATTGTTTTTTTTTCAGAGTTATTGTAATGAGTAATTTATCAATTTTAATCCTAATTGCACATGAGTCATATATTATTATATTTTGGAGGTAATATATGTTGATATTTGAAGGGAGTGATCAATATACCCCTGTTTTTTGGCCTGAAATTCAGACGGAGTGCAAAGTGAAAGTTAATATGGGACTGTTTGGGAAAGTAATTTAGGAGAGTAGTGGAGGTTTGTGAAATAATCTCGATTTGCGTAATGTTGTTTGTTTGAGTTTTGAGAGAGTGATTTGAGAAATAAAGTAGGTATAGGTGTTTTTTTTTTTGGAAGAGTTGGGTTGTAGGTGTAAGATGTGTAAGACTTTATGTCAAATCATGTTTGTTGTGAGATAAATTGTATAAGAGATATGTTACTTTATGTCAAATCAGAGTAGAGTTTGTATATGTTTTGTTTAGAGATTAGAAAATTGTTGTTTGTTTGAGTTTTGAGAGAGAAGTTTGAGAAAATTAAGAGATGAAAAATTTATTTCAGAAAATAAAAAACTTGTTTGTTTGGCATTTCCCAAACACGAAAATCTTTTGGGAAACGCCAAACAAACATGCCCTATATGTTTTGAGGTTGCAAAGTGGAATTAAATTTTTTTGAAGGTGTAAAATGCTAAATTGATACATTTTCAGGGTGCTAAGTGGGATTAAGACATTTGCACTCTGATTTTTCTTTTCCGTACTAAAAGGAGAGAATTGCATTTTTTGGTATCCAACTTTATGTTAATTTCTACTTTGGAACTAAACAAATGCATGCCAATCATTTGATACCGTAATTTAACAAATCGTTTTACATTTGGTACCGTGATTAATTAAATTTAAAAATCACCGTCAAGTTGGTGACGAGGCCGTTGAGTCAGTTTCAATGATTACAAAATTGGTGATATAACTTATACTAGCTGACAATTCTACCGAAATGTTATTTACCCGTACGAAATATTTTAGGGTAGAATTATCAACTAGTATAAGTCATAACACTACAATAATTAAAATTGATTTAACTACAAGGCCACTAATTTGACGGTGATTTTAAAAAATAGTTAATTACGGTATCAAATATGGAACGATTTATTAAATTATGGTACAAAATGTTTTGACATGTATTTATTTGGTACGAAAAGTACAAATTAACATAAACTCAATAAAAATGCAATTTTCTCCTGCTAAAAGTATAAATCCTTTTTTTTTTTCTGTTAAATTTTTGGCTGGCAAATTGATAGGTGATTGGTCTTGATTTCTCAAAGGAGTTCTTGGAGATCTCCGCATCCCGCCAGCGTCGGCGAAATAAAGAATGCTACAAGAACATTGAGTAAGCAAATAGAATATATATGTTCGCCGAAAAAAAAAAAAATACAGTATATCTTAGGTCTCGTTTGGTTTCTTTTCTTTGAATATTTTAAAAAAAGAAAGGATTTTTTAAAATATTCTAAAGTTTGAATAATTGATTATGTATGGTTTGTGCTTTAAGGGGTGTTTTTGAAATGCTTAACCTTTTGCTTTAACTTGAAATTATAAAAGTAATTGATGATAAAGAAGAGTGGTGTTTACATTTTAAGGAAAAAGAAAATGCTAGAAATAGTGTGTTTGTATTTAAAGAGAAAAATATAAGACTTTATTTCTTTTGCTACCTATTAACTGATTGAGACAATTACAATAAAAAAGAATAGAATACAAAAAGACTCTCTACGTCATTTTCCATTGGCAGAAACCTCCCTATATCTAATCTAATCTAATATATATATATATATATATATATATATATATATATATATATATATATATGAGAATGGTCTTTGACTCCAATTGGACCAAATTCTCTTTTTCTAGAATTTAGAATTATTTTTATTAGTGTAATATTTATGATAGATTAATTGGAATTCACAAATTTATTAAGTTTTATGAATTTTAGTTTTTGTAACCTAAATCTAGATAACCGTTAGTTAAGGAAAATAAATAAGTTTTCCCAAATTGTAGGCTTAATGTTAGGAAAGAAAAGTTAATTGCAATTTCCGTTTTCTATAAATTTGCATGAAATTAGGATATTTTAATTATATCTCCTAATTCATCTTAATTACTTCAATTTTTAAATCCGGATTCTTCCCACTTTTTCATTATATATATTCATTCAAGAATTATCCATTCACAAACATCTTTGTTTAATCTCATTCTTTTATTTCTTCCATGAATATTTTCATTTACAATTAGACATATTTACATTATGTACTGCATTTTGTCACTCGCATTCTTATATAATTGTCATTGTGTAAGTTTTGCATACTAACAATGTTTTTCTCTTATTCCAGATTCAGGTAAATCCTATCATCGGTATCAAAGACTCAAATTTGTCTCAAATCCGTATCATATTTATGATTGAAGGTAAAAGATATATGGTTATAGCTAAACTTTGTTAAAAAGAAAGAAAATAGCCGATATTATTCATTTTGTGTTTCGTCTTTGACAATTTCTTTCTCTTTAAGCATTTTGTTAATTTTGAATTATTTTATTTTCTTAAAAGATTTAATTGGCCAACACAATGTTATTATTTTCAATTTTAAAAGAATCTTATTAATTGTCGTCATACAAAAAAATGAAGGTTCCTTCCATTTTAGAAAATCATTTAGTGATAATTTTGAATCAATGTTTTGAATTTTGATCAAAGTTGCCATTAATTGTCATAAATCTATAGAATAATATGCTCATTTTACTAAAATTTGAGTTGACAATTAATTAGTCATGCCAAAAGTTTAGTCATGTTTAAGGCTAATCAGTTAATTTGCAATTCTTTGGTTATCTATATAGTTAAATATTGCTCTAGCATAATATCATTGCTATCAAGCTATGATCTTATTTTTTTTTTCATTTATGACTTTATTTTTTTATATACCTATTTGCTAAATTTAATTCTAGACGTATAAATTTATTTCTTTTATATATTTCTTTTGTGACATTATTGTAAAAATGAATGAACTTCAGGAGGGATTTTACAATGATAAACTCAAACAAAATATTTTGAGTATGTAAGAAATTTTCTTCCTCTTTTTGTTCCATTTAGAAAAAAAATGTACAGGAATTTTTTAAATGAATTGGTTGAGTTATTTTCTATCTTAAAATGAATTTGTTAGAATATTTAATATATTATTCATAATTTTCATTTATTTAATTCAAAGACTTTGCATGACAAGTTTTCTTGAATTTTAATATTCAAAGTAATTGTTCAACTCAGTCGGTATGTGTCCCAAGTAAGTTACATGTTTAGATAATTTATTTGTTACTTTTTAATTATTAATATATCTTACTTTTTAAGTATTTTTGTTGGATAAGGATGAAGATGAAGGCTCTGAAGACATTTTGTAAAGGGAGGTTTTGAAGGATTCCAAAACTTCAAAGATTGGCTAAGTATGGAGTAACTTAGCTGATGATCCCTTAGAAGAAATTTTGACTAAGTAAAGAAGACATCAGAAGAGTCAAAGTTTCAAGGTCTAAGACTTCTGATCTGCTGAAGTAAAGTTATCAGACTGATGAAGATCAGCCGACTCAAATCAGATTTGTTCAAGTTTGAGATCAGCCGAGTACACCATCAGACATGTACTTTCGTCAGCCAAGTGAAGAAGATCATGAAGTGTTCCCAACGGTAATAAATGCCCCGTGGAGTAATAAATGCTGAAGTACAAGGTTATTAAAGACAAATGATTGAAGAAATGCTTCACATCAGCTGGGTGCATTTAATGCTGCCTGCAGAATAGTACTGTTCATAGTACGGACAGACTGCAAAAGAGCCGTTCGCGGATTTTAAGGACCAGTACTCGAGGAATTTGAATCTTGTCTCTCTTCAACGGACATTTTTCTATCCTCAAGTATAAATAGCTGAAAGAGACGAAGAAGAAGGAAGCAACACACTTTCTGAGAGAAATTTTCGAAGCAAAATTCTTTAAGTCTCAAGAACAGCTCACTCATCAGCTGAGTCATTTGTTGACGAAAGCAAAGTTGAAGAATCAAGAAAAATACATCTTCTGAGTGATTTTGTAAACAAGAGTGTTGTGCGGAGTTGTGATCCATCTTTGTGAGTGATCAAACTTCAGAGAATAGGTCTTCTGTGTGATTTCCTATTGCGAACTTGTGGTCGTTTCATTTGTTGTTCGACGCAAGCAGAGTATACTGTAAACTTTGTGATTATAGTATAACCCAAGATCTGTGTGACTTGGAAGAGTGGACTAAAGGATATTCAAATCCATATAACCACTATAAAAACTACTTGTGTTTTTACATTGCATTTTACTTACATATTTTCTGTTAGCATAAAAACACATTTAAGTTAACTGTTTGAAAAAGGGTTAAAAAAAAAAAAAGGAGTTTATAAAACTGGGGAAACATTTTTCAAACTACTAAGACTACTTGTGAAAAACACTTTGAAAATCCGCTGCAAGTACTCTAAGTATTAAAACTGATTTTAGCAAAATCAGCTGAGTAATAATCAGACGAGTGGTCAACAAGTCTGTTCAAAGATTTGTTCGCGAACAGAACTGTAACTAACTAATCTGATCAGCTTAGTCTGTTCAGTTAAAAGTGAAAGTTTTAAAGTTAAATTTGAAGAAAATTTTTAAAGAGGTTTATTCACCCCCCCCCCCCCCTCTAAACCTCTTCTGACCACTTGGGACCAACAAGTGGTATCAGAGCAGGTTGTTCATTTGAATCAGCTGCCTGATCAACGAGCTTGATCCGAGTGTTTTTCAAAGGTTTTCAAACTTTTCAAAAGAGCATCTTTTTGAAAAAAAAAAAAAAAACTAAAACTTTTTGAAAAATGGATTGCATCAGCCATGTTCCCCACATTGCTGGTATGTCCTTTGAGGACTGGAAAATCAGAATGGAGATTTTCCTTGCTGCCTATAATGACAACATGTACACATGTATCATTAAAGGTCCATTCAAATTCACCAAGACCATTATAGTTGATGAAGCTGAACTGGTGGTGGAAAAAGATCTGACAGATATGACAGCCGAGGAAATAAAGCTGTTCAATCTGGATAAAGTTGGCCGTTTCATCATGACCAAAGCCCTGGATAATGATCGGTTTGACAAAGTCAAACATTGCAAAACTGCAAAGGAAATGTGGGACAAGGTTCGTGACATGAGTGAAGGAAACGACGCCATCAAAGAGCATCAGCTCAGTGTTGCCTTGGAGAAGCTGGACAACTTCAAGATGAAATCTGGAGAGACCATTGATCAGATGGATACCAGGTTTACCAGAACGTTAAATGAAGTTCTAAAGCTGGGAAAGACCTTTACTGACAAGGAGATCACCGTCAGAGTTCTAAAGGCCCTGCCCCCCAAGTTCAATATGAAGGTGACAACTATGGAAGAATCAAGAGATCTGGGGAAGATTTCTCTTACAGAGCTGTTTTCCGTACTCAAGGCATTCGAGTATAAACTGCCTAGAATGGGTATTGAAGAAACCTCAACTTCAGGACCCACAGCTGCCCTAGTTGCTGCTGAAAACACCAGGAGACCAGCACATAGAAGTCAAGATGTGGACTCATCTGATGAAGCATCACTACTCAACAAGAAGGAGTACACTGCTGGAGATGTAGCATTGTTGATGAACAACTTCAAGAAGTTCTATAAGAGAAAGATGAAAAACAAATACAATCATGCTGCTTCTACTTCTAAACCTAACTCTTCTTCTCAAGAAAAAGATGATTATAAAGCAAAACTAATGTGTTACAACTGCAGGAAATTGGGACATTTCATCAGGGACTGCCCATATCCAAAAGCAGAAAAATACACTGAGGAAGAGAAGAGAATCAGAAAGGAAAGAAAGCATCAAAGAGGAAAAGCAATGGTAGCTGAAGCAGAAAAGCTTGCTGCCGTCTACTCATCTGATTCAGACTCAGACACGTCTGATGAAGAATCCTCTGATGAAGAGAAGCCTGCTCTCCTCTGCCTGATGGCTAAGGAATCTGATGACTCTGAGGATGAGGTAACTCCTCAAAATCATGAATTGTTTGATTCTCTAGAGCAAATGATGTTGAATAATACTACTATTGCTGGAGAATTTGTAAAGCTTAAGGAAGAGATGATCCTGCTAAAAGAGCAAAACAGTTCACTGAAACTTTTAGCTGAAAAGCCAAAAGAATCAGCTGAATATAAACAGCTTGAGCAAGAAAATGAATCTCTGAAAGCTGAATGTGAAGTTTATAAAGGAAAAATCATGGAACTTGAAAAGATTATCGAGTCTCATGAAAAATCATCTGTTGCATCCACGCATACATCTAGTAAACAGAAGATGCCTTTAGAACAGGATAAGCAAGAGTTGAACCATACTGAAAAATTCATATCAGCTGACAATAGTAAGGTCATTCTGTATGTTCAAACTGCTAGACCTACTTCACCTGAGAAAGTATTAAAGGAGAAGAAATCTCCTAAGGCTAAAAAGAGCAAAGAGCCTAGTGTAGGAAAACAGACTAGTAAACCCAAACAGAAGAGTCCTAGGAAGTCTTCTGATAAGGTTAAGACTAATCAGACTAGTGAGAAAACTAAGTCGTCTGTTAATGAGCAAACTGTTAGTAAACCAAAGAAGCATAAGAACAAGAAAAATCAAAATGCTTGGTATGGAAATGAGTCATATTATGTGCAACCTGCTGCATATCATCCTATGTATTATGCACCTCAATTTCCTAGTTACTATGCACCTTATCCTGCTCATCCAATGCATGCATTTCCTGCTTATCATGCACCTTACCCTGCTTATGAACATTATTCTTATCATACTGATCATCAACATGACTTATCTGATAATTATGATGAAAATAAAATTGTTCATGCTCCTGTGAAAACTCAGAAACCTAAGAAGCCTAAGACTTCAACATCTTGGGTTGTCAAAGGTGGAACTAATCCTTCAGGACCCTCTCAATAAGGGTACCTAAAACAATTTTATTTTTGTTTTGTAGGATAGGATTAGGAGTAGGAGTAAAGTAGAGAAGATTTGGTACTTGGACAGTGGATGTTCAAGACACATGTGTGGAAACATACATGAGCTGACTGATGCAGTTGCTGTGGATGGTCCAAAGGTTACTTTTGGGGACAGCAAAGAAGGCAAGATTAAAGCTAAAGGAAGATTAATCAGAGGAAACATAGAGATATCTGACGTCTCATATGTCAAAGGCCTCAAATATAATCTGCTGAGCATAAGTCAATTTTGTGACAAGGGATATTCAGTCATCTTCTCAACAGATAAGTGCTTTGTCGAACAGATTGGTACGAAGAAGGTAATTTTATCTGGAAGACGACAAGGGAATATCTACATAGTCGACTGGGATTCTGCTGACAAGAATTCAAGTGTTTGTTTGGTGGCATCTGCACCAAGTGAAGTCAGTTGGCTGTGGCACAAGAGAATGAATCATTTAAACTTCAAGACCATCAACAGATTAATCAAGAATGATTTGGTAGAAGGGATTCCTAAAACAGTCATGAGCAAAGATAAGCTCTGTGACGCCTGTCAGAAGGGTAAACAAATCAAGTCATCGTTCAAAAGCAAGAAGCATCAATCTTCTGGAAGGATATTGGAGCTGCTACACATGGACTTATTTGGACCCATTGATCCAGTCAGCAATGGTGGAAAGAAATACTGCCTAGCTGTTGTGGATGATTATTCAAGATATACTTGGGTGATTTTCATGAAGAAAAAGAGTGAAACCAAGGAACATCTTACAAATCTGATGGAACTGATCCAGAATGAGAAGAGTATCAAAATATTAAAGATAAGATCAGATAGAGGAACAGAGTTTACAAACTCTACTGTTGAAGAGTATTGTAATATCAAAGGAATACATCATGAGTACTCTGCTGCCAGAACCCCTCAACAGAATGGTGTTGCTGAAAGGAGAAACAGAACACTAAAGGAAGCTGTCAGAACCATGATAGCTGAAGCAAAGCTGCCACAAAGATTTTGGGCAGAAGCAACAAATACAGCATGTTTTACCCAAAACAGATGCATGATCAACAAGCACCAAAACAAGACTCCATATGAAGTTTGGAACATCAGGAAGCCAAACATTCATTACTTTAAAATATTTGGTTGTAAATGCTATGTTTTAAATAATGGTAAAAATCACCTTACTGCATTTGCAGAAAAGGCTGATGAAGCTGTCTTTGTAGGATACTCATCTGTTAGTAAGGCTTATAGAGTTTTCAATAAAAGAACATTACTAATAGAAGAATCCATTCATGTAGTATTTGATGAGCCAAGTCAATCTTCTGAAAAGAATCAAAATGTTAATCAAGATCTGTCTACTGATTTACAGAAGATGAATGTTGGAAAGAATGAAGAATATGTACCCATCATACTACCTGATCTCAACTCAGCTGATAACTCAAGTGCTGTTCAAAATCACAGAGCTGATTGTCTAACAGACGAGTTGCAAACAGCTGATAGACCAGAGACTGTTCAACAGACAACAAATGTTCAACAGACTACTACTGTATCTCCAACAGTAGTGTTGCAAGATCAAGACAAAGGACAACATTATGATTTGCAACCTGATCTCAGATGGCTCAGAAATCACCCACCAGAATTAGTAATTGGTGATCCTTTAGACAGAGTGAAAACAAGAAGAGCTGCTGCACAAGATGCTATGTTTGCTAGCTTTCTATCTCAAATTGAGCCTAAACAGATTGAAGAAGCTCTCAGTGACTCCAACTGGATTGAAGCTATGCAGGAGGAGCTAAATCAATTTGAAAGGAATGAAGTCTGGTACTTAGTTCCTAGACCAAGTCATCAAAGAGTCATTGGCACTAAGTGGGTATTCAGGAATAAAATGAATGAAGATGGTGAAGTCACCAGAAACAAAGCAAGACTAGTGGCCAAAGGTTACTGCCAAGAAGAAGGCATTGACTTTGATGAAACATTTGCACCAGTAGCAAGACTAGAGGCAATCAGACTCTTTCTTGCCTACGCTGCTCACAAGAATTTCACAGTCTATCAGATGGATGTGAAATCAGCTTTTCTCAATGGAGAATTGCAAGAAGAAGTTTACGTTGAACAACCTCCTGGATTTGAAGTTTATCAAGAAGAGGACAAAGTATATCGTCTGAAGAAAGCTCTTTATGGACTGAAACAGGCTCCAAGAGCATGGTATGATACTTTATCTGACTTTCTTTTAATTAAAGGATTTCGCAAAGGTAAAGTTGACAAGACCTTGTTCACTATTGAATGGGAAGAACATATTTTGCTTGTGCAAATTTATGTGGACGATATTATTTTTGGTTCAACTAATCAACAGATGTGTGATAAGTTCTCAAAGCTGATGCAGAACAAGTTTGAAATGAGCATGATGGGAGAACTTAACTATTTTCTTGGTTTGCAAGTTAGACAGTTGCCTGATGGAATCTTCATCAGCCAAGCAAAATACACAAAGGATCTGTTCAAGAAATTTGGTATGGAAACTAGCTCTACTGCTACAATTCCAATGTCTACAAGTCTTCGTTTGGATAAAGATGAAGATGGGAAATCAGTAGACATAACCAAATACAGAGGCATTATTGGGTCACTGTTATATCTAACAGCCAGCAGACCTGATATCATGTACTCTGTTGGGGTCTGTGCAAGATTCCAATCAAACCCCAAAGAATCTCATCTCTTAGCTGCCAAGAGGATACTGAAATATATTAAGGGCACTCAAGAATTGGGATTGTGGTACCCTAGAGAGTCTGGATTTGAGCTTATTGGATATTCAGATTCTGACCTTGCAGGCTGCAAGATTGACAGAAAAAGCACAACAGGTGCCTGTCAGTTCTTAGGTAGTCGTCTGATCTCATGGATGAGTAAGAAACAAACTTCAGTTTCTATATCTACTGCTGAAGCTGAATATATAGCTGCTGGAGCTTGCTGTGCACAGATACTTTGGTTGAAGCATCAACTAGAAGACTACAATATCAAAATCAGTGGAATACCTATCTACTGTGACAATACAAGTGCAATCAGTCTCACTCAGAACACTACAAGTCATTCAAGGACTAAACATATTGAGATCAAACATCATTTTATTAGAGATCATGTGGAGAAAGGAAATGTCATGATAGAATATGTGTTTACTGAAAATCAGATTGCTGACATCTTCACAAAACCTCTAAGCGAGACAAGGTTTTCAACTCTAAGAGCTGAACTGGGTTTGTTAAAATTAGATGCATAAGCTGAGGGGGAACTCATCAGAAGACTAGAGTTCAACAGCTTACTCATCTTTATTATCTTCAAGGATTAACTTTCAACAGACTAGTTAACTTATGAATTCTTAAACTCAGGGGGAACGTGTAAGACTAGCGGTACTTCTGAATTAAAGATGAAATTTGTTAATGACAGTTAGTTGAAGTTATGTTTTCAACAGAAGACTTAACTATCGAAGATCAAGAGTATTTTATCTAGCTGGATTGACAAACAGCTGAGGAAGGTTATCAGCTATTGGCATTCTCTGATAACAGCATTGTCATCAGGACAGTAGTCCATCAGATAAGTGTTTATTATACTCATCTGATTACTTAAATAAAAGCGAGCTACTTAAAATGCTTTATTCAAAACACGTTTTTATAAGTAAATGTCGGGCGGTACATATTCCCGCTCTTCATTAAAATATCTTTTGAATTTGAAAGGTCGTAACAGAAGCCACACGATCATCACTGACAGAAAAACGAATCTAACGGTTGGCGGATATCACGGAAACCGACATACCCCAACTCTATAAATTCTCATCTGATCAGTCGAGTCGTTCTTTACGCACCCTAAATCTTCAAAAGTACTTGTGAGAATTTTTGAGCAATTTTCTGCAAAAACTCTCTTCGTTTTCTTTCTAACTCCTACAGATCTGAGATGGCTGCTGAAGGTATGTACCTCGTGTATGGTTCCTACTACCACTCCGGTACGGATCTGATGAAAGAACTGCTCGAAAAGTTCAAAGCTGCTTCGCTGGTGAACTTCATGGAATACCACGAAGGAGTTATCTGGACTGACCAAGTGATGGAGTACTACAACACAGCGAAAGCTGACTACAACTCACTGGAGATTAAGGCTACAGTGGGAGACAAATCTATCACCATCACCCCTGCTGTTCTTCATGAGACGTTTGGGCTTCCTAACCATGGAAGACACGACGTCACTGTACTGACGGAGGACAAGCACCAACAGTTCTGGGCGATCTGCGCCAAAGAGGGAGAAGTGTTTTCTGGAAACATAAGGAAGAAGCAACTGAGGGATGAATATCAGCGGATGGCTGATATGGTGACAAAACTGATTGAAAACTGCACATTTTCTCTGGATGCTGTTACGATGAAAAGATTCAGCATCATGGCTGCCATCTACTATGGAATGGAAGTCAACTGGTCCATCATAGTATGGTACATCTTAGCTGATTTCCTGGATGACAAGAAAGGAAAGGGTCCTCACACCAACCACAGGATTACGATCAGTTATCTACTGACCAAACTGGGGTGTACTATGACGAATGGCAAGGAGATTCACAAGTCTAAGGCCATGAACAAATACCTGCCAGTTCTGAAGAGGAAGGCTGATGAGCCTGAGGAAGCTGATGATGAGGGACAGAAGGAAGTCCCTGCCAAAAGACAAAGAAGATTAGTCAAAACAGCTAGCCTGGCTGTTGAGACTAAAAAGAAGAAGGCTGCTGATGTGCCTAAAAAGAAAGAAGCAAAGCAGATGGAGAAAGTGACTTCTGCTACTGAAGCCACTAAGATCATTGAGAATATAATTGCTGATGTAAGGACTGGATCCCCTGCATCACCATCAAGAACTCCATCAGCAGAGAAGCCTGCTGAAAGTGTCTCTAAAAGAACAAGAAGCCAACAAAGAGATACAGCTGCTTCAAACTATCGTGAAGGAAGAACCAAGAAATCTGCAAGGAAGCAGATGTCCTTCATAGAGAAAGATACTGAGTTGGTGGACTTGGTGAGATCAAGTCCAGAATCTGCTGAAAGACCAGTTGAAGCTGTTGAAGCCTCTACTGCTGACAAAGCTGCTGAGCAACAGACTGCTCAATCTGCACCAACTGCTGAGGCTGCTCAACCTCAAGAAGATCCAGATGTTCAAATCATACATCCTATAGCTGCTGATCCCATATCATCTGTTGGACCAGCCCCTGCTGATAAAGGCAAAAGAAAATTTGTGCTAAGGAAAAAGAAAGTTTCCAAAGCTGACAAGAAAGCAAGGGAGGAGGCTGAACAGAGGAAACAGGATGAATTGGAAGAGAAGAAAGCACTTGAGCTAAGTAAGGCTCAAGCTGAAAAGGATGAAGCCAGAAGAAGAATGTCTGAAGCAGAGAGAAAAGCTGCTGAAGATGCTGAAATGGCTATGGTGATTGAACAGAGCAAGACTGATGCCTATGGACCTGTCCATGGAGGTGGCATCAAGATTGGGGAAAGCAAGAATGAAGAAGAAGATAAAAAGAAGATATTGCTGCCAACCCCCAAAGTCAAGTCAAAGGACAAGTTTGAAGTTAGAAAAGCCTTTGAAATAGTATATGCTGATAAGGAGCTTTTCAAGCAGTTTGAGAAGTCTCTAGCTTACTATGATCAAAAGCTAATGTTAAAAACTCTGTTCAACCAGGAGAAACCAAGATATATCAGTTGGAGAGACAACAGGCTGAACAAGTCAATAACAGAACTTCAAAGCATGAAAGAGTTAGCTGATGAAGAACGTTGGGTTCTGACTTGGCTGAAAACAAACTCTATTCAAAAGGCCCTGGATCCCAGCTATGTAAGAGATGTAATGCATAGTTATGCAAAAGGCTTTGCATTGGAGGAGGCTAAGAAAATCAAAAGCACCTTGCCTGAGAAGAAGAAAAAGTCTGAAGATGCTACAGAAAGAGCAATTAAATTTGCTACTATGGCTGCCCTGAAGAGATGGGCTAAAAAGTCAAAGTATCAGCAAGGTAGTTCAAGTGACTTGCCACTGCTGCCAAGTATCCAGCAAATCATTTTTGGCAAGGAAGTACAACCGTACTATGAAGTGCCAAAGGGGAATAATGCTTTTGTTAACCCCTGGATCATTGTGAGGCAAATCAGACAAACCACTTGCTTCAATGATGATGGCACCATCACAAACTTGGTCTATGATGATGTTACTGATGAACCTAAAACTGCGGACAAGCCTGAAGTCAAGTCTGCTGATCAGATTGAAGACAAGCCTGCTGATCAACCTGCTGACAAGCCTGCTGATCAAAATGCTGATAAGTCTACTGATCAGACTGAAGACAAGTCTGCTGAAGAGGTTGCTGATGAACCCCTAGCTATTAAGTGGAAAGCTGAGGATTCTGGAGATCATCAAGACGAGAAGATGGAAGATATTCCTGTCCACCAGGAAGTTGAAGAAAGGGATGAAGCTGCTGCTTCTGCTTCATCAGCTGATAAACATTCATCACTGATGGAAGCAATCCAGATGCTGATGGAAAATCAACTAAAGGAACTGGAAGAGAAGCATCAACAGCAGCTGTTGAAGGTTAAAGAGGAGCTGAAGACAGAGCTTAAGGAAGAATTGACAGAATTAAATAAGCTTCAGCTGGAAACTGTGCAACAGTCTACAGAAAAGATCATCAAGACTGAAATCACAAGTATTCCCATTCCTCAAGATCATTCCTTGCAGTTAGTGAACAGCTTAAATGAAATGAACAGAAATGTGGAGGATGTGAAGAGTGATGTAAATCATCTTCATGTTGCACTTCAAATAGCTGAACACAAGATCGCTGATCTGACTGCAACCTTCGTTAAAGTCAGTGAAGAGGAGAAGGAAGTCAATTTAGGGTTGTTGAATGAAGTGGGAAATGTTGTACAATCCGTACAAGATGAAATTGCAACTGTCAACCTGAATATTGACTACTTCAATGACAAGACTGACATCATCAGCACTGATATTCAAAATCTTACAGCTAGTCACGATGTTGTCAATCAGAATCTCAAGGCTTTGTGTGCTGGAGTGAAGATTCCAACAGTTGCGCTCAACCCTGCTGTTGCACCTTCTGATGTCATCAAAGCTGATGATGACAAAAAGGGGGAAGATAAAAGGGAAGAAACAGCTAAGGAACCTGTTGCTGAAGAAACAGCTAAGGAACCTGCTGCTGAAGAAACAACTAAGGAAACTGCTGCTGCAACGATTGAAGCCAAGGAAACTGAAGACACTGCTGATGAGACTGAAGAAAATCTTGGAAAGGTAGAAGAAGAAGAAAAGATTGAAAAAGAAACTACCAAGTACAAGGAGACTGAATCTGCCAAGAAAGCAATGGAGCTGATCAAAGAACAGCAACTTAAAGAAAAGATGGAAGCTGCCAAAGCAATCTTGGAAGAAGAAGCTGATGAAGAAGAAGAAGATGACGAAGAGTCATCTTATGAGTATATAGAAGAGCTTGAAGGATCAGATGAAGAAGCTGATAGTTAGAAATTTTAAATTCATTGTAATCAGTTAACTTCTATCTATTCTTCAGAAATCTCATCTGATGAACTTGTACTCTGTAAATTTTTTTTAATATTAATGAAAAGTCAAGTTCAATCCAATAAACTTTTTCTATCTCAGAAAATTTTGAGGATTACATTCTTTAGCTTAGGTATTTAACAGGTACTTAGCTGAAGTTTTGTCATCATCAAAAAGGGGGAAATTGTTGGATAAGGATGAAGATGAAGGCTCTGAAGACATTTTGTAAAGGGAGGTTTTGAAGGATTCCAAAACTTCAAAGATTGGCTAAGTATGGAGTAACTTAGCTGATGATCCCTTAGAAGAAATTTTGACTAAGTAAAGAAGACATCAGAAGAGTCAAAGTTTCAAGGTCCAAGACTTCTGATCTGCTGAAGTAAAGTTATCAGACTGATGAAGATCAGCCGACTCAAATCAGATTTGTTCAAGTTTGAGATCAGCCGAGTACACCATCAGACATGTACTTTCGTCAGCCAAGTGAAGAAGATCATGAAGTGTTCCCAACGGTAATAAATGCCCCGTGGAGTAATAAATGCTGAAGTACAAGGTTATTAAAGACAAATGATTGAAGAAATGCTTCACATCAGCTGGGTGCATTTAATGCTGCCTGCAGAATAGTACTGTTCATAGTACGGACAGACTGCAAAAGAGCCGTTCGCGGATTTTAAGGACCAGTACTCGAGGAATTTGAATCTTGTCTCTCTTCAACGGACATTTTTCTATCCTCAAGTATAAATAGCTGAAAGAGACGAAGAAGAAGGAAGCAACACACTTTCTGAGAGAAATTTCCGAAGCAAAATTCTTTAAGTCTCAAGAACAGCTCACTCATCAGCTGAGTCATTTGTTGACGAAAGCAAAGTTGAAGAATCAAGAAAAATACATCTTCTGAGTGATTTTGTAAACAAGAGTGTTGTGCGGAGTTGTGATCCATCTTTGTGAGTGATCAAACTTCAGAGAATAGGTCTTCTGTGTGATTTCCTATTGCGAACTTGTGGTCGTTTCATTTGTTGTTCGACGCAAGCAGAGTATACTGTAAACTTTGTGATTATAGTATAACCCAAGATCTGTGTGACTTGGAAGAGTGGACTAAAGGATATTAAAATCCATATAACCACTATAAAAACTACTTGTGTTTTTACATTGCATTTTACTTACATATTTTCTGTTAGCATAAAAACACATTTAAGTTAACTGTTTGAAAAAGGGTTAAAAAAAAAAAAGGAGTTTATAAAACTGGGGAAACATTTTTCAAACTACTAAGACTACTTGTGAAAAACACTTTGAAAATCCGCTGCAAGTACTCTAAGTATTAAAACTGATTTTAGCAAAATCAGCTGAGTAATAATCAGACGAGTGGTCAACAAGTCTGTTCAAAGATTTGTTCGCGAACAGAACTGTAACTAACTAATCTGATCAGCTTAGTCTGTTCAGTTAAAAGTGAAAGTTTTAAAGTTAAATTTGAAGAAAATTTTTAAAGAGGTTTATTCACCCCCCCCCTCTAAACCTCTTCTGACCACTTGGGACCAACAATTTTCTCACATGTAATTTACATTTGATTATCAATTGAGTGACATCAATTCATTTGAAGGTAATTTTATTTATTAATCTGAAATAGTTAAAATGAATTATCTTTTTTCCCTTTTGATGGCTTAATGGTGATTTTTTATCAATTTATCAATATTATTATTAATTTCTTTTATTATCTATATTTTTAAAACGAGGCAAAGAGGAATTACTTTCAATTTTGCAGAACATTTAATATATCTTTCCCTTTTATTTTTCATATTTTTTATTTTTGTTTTCGCATCTTTTTCATATTTAATGATTTTATTTTGTACAAATAATAATCAGTTCAACATCATATATATTTACTTCGGGGTGAGCATTCGGTTCGAACTGAACCGAAGTTTGATTCCTGGTCGATTCAGTCCTCAAAATTCGTGGATCATTTATCGAACCAAAATTTTCTATCCGATTCAGCCCATAGTTTTTCAAATTCTAAATTTTATCGGTATTTTACCATAAAATTTAACGGGTTGGTCCAATTCGATTGGTCCAACACATTTATGTCATATGTGATTTGAATATGGTATTAAAATCATTTAAACAATTAACTGCTAATTAAATCCATAATTGATGCCAATAAATTATTGTAATCAATTCTTGCTAATTAAACCCATAATTTATGCCACAATAATTATATCTTTTCACATATGAATATATTATACACATTGATATTCAGATCTTCAAAGTTGTATATTGTACCAATCATTTTTTTTGGGTTCAATTTTAGCTTCTTACTTTTTCTATTTAATAATTTCTTACAATCTAACCTTCTTTTATATGTTTTCTGCTTTTCAGTGTAATTGGTTTACAGAGTTCTTAGCATATCCATTACATGTGTATCAAGTAAGTAACATATTTTTGTTATTTATTTTGTCATATTTTTAATTAATAATAACACATTTGTTTTTTCTTTTTAGTTAATCTCTTGCATGATTGGCATTTGAGTACCATGTAACCGATCTCAATTCACTCAAAGGTATTTTTGCTTTATCTGAAATAGTTGATTGAATTATTTTCATTTATGGCTTAATGGAAGATTATATCAATTTAATTCTATTTGTGTTTTTCCCGATATTTTTTTGGTAACCATTTCAGACCAAGCGAAAGGAATTTGTTTCAATTTTTCAGAAAATTTATTGTATATTTCTATTTTTTTTTTCATTTTTGTATCTTCGTTTCCCCCTCATTTTTCATATTAATTTAGTGGTTTTATTTTTGTACAAAATTAAATAAATGTAAATTTTCGTAGCATACATATTTTTGTTGAAGAAATATGAAACTGACTCATTTATCTATCCATTACAGAGTTAACATTTCTAAGCTTTTCGTTCAATATAATTATTTACTAACCTATTCCCGTGCTATGCACAAAATCACATTAAATTATGGTTAATGATACTAATGATCCATATACAAATATTGTTTATTGATGTATTTGTTCATATGTAGTTCGTAAAGAATCTAAACTTTTACTTGCTTCATTTCAGATTATGTGTTTGTGTATTTATCACCATTAAGTTGTTTATTTGTGTATTTATTATCACTATTAATCTAAAATTACTCCTTAATTTTACTTCTTTTTTTACTTTTTGATAGTCATAAACTCACAGTACAATGGTAATAAGCTACAACTAAAGTTCTTAGAATTATAACTCACTGAGTCTTAGAAGCATCAATATACCTTTCTCTAAGGCACATCATTTATAAAGTAATATATATTTCCAATATTAACATACTTTTAGTCATAAATAGTGGGCATTAGGCACTAGGATTAAATTGAACACGAATTTTTCGTTAAGGGATATAACAAATTTGATGCAAGTACATTATTATTTCTTTTAGTTTGTTTCATCATTCTTTTAATCATTTTGTGCATAGCACGAGGAGTAGGCTAGTTATATTCATTAATTCATAACGCTCGTTTGAAAAGTAATTAAGAGTTGATCACAATGGTATCTTATTTTAATTTATTTTTTTAAATTTACACACATATCTTAACAATATTGTATTCTATAAATTTTTAAAATTCATATCGCCGTTTTCGTATCGTATCCGTTCATATCGACGTATTTATATCGGTGCAATATAGCCTAAAAATAATCATCCCAATTTCCAGAGTAAAATACTGAAAATTTACTTGTGTTATAAAAAATTTGCATGAAACTAATTTTTTGCATCAAATCTCCTTGTCATTATAAACTCTGTACGCTCTCTTCTCTTCCATTAGTATCTCTAATGCCATTGCTTTTTCAAACCAATTACCATTTTAAACTCACTATTTAACCTTATTTACATGCATTTATTAAGATAATTTAATTCTATATTTTAATAATTAATAAAACATAAAAATATAATAATTTAGTAAACTATTAAAAAATAACTATTTTCCTTACATATTTATTCAACAAATCTTTTATAATTTAAAATTTTTTTAATATAATATTTTATAAAATATAATAAATGAAAACATTATTTATATTTATAATTATCGATTTAATATTTATACTTTATACCAAATTAAATTACATTTTAGTGTAATATTTTATAATAAAAATAATTCTTATATATATATATATATATATATATATATATATATATATATATATTAAAATAATATAATTTTACTGTAGTCAATAGATTAAAAGGTTATCAAAATAAATTAAAATCAAAAGTGGGATTCCACGGAGAGTTTACAAAAACATAAAACAATTTGATGCAATAATAAAACTTAATACAAGATAGTTCTGGATTTTTTTTCGGTAAAATTGCAAAAATCGTCCCAAACTAATCATTGATTTTGGATTTTCGTCCCAAACTATTTAATTTGGCGAATTTCGTCCCGTAATTTAATATTTTTTTGAAATATCGTTCCACCTTAATTATAAGATGGAACTGCGCATTTGCCGATGAATTACCACATGGCTGCTTAAGGGTCATGACATGGTAAATTTTAACATGAATAATTATATAGTATTGCAGAGTTCGTCCCAAATTAATTATAAAATTAAACGTCATTTTCATTAACTTATAAATTTAATATTGGGACTAAATTCATACAAAATGGTAAATTATGGGACGAAATTTGGCGAGTTGATATAGTTTGGGACGAAAAATTAAAATTAGTAATTAGTTTGGGATGATATTCCAAAAAAATATTAAATTACGGGATGAAATTCGCCAAATTAAATAGTTCGGGACGAAAATCCAAAACCAATAATTAGTTTGGAACGTTTTCTACAATTTTACCTTTTTTTTCGTAACAAAGGAAATTTCGTGCATTTTCATTTAATTAAATAGATTGAACATCAAATCTCAGACTCAGTGGGCGGCGCAAATATTCGCACGCTCATGAAACAAATAAGGAAATTGGACGGTGGGGAATTTCATGCAATGCTTAAAAAAAAAAAAAAAAAAATTAATTCAATAAACTTAACACATTTTAAAGATTTTCCTCCAGGAAAGTTTCGTGCATTTCACCCACCTAATTTTTCCTTTAATATTTATTAGGGTAGACACTGTACCATTTATTATCCTATTTAACTTTTTAAAGTATCGTTCCTCTTATGTTTATTTTTTCACATTAGATCTTACTAAGAGTTATTTGTTTCACTTTTCATTTTGGTCATATTTTAGATTTAACACGGAGGTTCCAATATCAAATGACCTGCACATGAGGATATTTTTGTCCATTCATTGCAATAGTATTACACTTAAGCCCTCAATAAAACCTATATTGTAATTCACGTGACATCAAGTCGGTTATGCCCCACTTGAAAAAGATCAAAGTGACACAAATAATTCTTAGTTAGGACTAGTATGGAAAATAAACCTTAAAAGGAATGACTCTGTAAAATAAAAAGGACCATAAATGGTATTTACCCTATTTATTATCTTATCCTATGTTATAGTGTATAGTCAATTAAGCGGGCTTTTGGCACTTTGCACTTATAGGGTTTTGACACATTGTACCCTAACTTAAAAGTTTTGGCACTTTGCACCCTGAAAATATAATTTAGTTGGCACTTTGCACCCTAATGTGTGTTTTGATGAAAAAATTAATTGATTGAAGAGTATAATAGTTATTTTTGAATATTTTTGGTACTTTAAATCCTAAAAGTATAGACTTTGACACTTTGCACTCTGAAATATAGAAGATTGACACTTTGCACCCAAAAAATATAATTTCTAACATTTTCACCCCCGACTTAATATGATAATCTAAATTATGTAAATAACATGTAATATAATAATATATTATATATGTAAACGTGTATTTTAGATATAAAGTAAATAATCTTGAGGATACTTGAAAGTAAAATGAAGACAATGTCTTTTTTTAAATCTAAATTTCATAGAGAGAAAATGTTAAAATAAGTTATTATAAAGTAAAATAGATGTAGAATGACAAGTTTATTTCATCTCTACATCGTCGACATTCATGAGTCTATTTTTTTTTAAGAAAAATACATTAGGGTGAAAAATATCGAACAAATTAAATTTTTAGGATGCAGAGTGCCAAAAAATTTAAATCGGGATGAAAATGCTAATATTTTATAATTTTAGGGTGCAAAATGCCAAAATTTTATATTTTAAGGGTGCAAAATCTATATTGTCAATGTGCAAAGTTAAAAAAAAATTGAAAATAAATATTCTACCCTTCTGTCAATAAATTTTCTCACTAAAACACACACTAGGGTGCAAAGTGCCAAATAACTTATATTTTCATGGTGCAAAGTGCCAAAACTTTTAAGTCAGAATGCAAAGTGCCAAAACCCTATAATTTTAGGGTGCAAAATGCCAAAAACCCCGATTAAGCAGATGAATCGTGCACAATAATAATACTCAATAATTCGTAATACGTATTCTTCCCTTAATTATATGCGTATAAATATATGAAACTAATAATAATCGATATATTAATTATAGGTGTGTTCAGGGAGATGCAGTTGATCTACCATTCTCCGACTCTTATTTTGATGCTGCTACAATGGGCTTTGGGTTAAGACACATAGTAGATAGCAATAGAAAAAAAGCTTTACAAGAGATAATTCGTGTTTTAAAACCAGGTTCAAAACTTTGTGTTCTTGACTTCAACAAAAGCACTAGCCAAATCAACCGTAAAATTAAGGTACGTATCAATTTGGGATTTTTGGCAAGTTAATTCTCTAATATGTTTAATGTGTAATTTACTCAAGGTAGTTGGGCCAAGTGGTACTGACTTGCAACCCCCAGAGGTGAGACGCAAGTTCGAATCCTACTGAAGACACCACACTGGGGAGGACATATACCCTTCACACTTATCGGTCCGAGTTGTAAATACGCAGTCTAGTAAATAAAAAAAATGTGCAGTTTACTTCTTATGATATAAAAATAGATAATTTATTCCACTGTGATATGAAAAATGAGCCTCTTCCTAGTGGAGGTGATACCCACACGTTTTAAAATGCGATTGAGGCTTCATTTTTACGTGAAAAATACTTAATTTAACCCTATCCTAACAACATATTCACTTTACTTTAGCTTCTCTTTGATATGCATGAATATACAATTTACCCCCTATGATAGTGTCCTTGTGATATTACACAATAAGCATTTTATTGATCCTTGTAAAGTGTAAAAATCAAAAGGAAGATAATGTGCTTATTTTATAAAAATATGGGAAAGTATTTTGCCATTTTATTTATAAATTGCCTATTTAAAATAATACGAAAATTTAATTTGCCATACACTCTATTAATTAGTTACCTATATTTATATTTCGTTGGATTACTTGTTCTTTTAATCAATATTCTTTTCAGGATTGGATTCATTATGTGGTAGTTGCGCCACATGCAAGTTTGTATGGACTTGAAAAAGTGCACCAATATCTACAGAACTCAATAAACGAATATTATACATGTATTTTCTCTTTTCTTGTAACTATACATGCATGGATTTTTAAGGTGTCGCAATGTTATGTGCCGTTAATTTAATTGAAGTGATTGAATCATAATTCACATTTCAATGTATTAATCATTTATGAGACACGTTAGACATATAATCTACGAGTACCTCTACCTACATAAATTTCATAATATAGAAAAATAAAATTAGTTAATTCTGAGTTACATGTTTAATAGGATAAATCTATAATTTTATTAATAAAATATAATCAGCCATGAATTTTTCTTAAATTTTCTCATCAACGATTTGTTAGAAAATTTTTTTAAGAAAATTTCTGACTTCATTTTCTTCTAACTAAGCACCATGAATATGAAAGAAAAATAAGAGTATATTCATATTAGACATGAAAGTCTTATGGGCATTTTTTAAAATAAGATTTTACAGAACATAAGTGTATATGAAATACTACATCTCAACCATTAATAAAAGTCAACAACAAATTTGCATAACAATTTATGATAAAAAATCCAATAATGACGTAGCATTGGACATTTAGAAAAAAATAAGCTTATGTTAAATTACATACCCCTTTAATTAATATGTTTAACAAAAAAACTCTTTAATCTCTAATTAATTTTAGATCTCTATCCCAAAAAAAATTCGAGAAAATTACACTTTCCATACCATACTTTTGCCTACTTTATACATTTCATACCAAATTTTTCAAAAAGACACATTTCATACAAGAGCTGGACAACTTTTTTCATATTTCATTCAGCCATTAGTTTTTGGATGAAGAAGGTCACGTGTCAATCACATGTCCGTTTAAGCCACCATTTTTTTTCTCTTCTGGGGATATTTGCAATTAGGTAAAAAATACCTAAAATGGTAAAAGTTTGGAGGGGTAATTGCAATTGTTGCCACCACCAATTCCTCTTTCTTCACCTCCGGCACCATGACCATAGCCCAACCCTTCCCCGTCGAAAACAGATATTTACATGAGCTAAATAGTTGGATTATAAGAAGTGTTTGTGAACAACTATGAAAATTCATGTGACGGGCACATGTATACTTTTCGTTGAACAAAAATTAAATTAAATTATTTGAGGCGGTAAGTGCTTAATTTGTACATATAGGAGGTAAAGTGCCACGAAATGTAACTTTGGGGATAAGATTTTTGTCAAGTTTTTAAAGTGGATTTCAAAAATCATATGAAAGTTTTTGTCAATTGAAAAAAAAAGGAATGGTTTATTGCAAAATTTTAAAGCAACGAGAGGTTATTGGTAATCTTTTAAAAGGATTGGCAAAGAAAAGGGGTTATACATAGGATTAGCATAAAAGGGGTTATTTGAAAATTACCCCCTTGTCTTAGTTCTAATTGGCAAACACACCCCCGTGTTGTTTAGCAAATAACTACTTGTAGTCATAAAAATTTACCAGTGCACCCTCTAGCACATTTAAAATTAAATGAATACGCAATCATCCATGTATAAAGTGTGGAATTTATTATGCTAGTTCAATATTTCATAATATTGAGTTGGGAGATCAATTATATTTTACTTTCAAGAAACAAAAATGATAATGTATTTTAGTGTTAATAAATAAAATATATGATTTCATTGTTTCTTCCAAAAAACACGTGAAGGTTGTTTTAAAAGATAAAATGAAACACCAATAACGATTATTCACATATACATGGCTTTCAGTGAATAGAGGTCTTATTGCTATATTTTATGAAAAGAAAGAGGTATTTGCAGATATGAATAATACATGGCTGTATTAGTCTATTAGAACTAACATAAGAGTGTATTCTGCAAATTACCTGCATATATGTCATATCAATATAGAGAAAGAACACTACAACAACATAATTAAAAACAAAAACATAGTTACCTGCAAACTTCCGGTAAGAAGCACTGGCTTCAAAGAATCGTACATTCCAAAGCAGAGAACACGGTACACAATGATTCCAACACATGATATATTAAATACACGATATAGTCCAGCAACACCATCAGATGTTAGAGTCTTCCTATATACATCAACTAAGCCATTGAACCGCCAACCTTATTTGCAGCTTTGGCATCATTTGCCAATCGCATACGAGCATAATCCAAAGAATAGACAAAGAAAAGGGAGGAAGCACCAGCTGCACCTCCTGAAGCCAAGTTTCCAGCGAACCATTTCCAGTAACCATCTCTATCTTTTTTGAAGACTATAGCAAACCATGCTTGCAAAGGCTATAGCAACTTAATCCGGGGCTAATTTTATCAATATCTCACATCCTACTATTCTTTCAAAGGTTAGTAATGCATTAAAATTACTTAAACTCGAACATGTTATTTATTGAATTACCCCTGCATCGAATTTAAAAAATAATCTTATCGCAGTGGTACGGGGGGCTGAAAAATATGTTAAGGCAATTTTTTTCATTGGTCAGGAAAATTGCTCCAAGTGTCATATTTATTGATGAGGTCGCTTTTAAAATATAATTTTAAATTTTGTACAATCTTGTGTCCTTTTTTTTCCTCTAATTAAATTTTTGTTCAAAAGGTTTTTAACTCTTAAGGAATACGTAGAGAATCAGAATACGAAGTGACGCGGAGAGTAAAAAATGAGTTTATGATGAACTGAGACGGATTACGTACAAATAATAGTCAACGGGTTTTAGTACTAGCTGCTACAAATCGTCCTTTTGACCTTGAAGAAGCAGTTATTAGAAGAATGCCGAGGAGGTGTAGAACTTTAGTTTATATCTATAATTTCCAGAAACATATATTTAGTAAGTCACTCATCGCCGCCATTCTTCTATAACTAAATTTCTTATTATATATGTTTCTGGAAATTAAAGAAATGAAATAAATTTCTACACCTCCTCGATAATCTTCTAATAAATGCTTCATCAAGGTCAAAAGGGCGACTCGTAGTAGCTAGTACTTAAACCTATTCACTATAATTTGTACGTAATCCATCCTAGTTCATCATAAACTCATTTATTACCCTCCATGACACTTCGTGTTCTTATTCTCTACATATTCCAAATAAGCTATCGACCTTTTGAACAAAAATTAATTAGAGGGAAAAAAACACAAGATTGTGTACAAAATTCAAAATTATATTATAATAAACGACCTCATCAATGAATATGATACATGAAGCAATATTTCTGACCAATGAAAAAACTGCCTTCACATATTTTTCAGGCTCCCCGTACCATTGCGATAAGATTATTTTTTAAATTCAATGCAGGGGTAATTCAGTTAATAACATGTTTGAGGTTAAGTAGTTTTAATGTATTACTAACCCTTGAAAGAATAGTGGGATGTGACATATTGATAAATTTACACCGGATTCGGTTTCTATAGCCTTTGCAAGCATGGTTTTCCCTGTGTCGGGTAGACCAATAAAAGTATTCCCTTGCAAGGCTAGATGGAGAAAAGGTTTTATTAGAATTTCATTTTGCACATTGCTATGCTAAATCAATGAAATCTTATCTCAATTTTTATTCTTAGCAAAAGTACCTATATTAATCAATTTAGTTTTTTTGAAAAGACATTGGAAGATACAGATTTTTATGCCATGTCATGTAAGTAATTATTTGCTCAAACTACAATATTTCTAAATATACACGTCTTAGTCAAGTTTACAACACTTTTAAATTGTCGAAGAAGTTGTCTTATCAAAATTTTCACGTTCGCAAAAGTAATGAGAATTGAAACATGAGTATCACTGAGTATGTTAAGTACTAGGAAACTTAGGACCAAGTGAGTATATGGTATGTCATATCTCATAGAATTCCAAGACGAAGGCGAAACAACAGAAGGACACGTGGAGACAATGCTACTAAATAGATAAGATGAGAACAACTATCATGTTATCAATTAATTCTTGTCTCAAGATAAAGTATACTCGGGCAACTAACTCATACATAAACACTAAATCCTTCAACCAATCAAAAGCTGGACAACTAGAAATTATTTACTAAGCAAATCTTTAATAAAATTTAACAAAATTCGTCACAGAATTCGTAATCCACCTAAAGTGATCAAGAGAAAAGATAGTTGCGGAGTGAATTTTACCTCGACGGACATATATGATTAGGCGATAGTACTGCAGTGAGAGCTTTCAATATTTTGTGTTGGATCTTGTCCGGTGACTATAAAAATTGCAGAGACAATATTGGCGGCATGTGCATTGAAACCACCAAGAGCTCCAGCAACGGCAGAGCCAGCGAGATTCTTGAGCATGTTAAGCTCAACAAGGGAAGCTACTGTAGTTTTCAATACCTTTGTCACCACTCCAGTAATGATAGCTTCATAGACGACTGATTTTCTACGCCCTTCAACCCAATTAACTGCAGTTGGATTTTTATCGGAACAAAAAATTCCTGTACCAAGAAAGTCCAACTACATTAAATACAACATCCAAAAATCGATAATGAACATTTAATTCAATTGCCATCATAAAACACGATCTATGAAATGAATCAGAAGATCAAACATATCATTTGGATTGAGGGATTTGGATTTATAGAAAAACCGGAGATTTTCTTTTAAAAATTTTAATTTGAAAAAGCTGCACAAAAGGTTACAAGTCCATACAAAATCTAAATGATCCTAGTGCTCTGGATTTGTTATTGTGGATTTGAAATACTTAGCTACACATCCCTTGATCCAAATATTTTAAAAACAATAGGGGATACAAATTAAACACGCAGTTTACGGAGCATCAATGATCAAACAATGTACATTTCATGACACGGAGAGAACAATAAATAACACAGATCTGAAACCTAAATGCAAAAAAATGGGGAAAAACCACCAATTAAGTATTTCATAATTAATAATAAAATTAAACAAAATTCATCACAGAATTCGTAATAAAGAGATCGATTGAACAGAGGGTCGTGGAGAGATTTTTACCTTGACGGACCTATATGATTAGGCTACTCTCCCCCTTAACCTCTCTACTGAAATTTAGAAATGGTGGTGAGAGTGAGAGAATCGAGGAATGTGAAACTATTTATAATGGGGGAAGGGGGAGGAGAGATGTTTATAAGCTATGGATGAATGCGTAGTAATCTTGGTGGTCCTGCTAATAAATTTTTGAATGTTAAATGAGAATTCACATTATTGCCCTTCTGATGAACAATAATACCACATGCTTGGAACCAGTTGCAGGAAACGATGTACTTTATTGCGGAGCACTAGAATATTCAGGGGCCGGCCCTAGACTGAAAAGAGGCAAAATCTAAAATCTGGACCTATATAGTAAAAAAATTATTTTAGGTAAAATTATTTGCCATTCTTTTTTAAATGCGAGAATACTGTTAATTCTTCATATTCTAGTAATTTAGTATAAACTATTTTCTATAAATAAATAATCAATTCAATTACTATTTTTGTGGTATGGTTAATCGTAAATAAGCTTTTATCAGTTTAAAATTTTTGATACTTATTTCAAATGATATATTTGAACAACTATTATAAGTATAGTAAATATTATTTGATCGTAAGTAAGTTTGAACGATCGTTATATGTATAATAAATATTATTCAACATCAAATGTAAGTGTTTGGAATCGGATATGTTTATATCAAACTTGTATATCTAATATTAACTTATGTTTTTATAAATTTAATACAATGTTCTTTTCATTTAAAGACTGTAAAGACGTAACATCTACTAATTATTTGTCTTATTTCCGTAAATGTAAAAATACTGTTAAATCTTCATATTCTAGATTTTCTAATATAAATTTTTTTCTATAAATAAAATGATCAATTCAATTCCTATTTTGTGATATAGTTGATCGTACGGATGGAAGTTGTGGGTGCAGGCTCCATTAATCAGGCAGAGCTTTTAGCTCTATGGGATGGCCTTAAATTTGCATGGGGGAAAAGGATTCGCAATCTTGTGGTGGAATTAGAGGTGGATTCTTCGGAGAAGGTGACGGCTGGGTCGCAAAGGGGGTGCGGTGCGGCGGTGGTAGTAGACAGAAAAGAGGAGGAGTCGCGGCAGCTAATTCGACATATTTGAAGATCTGCTAATTCGATGTCAAAACTTGGTCATGATTTGGGTGAAGGTTTGCATTGGTTTCAAGAGCCATCAGACGTTCTTCAAGCACTTTTAGAGTTATAGCCACTGTTCTGCCTCCTTTTTGGATAAAAAAAAGAAAAGTTTCTATCAGTTTAAGTTTTTAAAATTTCTTTCAGCGGATATGTTTTGAACAGCCGTTATAACTATAGTAAATATTATTTGATCGTACAAGTGTTTAACAACTGTTATAAGTATGGTAAATATTATTCAACATCGAATATATGTTTGGAATCGGATATGTTTATATGAAACTTATATTTCTAATATTAATTTATGTTTTAGAGAATTTTTAAAATTAATACAATGTTCTTTTCATTTGAAGACTTTAATGTGTCGTAACATCTATTAAAATTTCAAAAATATTTGTGTAATTCTTAACTATATCGTAAAAAAATTATTTCGAGTAAAGTAATTCATCTTGCTTTCGCAAATGCAAAAATAATGTTAGATCTTCATATTTTAGATTTTCTAATATAAATTTTTTTCTATAATTAAGTGATCAATTCGATTACTATTTTTGTGATATAGTTGATCGTAAATAAGTTTTTATCAGTTTATGTTTTGAAAACTTCTTTCAACGGGCACAACCGTTATAACTATAGTTTGTTTTTGCATTTATCTATCCGGAAAATTCTTGCCCAAGTCTAGCTTGGCCAAACCAATCCAACCACCAAACAAGTGTATTGCACTTGCTTTGTGATTGGTCACTTTCATGGAAGTTACATCCATTCTCAAAGCAAGTGTATCACACTTGCCATGTAATTAGTTTGGGTTCGGCCAAACCCGATCTGGATAAGAATTTCCCTATCTATCCATATCCATAATAATATTAAAAGTATGAATAATTTAGTTTTTTTTTTTTTTTTTTTTTTTTTTTTTTTTTGTGAAAACAAAAATGTCCTTATTTAAGTTTTAAACTATATTAATAAAATATAATCAGCCATGAATTTTTCTTAAATTTTCTCATCAACGATTTGTTAGGAAATTTTTTTAAGAAAATTTGTGACTTCATTTTCTTCTAATTAAGCACCATGAATATGAAAGAGAAATAAGAGTATATTCAAATTAGACATGAAAATCTTATGGGCCTTTTTCAAAATAAGATTTTACACAACATAAGTGTATATGAAATACTACATCTCTGTTGGTCCCAAGTGGTCAGATGAGGTCTAGAGGGGGGGGGGGGGTGAATAGACCTCTAAAAATTTTAGACTTAAAAATTTTCTTTACTCTTCTGTCAGCAGACTAAGCTGAAGAAGAACAGTAAGATGACTATGCTGATCGTGAACAAATCTTGAACAGCAGAGTGACCACTCTTCTTACAGTTTACTTAGCTGATTTCAGTGAAAATCAGTTTTATCAAGAGTATACTTCCAGCGATGTTTGAAAGTGTTTTTCACAAGTAGACTATGTCCTTAAAAAGATTTTATCCCCAGTTTTAAAACTCCTTATAAAATCTTTTGATAATTCAAAGTGTAATTTTATGCAACTTCAAAAATATGCAAGAAAACTTAAATGCAAGATAAACACCAAGAATTTTTATAGTGGTTATATGGATAAAAATCCTTTAGTCCACTCTTCCAGATCATTTAGATTCTGGGTTATACTATAATCACAAAGATTACAAAATTTCTCCACTTATACCTAAACAACTAATGAGAAGGCTATAAGCTCACAATAGAAAATCACACAGAAGACCTATCCTCTGAAGTTAAATCACTCACAAAGACGGATTTAAACTTCTCACAACACTCAGCTAATACAAAACACTCAGATTGTATTTTTCTGTTTTCTTCAACTGGGTTTCTGTCAACAGATGACTTCCGCCAGACGAGTGAGCTGTTCGAGCTTCTTGAGACTTAGAAAAATTTCTGCTTAGAATGCGAAATCTCAGATGTTGTTGTGTTATCTCTCTCTTCGAAATCATCTCTATTTATACTTGGATTTGAAAATATGACCGTTGAAGGAAATCAAATCTCAAATCCATAGCCTTAGTCCAATTCAGAACGGCTCCCTGCTACAGTCCTTTCTCTGCTGTACTTTCCTGTAGCAGCATTAAATGCACTCTGCTGATCCGAGAGTTTTCTTCAATCATTTGCCATTACTACCCTTCTCTTCCAGCATTTATTACACTCGGTGCATTTATTACCGTTGGACTAATCTCTTGATCTCTTCTACTCTGCTGATCGAAGCAACTCTGCTGATCAAATACTGAACTAATCTGATTTGAGTCAGCTGATGACCTACCCTTCTGTTCGCTGTTTCAGCAGAGATCAGTAGTCTTCTGGGCTTTGAACTTTGAACTCTTCTGATGTCTTCTTAACCTGTTCAAAATTCTTCTAAGGGAACTAAGCTTTCCATACTTAGCTGATTTTGACGTTTTGGAAATCATCAAAACCATCCCTTAACTTTTTATCTTTTTTGCACTTCATCTTCATCCAACAATTTCCCCCTTTTTGATGATGACAAAACTTCAGCTAAGTACCTGTACCTAAACTAAAGTTTTGATCCTCAAAAATTTCTGAGATAGAAATAGTCTGTTGGATTTCAAACTTGAACATTTTTATATATTCTGAAAGGATTACATGTTACAAGTTTAATCAGATAAGATGTGCAAAAATAAAAAGATTACATGGAAATAAACATAAGCAGACTAAACAAGACTAGTCTTCTATCTTGTCTTCTTCAGTTTCCTTGTTGTCTTCTTCTTCTTCAGCAGGTTTGGAAGTCTCAGCTTCCAACTCCTCAGAGAATTTCTATTTTAACAGCTCTAACTTCTTCTTTTTGACATCAGGGTCAAGCTGTTCTTCAGCTGAGTCCTTAGCAACAGCTATCTCTTTGTCATACTTAGCCTTTGCTTCAGCTTCAGTTTCTTCAGCTTCACCTTCTTCTTCTGTGATCTTCTTACCTGTTGATCTGCTTGTGACTTCATTTTCTTCATCATTCTTCTCATTTTCAGCAGATTCTTCCAGTACTTCAGTCCCTTCTCTTTCAGCATTTTCTTCTTCATCAGAAGGTACCTTATCTTCCCTTTCTTCCCTTAGTACCCTATCTTCCCCCTTTTTGTCATCATCATCAGGGTTGATTGGATATTTTGGTAAGACTAGGGTGATCTGAAGTGAATCACATAGAAGCTTGATGTTCTCTTCTAAAGCATCCAGTTGAGCTTGTTGTCTCAGTTGATTGGCTTCAAATTCATCCATTCTTTTGAGAACAACTTCACCTTGGTCACCTAGCTGAATTTGGGTTGCAAGAATCCAATCAGCAGATGCCTTGAAGTCTCTCATCATATTATCCAAGGTTTCATCCTTAGCTTGGATGGCCACTTCAACTGTTTCTGTAATGTCTCTCCAACCATCAGTTGTACTTTGAGTTCGTCTTCTGAGTATATCCAAATCTTGACAAATAGATTGGACATTCTGAGCAGTATCTTCTATCAGTTGGGTTGGAACAGCAGCAGCTTTTTGAGTTGGTTGACTTACAACGGCCAATACATCTGCAGTTAACTTCTCTTGCATTTCCTTCATTGATTTTGAGATCATTTGCTGAATTGAATCCAGCAAGGATGTTTGTTGTAAGCTTTGAGAAGTAGAGTCAATTGCAGATGAAATTTGAGGTAAGGCAAGAGTTGCCTCTTCAGTAGTCTGATTTGCTGCTTGAGTTGGCTCTTCTGCAGTCTGATCTGCTGAACCAGAAGCAATCTTTTCTTCTTTGGTCTCATCAGCTTGACCAGGAGTGCTTTCCTTCTCCTTGGTCTGATCATCTTGCTCAGCAGCAGCCTCCTTTTCCATAATCTGATCAGCTGGAATAGTTTCTTCTCCCTTTGACTCATCAGCTGGTTCAGACTCGTCATCTTTTTCTTTGTTCTGATCAGTGGGGTCAGGTGTACCCTCCTTTTCTTTTTGTTGATCAGCAACATCAGACGACCCTTGTTGGTCCCAAGTGGTCAGATGAGGTCTAGAGGGGGGGGGGTGAATAGACCTCTGAAAATTTTTGAACTTAAAAACTTTTCAGTCTTCTGTCAGCAGACTAAGCTGATGAAGAACAGTAAGCAGACTAGTCTGATCGTGAACAAATCTTGAACAGACGACTGACCACTCTTCTTACAGTAACTTAGCTGTTTTTCAGCAAAACAGTTTTTCAAAGAGTTTACTTGCAGCGGATTGTTTCAAAGTGTTTTTCACAAGTAGACTAAGTTCTTGAAAGATTTTATCCCCAGTTTTTACAAACTCCTTTTGTTTTAAAATCTTTTCAAATAATTCGAAGTGTTTAAATATGCAAACTTTAAATATGCAGGAAAACTTTAAATGCAAGATAACACAAAGAATTTTTATAGTGGTTATATGGATAAAAATCCTTTAGTCCACTCTTCCAGATCACACAGATTCTGGGTTATACTATAATCACTTAGATTACAATATTTCTCCACTTACACCTAAACAACTAATGAGAAGGCTGTAAGCTCACAATAGAAAATCACTTAGAAATTCTACTCTCTGAAGTTTGATCACTCACAAAGATGGATCACAACTCCGCACAACACTCAGCTATTACAAAATCACTCAGATAATGTTTTTCTGTTTTCTTCAACTGGGTTTCTGTCAACAGATGACTTCCACCAGACGAGTGAGCTGTTCGAGCTTTTGAGACTTAGAGAAATTCTGCTTCAAAATTTCGATCTCTGATTGTTGTTGTGTATGTCTCTCTTCGAACTTTGCTCTATTTATACTTGGATTTGAATTTATGACCGTTGAAGGAAATCACATCTTCAAATCCATCCTTCAGCTCATTTTGAAATGGCTCCCTGCAGCAATAGTACAGTGTACAGTACCTTTCTGTCCATCGCATTTAATGCTGCATTTAATGCACTCTGCTGATCCGAGGATATCTTCAATCATTTGCCATTACTACCCTTCTCTTTCAGCATTTATTACGCCAGGTGCATTTATTACCGTTGGACTAATCTCTTGATCTCTTCTACTCTGCTGATCAAAACGACTCTGCTGATAGATACTCTGCTGATCAAATACTGAACTAATCTGATTTGACTCGGCTGATGACCTACCCTTCTGTTCGCTGTTTCAGCAAGAGATCACTAGTCTTCTGAGCTTCGAACTTTGAACTCTTCTGATGTCTTCTTTTACTTGTTCAAAATTCTTCTAAGGGAACTAAGCTTTCCATACTTAGCTGATTATGATGTTTTGAAAATCATCAAAACCTTCCCTTAATTTCTGACATCTTTGCACTTCATCTTCATCTTCATCCAACAATTTCCCCCTTTTTGATGATGACAAAACTTCAGCTAAGTACCTGTACCTATACTAAAGTTTTGATCCTCAAAAATTTCTGAGATAGAAATAATATGTTGGAGTCAAACTTGCAATTTTATAGATATTGAATTGATTACATTTTACAAGTTTTGAAAAGTAAAAGATGCAAAGTAAAAGATTACAAGGTTTTAAAGGTAAAGAAATCTAGTCTAAACTAGTCTTCTTTCTTCTGTTCTTCTGCAGCTTCCTTGTCTTCTTTTTCTTCTTCAGCAGGTTTGGAAGTTCCAACTTCCAATTTCTGCTTCAACAGCTCTAGCTTTTTCTTTTTAGTATCAGGATCAAGCTGTTCTTCAGCTGAGTCCTTAGCAGCAGCTATCTCCTTATCAGATTTAGCTTTTGCTTCAGCTTCAGTTTCTTCATATTCTTCAGCTATCTCCTTATCATCTTCTTCTTTTTCTGTGATCTTTTCTTCTGCTGATCTGCTTGTGCCTTCATTTGCTGCATCATTCCTATCATTTTCATCAGCAGACTCTTCTAAGACTTCTGTTCCTTCAGCATCATCTTCAGCTTCCAATACAAGAGAAGTCCCAACTCTTTTCTGTCCAAATATCCTCTCTTCCCCCTTTTTGTCATCATCAGCAGGGTTGATTTGATAGTTTGGTAAGATTGGAGTAATTAGAAGTGAATCACAGAGAAGCTTGATGTTCTCTTCCATAGCATTCATCTGAGCCTGTTGTTTAAGTTGATTGGCCTTAACAGTTTTGACTTCCTTGAGTAAGTCTTCTCCTTGATCACCCAATTGAATTTGAGATCCCAAAATCCAATTTGATGAAGCAGTGAAGTCTTTCATCATGTTGCCCATGACTTCATCTTCTGCTTGGAGAGCCAATTCAACAGTTTGTTCAATCTGCTTCCAACCTTCAGTAGTGCTCTGAGTCCTTCTTCTAAGAATATCCATATCCTGACAGATGGATTTAACATTATAAGCAGTGTTTTCTATCAGATCTGTTGGGACAGCAGCAGCTTTCTGAACTGGTTGTTTAACAGCAGCTATCACTTCTGCAGCTAATTCTTTCTTCATATCCTTCAGAGAATTGGTGATCATTTGCTGGATGGAGTCCAACAGATTTGACTGAACACCATGAGAGGTTGAAGGCATATCTGAAGTAGCAGCAGGTGTATCTTCCATGAGTTGCTCTGATGGTTGAGTTGTCAATGCAAGAGATTGATCTGCTGGTTCATCAGCAAGGCTTGGAGTGCTTTCCTTCTCCATAGCTTGATCATCTCCTTCAGCAGCAACTTCTTTTTCCTTTAACTGATCTGCTGGAATTTCTTCTTCCTTCTTTGATTCATCAGCAGCATCAGACTTATCATCCTGCACTTTGTCTTGATCAGATGGGTCTGATGTACCCTCAATTTGCTTTGGTTGATCAGAGGACTCTGCTCCTTCTTTCTCAGCAGGTGATATAATCTTCTTGACAGTTTCAACTGTCCTCATCAATCCTTCATTGTCCACTGCTGACCTGTTAGAAATCCAAGTAAAGTTATCAAGAGGAATAAAAGTAGATGTTGGTTCCTCAGGTAACTCTTCATAAGGTTTCAGATTTGGTCCATAGACAATATGTTTGATGTTAGGAAGTGGGACCAGTTCACTTGGTTGTCCTCTTAACTTCCTTGCTTTCTTTGCCCAGAGCTCCATTGCTTGAGCAATAGCCAACTTGATAGATCTTTCTTTGAGGTCTGTTGAGTCATCAAAATCCTCAGAGATGGACGCAAAGATCTTCTTGGCTTCTTCCTTGACTATGTGACATATTCTCATCCTTAACCTGTCCAGAAAGAATTCTGAATCAAGTGCTTGAATGAGTGAATTTGTCTCAAGCCACTTAAGAATCCAGTCTTCTGTAGCCTTGAATTCTTTCCATTTGGCCATTTCAGCAGGACTCTTTGTGAGTCTGAATTCCCTCCATCTGTTGTATCTAATCTTTTCAGAATTGAAGAGTGTCAGACGGTTGACTCTTTCATTTTCAGCATCAAGTCTTTTGAGAAATTCTTCAAAAATTGCAGGATCTTCCCTGACAATTTCAAGAGATAGTCTGATTTCTTCTCTTTTCTTCTCTTTTATCTTGGGTGCAGGCATAGCTGGGATTGGTTTGTTTGGATCCCTTGGTTCACCAATAGCTATCCCACCAGTATGCTGATGTCCATGAGCATCCTTGATGCTTGCTTCAATAACAGCAGCCAACTCTGCTGCCTCAATAGCATCTCTCTGCTCTTGAGTCATTTTGCTGGCTTCTTCCTCCAGCCTTTTTAATTCTAGGCTTTTCAGCCTATCCTCTTCTGCTTTCTCTGCAGCTAACCTTTGCTTTTCAGCATCATCTAACTTTTTCTTTTCTGCAGCAGTTACATAAGTAGCACTTTTCCCAGTCCTTCTTCTTCTTGATTCAGGACTCTCAACTGCTTGAAGAGGAACTGCAGCAACTGGAGTAGGATGCAACAAAGGTGCATCTCCTTCAAGTGTTGAACTAGTCTGCTGTACATTTTGAACTTCAGCAGATAGTGCAGCAGATGAGTCTTCTGTTTGTACTCCAATTTCAGAGATAACTTTGACTTCAGCAGCAGTAGCTTTAGCAGCTTCAACAGCAGGTTCTTTAATTGTTAATGGCCTTTCTGCTTCTGTAGTTGTTTCTCTTACAATTGCAACAGGTTCTTCAGAGAAATTTACCTTTCTCTTTGCTTTGGACTTAGGAATTCTCTTGGCAGGAGGGTTTGCAACAGGAGGTCCCCTTGCCTCACTCCTAGTCCTCAATCTCTTCAACCTTTGAATAGGAACTTCTTCATCAGATTCTGTCTTTTCAGATGAAGAGCCTGTCTTCATGTTCTCAAGTTCAGCTGTGAAGTCCTCTATCACCTTTTCAGGGACTTCAAGTTCAGGTTGTGCTGATCCAGCCACAACAGCAGACTGTGCTGTTGGCTCAGCAGATTGACTTGTCTGACCTTCCTTCTTGCTTTTCTTAGAAGGGGTCTTCTTGGATTTTGAAGGGGCTTTTCGTTTAGGCTTATCCACTATTTGTCTGACTGGCTCGTAGAGTTTGAACTCTTTACTTCCATGAGTTTGCTTCCCACCACCCATAGGGCAATTTAGTGAGGCAAACAGATTACTCAGTAAAATAGCATGAGAATGCCTCTTATCACTTAACAGCTCATACACGTGAGCAGCCCAGTTAACCTTAAATCCATAATAAATGCAAATCATTGTGCAGTATCTCTTCCTAGGTAATCCATCCAGTGAACCTGTAGCACAATCTAATATCTTTGCAATAATATCAGCAAACCTCTGATATTCACCTTTCAGCTGAGTCTTCATCAAAGACCCAGTCATCTCTTCTCCAGGTTTAGCACAAATAGCCCAGAACTCTTCTTCCTTTGCTGACCCTAAACTGGTCACATCTCCTCCCTCGTTTGATAGTTTATAGATCTCACTGAGAAAAGCAGCTGAGATCGCAATCTTCTTTCCACCTATTTCAGCAGACATGATCGTGTCATTCTTAGAGAATTTCCTGGTTGTATAGAAGTGCTCAACATCTTCTAAGTAGACTCTGTCTTCGTGAGCCTCCAAAACAGGAACTAACGAAGCTTCCTTAATCTTTTCCAGTAACGAGCGCATCAGATCAGTGCCCGAAAAATGGAATTTGCTGTAGTTGAAGTACCTTCCTTCGATAATCTTCTCCATATCTGAAATTTTGAGAGTAGAAATCTACAAAGATGCAGTGAACTTTCGAAACAATAGGGTTTGAGAGTTAGAGAGTTTGAGAATTTTTTGTGTGCGTAAGACGACTATACTGTTTAGATCGGATTTTATAGGTTTCCTTTTGATTAGGTTTCCGTGAATTATCTGAACCGTTGATCTAATCTGACAGTTTTAAATCGTATGGCTAGGAGAGACGGATTTCAATTTTATTATTTTAATGTCAGATGGGCGGGAAACTCTATCGACACTAATCTGTTACTTATAAAAGCGTGTTTCTTAAGAATACGTTTTAATACCATGCTTATATAAGATATCAGATGAGTAGAGTTTAACTTATCTGACAGACGAGTGATCTGTTATCTGATATTACTAGAGAATGCCAATAGCTAGTAATCTTCCTCTGCTGTTTGTCAATCCAGCAAGATAAAATAATCTTCAGTCTTCAAGAATTAAGAACAGATCTTCAGATAATATAACTTTCACTAACTGACATTAACAGATTTCATCTTTAGAGCAGAAGTACCGCTAGTCTTACACGTTCCCCCTGTCTTTAAGAATCCATAAGCTAACTAGTCTGTTGAAAGTTAATTCTTGAATAGAATAACGGATAACTAAGCTGTTGAACTCCAGTCTTCTGATGAGTTCCCCCTCAGCTTATGCATCCAAATTAAGTAGTCCTAACTCAGCTCTTAGAGTTGAGAACCTTGCTTCACATAGAGGTTTAGTAAAGATGTCAGCAATCTGATTGTCAGTATGAACATACTCTATCATAACATTGCCTTTTTCCACATGATCTCTAATGAAGTGATGCTTGATCTCTATATGTTTAGTCCTTGAATGACTTGTAGTATTCTGAGTAAGTGAAATAGCACTTGTATTGTCACAGTAGATTGGAATTCCACTGATCTTGATATTGTAGTCTTCTAGTTGATGCTTCAACCAAAGTATCTGTGCACAACAAGCTCCAGCAGCTATATATTCAGCTTCAGCAGTAGATATAGAAACTGAGGTTTGTTTCTTACTCATCCATGAGATCAGACGACTGCCTAAGAACTGACAGGCACCTGTTGTGCTCTTTCTGTCAATCTTGCAGCCAGCAAGGTCTGAATCTGAATAACCAATAAGCTCAAATCCAGATTCTCTAGGATACCACAATCCCAATTCTTGAGTGCCTTTAACATATTTCAATATCCTCTTGGCAGCTAAGAGATGAGATTCTTTGGGGTTTGATTGAAATCTTGCACAGACTCCAACTGAGTACATTATGTCAGGTCTACTTGCTGTTAGATATAACAGTGACCCTATAATGCCTCTATATTTGGTTATGTCCACTGATTTGCCATCTTCATCTTTATCCAAACGAATACTTGTAGACATAGGAATAGTAGCAGTAGAGCTAGTTTCCATACCAAATTTCTTGAACAGATCTCTTGTGTATTTTGCTTGATTTATAAAGATTCCATCAGGTAGCTGTTTGACTTGTAAACCAAGAAAATAATTAAGTTCACCCATCATGCTCATTTCAAACTTATTCTGCATCAGCTTGGAGAACTTATCACACATCTGTTGGTTAGTTGAACCAAAAATAATATCGTCCACATATATTTGCACAATCAATATATGATTCTCCCATTCAATTGTGAACAAGGTTTTATCTACCTTACCTTTATGAAATCCTTTAATTAAAAGAAAATCAGATAGGGTATCATACCATGCTCTTGGAGCCTGTTTCAGTCCATAGAGGGCTTTCTTCAGACGATATACCTTGTCCTCTTCTTGATAGACTTCAAATCCAGGAGGTTGTTCAACATACACTTCTTCTTGCAATTCTCCATTGAGAAAAGCAGACTTCACATCCATCTGATAGACAGTGAAGTTCTTGTAAGCAGCATAGGCAAGAAACAGTCTGATTGCTTCAAGTCTTGCTACTGGTGCAAAAGTTTCATCAAAGTCAATTCCTTCTTCTTGACAATAACCCTTGGCCACTAGTCTTGCTTTGTTTCTGGTGACAATACCATCTTCATTCATCTTATTTCTGAAAACCCACTTAGTGCCAATTACCCTTTGATGACTTGGTCTAGGAACTAAGTACCAGACTTCATTCCTTTCAAATTGATTCAACTCTTCTTGCATAGCTTCTATCCAGAAGGAATCATTTAGAGCTTCTTCAATTTGCTTAGGCTCTATTTGAGATAGAAATGTGACAAACATAGCATCTTGTGCAGCAGCTCTTCTTGTTTTCACTCTATCTAATGGATCACCAATCACCAATTCTGGTGGATGGTTTCTGAGCCATCTGAGATCAGGTTGCAGGTCTGAATGTTGTCCTCTGTTTTGATCTTGCAACACTACTGTTGGAGTTGCAGTAGTAGTCTGTTGAACATTTGCCGTCTGTTGAACAGTCTCTGGTCTGTCAGCTGTTTGCAACTCGTCTGTTAGACAATCAGCACTCTGATTTTGAACAGCACTTAAGTTATCAGCTGAATTTAGGTTAGGTAGTATGATGGGAACATATTCTTCATTTCTTCCAATGTCTAACTTCTGTAGATCAGTAGACAGATCTTGATTAGCACTTTGATTCTTTTCAGAAGATTGACTTGGCTCATCAAATACTACATGGATAGATTCTTCTATTAGTAATGTTCTTTTATTAAACACTCTATAAGCTTTACTAACAGATGAGTATCCTACAAAAACAGCTTCATCAGCCTTTTCTGCAAATGCAGTAAGGTGATTTTTCCCATTATTCAATACAAAACATTTACAACCAAAAATCTTAAAGTAATGAATGTTTGGTTTCCTGTTGTTCCAAACTTCATATGGCGTCTTGTTCTGATTTTTGTTGATCATACATCTGTTCTGGGTATAGCATGCTGTATTTGTTGCTTCTGCCCAAAATCTTTGAGGCAGTTTAGCTTCAGCTATCATGGTTCTGACAGCTTCCTTTAGTGTTCTGTTTCTCCTTTCAGCAACACCATTCTGTTGAGGGGTTCTGGCAGCAGAGTACTCATGATGTATTCCTTTGATACTACAATACTCTTCAACAGTAGAGTTTGTAAACTCTGTCCCTCTATCTGATCTGATCTTCAATATTTTGATGGTCTTCTCATTCTGGATCAGTTCCATCAGATTAGTAAGATGTTCCTTGGTTTCACTCTTCTTTTTCATGAATATCACCCAAGTATATCTTGAATAATCATCCACAACAGCTAGGCAGTATTTCTTTCCACCGTTGCTGACTGGATCAATGGGTCCAAATAAGTCCATATGTAATAGCTCCAAAATTCTTTCAGAAGATTGGTGCTTCTTGCTTTTGAAAGATGACTTGATTTGTTTACCCTTCTGACAGGCGTCACAGAGCTTGTCTTTGCTCATGACTGCTTTTGGAATCCCTTCTACCAAATCATTCTTGATTAATCTGTTTATGGTCTTGAAGTTTAAGTGATTCATCCTTTTGTGCCACAGCCAACTAACTTCACTTGGTGCAGATGCAACCAAACAAACACTTGAATTCTTGTCAGCAGAATTCCAGTCGACTATGTAGACATTCCCTTGTCGTCTTCCAGATAAAATTACCTTCTTTGTACCAATCTGTTCGACAAAACACTTATCTGTTGAGAAGATGACTGAATATCCCTTGTCACAAAATTGACTTATGCTCAGCAGATTATATTTGAGGCCTTTGACATATGAGACGTCAGATATCTCTATGTTTCCTCTGATTATCTTTCCTTTAGCTTTAATCTTGCCTTCTTTGCTGTCTCCAAATGTAACACTTGGACCATCCACAGCAACTGCATCAGTCAGCTCATGTATGTTTCCACACATGTGTCTTGAACATCCACTGTCCAAGTACCAGATCTTCTCTACTTTACTCCTACTCCTAATCCTAACCTACAAAACAAAAATAAAATTGTTTTAGGTACCCTTATTGAGAGGGTCCTGAAGGATTAGTTCCACCTTTGACAACCCAAGATGTTGAAGTCTTAGGCTTCTTAGGTTTCTGAGTTTTCACAGGAGCATGAACAGTTTCATTTTTATCATAATTATCAGATAAGTCATGTTGATGATCAGTATGATATGAATAATGTTCATAAGCAGGGTAAGGTGCATGATATGCAGGATATGCATGCATTGGATGAGCAGGGTAAGGTGCATAGTAACTAGGAAATTGAGGTGCATGATACATAGGATGATATGCAGCAGGTTGCACATAATATGACTCATTTCCATACCAAGCATTTTGATTTTTCTTGTTCTTATGCTTCTTTGGTTTACTAGGTGCTTGCTCAACTTGTTTAGACTTGGCTTTACCACTAGTCTGATTGACTTTAGCTTTATCAGCAGACTTCTTAGGACTCTGCTGTTTGGTCTTACTAGTCTTATTTCCTACACTAGGCTCTTTGCTCTTTTTAGCCTTAGGAGATTTCTTCTCCTTTAATTCTTTCTCAGGTGAAGTAGGTCTAGCAGTTTGAACATACAGAATGACCTTACTATTGTCAGCTGATATGAATTTTTCAGTATGGTTCAACTCTTGCTTATCCTGTTCTAAAGGCATCTTCTGTTTACTAGATGTATGCGTGGATGCAACAGATGATTTCTCATGAGACTCGATAATCTTTTCAAGTTCCATGATTTTTCCTTTATACACTTCACATTCAGCTTTCAGAGATTCATGCTCTTGCTCAAGCTGTTTATACTCGACTGATTCTTTTGGCTTTTCAGCTTTAAGTTTCAGTGAGTTATTTTGCTCTTTTAGCAAGCTCATCTCTTCCTTAAGCTTGACAAATTCTCCAGCAATAGTAGTATTATTTAACATCATTTGCTCTAGAGAATCAAATAGTTCATTATTTTGAGGAGTTACCTCATCCTCAGAGTCATCAGAGTCCTTTGCCATCAGGCACAGGAGAGCAGGTTTTTCTTCATCAGAAGATTCTTCATCAGACGAGTCTGAATCTGAATCAGATGAGTAGACAGCAGCAAGCTTTTCTGCTTCAGCCATCATTGCTTTCCCTCTCTGATACTTTCTTTCTTTTCTCACTTTCTTCTCCTCTTCAGTGTACTTTTCTGCTTTTGGATATGGGCAGTCTTTGATGAAGTGTCCCAATTTCCTGCAGTTGTAACACATTAGTTTTGATTTATAATCATCTTTATCTTGAGAAGAAAAGTTAGGTTTAGAAGTAGAAGCATTGTTGTATTTGTTCTTCATTTTTCTTTTGTAGAACTTCTTGAAATTATTCATCAACAGTGCAACGTCTCCAGCAGTGTACTCCTTCTTGTTGAGTAGAGTGGCTTCATCAGATGAGTCCACTTCTTTGCTTTTCTGTGCTGGTCTTCTGGTGTTTTCAGCAGCAACCAGTGCAGCTGTGGGTCCTGAAGTTGAGGTTTCTTCAATACCCATCCTAGGCAGTTTATACTCATAAGCCTTGAGTACAGAAAACAGCTCTGTAAGAGAGATTTTTCCCAAATCCCTTGATTCTTCCATTGCTGTAACTTTCATGTTGAATTTTGGAGGTAGCGCCTTCAGTACTCTGTTGGTTATCTCTTTGTCTGTGAAGGTCTTTCCCAACTTTAAAACTTCATTCAGAGTTCTGGTGAATCTGGTATCCATCTGATCAATGGTTTCTCCAGTCTTCATCTTGAAGTTGTCAAGTTTTTCCAATGCAACAGTGAGCTGATGCTCCTTGATAGCATCATTGCCTTCGCTCATATCTCTGACTTTGTCCCACATCTCCTTTGCAGTCTTGCAATGTTTGACCTTGTCAAACCGATCATTATCCAGGGCTTTAGTCATGATGAATCTCCCAACTTTATCTAAATTGAAAAGCTTTATCTCTTCTGGAGTCATCTCATGAAGGTCTTTTTCCACAACCGTATCGACTTCATTTATCTTTATGGTCTTTGTGAATCTGAATGGACCTTTAATGATACATGTGTACATGTTGTCATTATAAGCAGCAAGGAAAATCTCCATTCTGATTTTCCAGTCCTCAAAGGACATACCAGCAATGTGGGGAACATGGCTGATACAATCCATTTTTCAAAAAGTTTTAGTTTTTCAAAAAGATGCTCTTTTGAAAAGTTTTCAAAAACCTTTGAAAAACACTTGGATCAAGCTCGTTGATCAGGCAGCTGATTCAAATGAACCACCTGCTCTGATACCACTTGTTGGTCCCAAGTGGTCAGATGAGGTCTAGAGGGGGGGGGGGTGAATAGACCTCTGAAAATTTTTGAACTTAAAAACTTTTCAGTCTTCTGTCAGCAGACTAAGCTGATGAAGAACAGTAAGCAGACTAGTCTGATCGTGAACAAATCTTGAACAGACGACTGACCACTCTTCTTACAGTAACTTAGCTGTTTTTCAGCAAAACAGTTTTTCAAAGAGTTTACTTGCAGCGGATTGTTTCAAAGTGTTTTTCACAAGTAGACTAAGTTCTTGAAAGATTTTATCCCCAGTTTTTACAAACTCCTTTTGTTTTAAAATCTTTTCAAATAATTCGAAGTGTTTAAATATGCAAACTTTAAATATGCAGGATAACTTTAAATGCAAGATAACACAAAGAATTTTTATAGTGGTTATATGGATAAAAATCCTTTAGTCCACTCTTCCAGATCACACAGATTCTGGGTTATACTATAATCACTTAGATTACAATAATTCTCCACTTACACCTAAACAACTAATGAGAAGGCTGTAAGCTCACAATAGAAAATCACTTAGAAATTCTACTCTCTGAAGTTTGATCACTCACAAAGATGGATCACAACTCCGCACAACACTCAGCTATTACAAAATCACTCAGATAATGTTTTTCTGTTTTCTTCAACTGGGTTTCTGTCAACAGATGACTTCCACCAGACGAGTGAGCTGTTCGAGCTTTTGAGACTTAGAGAAATTCTGCTTCAAAATTTCGATCTCTGATTGTTGTTGTGTATGTCTCTCTTCGAACTTTGCTCTATTTATACTTGGATTTGAATTTATGACCGTTGAAGGAAATCACATCTTCAAATCCATCCTTCAGCTCATTTTGAAACGGCTCCCTGCAGCAATAGTACAGTGTACAGTACCTTTCTGTCCATCGCATTTAATGCTGCATTTAATGCACTCTGCTGATCCGAGGATATCTTCAATCATTTGCCATTACTACCCTTCTCTTTCAGCATTTATTACGCCAGGTGCATTTATTACCGTTGGACTAATCTCTTGATCTCTTCTACTCTGCTGATCAAAACGACTCTGCTGATAGATACTCTGCTGATCAAATACTGAACTAATCTGATTTGACTCGGCTGATGACCTACCCTTCTGTTCGCTGTTTCAGCAAGAGATCACTAGTCTTCTGAGCTTCGAACTTTGAACTCTTCTGATGTCTTCTTTTACTTGTTCAAAATTCTTCTAAGGGAACTAAGCTTTCCATACTTAGCTGATTATGATGTTTTGAAAATCATCAAAACCTTCCCTTAATTTCTGACATCTTTGCACTTCATCTTCATCTTCATCCAACAATTTCCCCCTTTTTGATGATGACAAAACTTCAGCTAAGTACCTGTACCTATACTAAAGTTTTGATCCTCAAAAATTTCTGAGATAGAAATAATATGTTGGAGTCAAACTTGCAATTTTATAGATATTGAATTGATTACATTTTACAAGTTTTGAAAAGTAAAAGATGCAAAGTAAAAGATTACAAGGTTTTAAAGGTAAAGAAATCTAGTCTAAACTAGTCTTCTTTCTTCTGTTCTTCTGCAGCTTCCTTGTCTTCTTTTTCTTCTTCAGCAGGTTTGGAAGTTCCAACTTCCAATTTCTGCTTCAACAGCTCTAGCTTTTTCTTTTTAGTATCAGGATCAAGCTGTTCTTCAGCTGAGTCCTTAGCAGCAGCTATCTCCTTATCAGATTTAGCTTTTGCTTCAGCTTCAGTTTCTTCATATTCTTCAGCTATCTCCTTATCATCTTCTTCTTTTTCTGTGATCTTTTCTTCTGCTGATCTGCTTGTGCCTTCATTTGCTGCATCATTCCTATCATTTTCATCAGCAGACTCTTCTAAGACTTCTGTTCCTTCAGCATCATCTTCAGCTTCCAATACAAGAGAAGTCCCAACTCTTTTCTGTCCAAATATCCTCTCTTCCCCCTTTTTGTCATCATCAGCAGGGTTGATTTGATAGTTTGGTAAGATTGGAGTAATTAGAAGTGAATCACAGAGAAGCTTGATGTTCTCTTCCATAGCATTCATCTGAGCCTGTTGTTTAAGTTGATTGGCCTTAACAGTTTTGACTTCCTTGAGTAAGTCTTCTCCTTGATCACCCAATTGAATTTGAGATCCCAAAATCCAATTTGATGAAGCAGTGAAGTCTTTCATCATGTTGCCCATGACTTCATCTTCTGCTTGGAGAGCCAATTCAACAGTTTGTTCAATCTGCTTCCAACCTTCAGTAGTGCTCTGAGTCCTTCTTCTAAGAATATCCATATCCTGACAGATGGATTTAACATTATAAGCAGTGTTTTCTATCAGATCTGTTGGGACAGCAGCAGCTTTCTGAACTGGTTGTTTAACAGCAGCTATCACTTCTGCAGCTAATTCTTTCTTCATATCCTTCAGAGAATTGGTGATCATTTGCTGGATGGAGTCCAACAGATTTGACTGAACACCATGAGAGGTTGAAGGCATATCTGAAGTAGCAGCAGGTGTATCTTCCATGAGTTGCTCTGATGGTTGAGTTGTCAATGCAAGAGATTGATCTGCTGGTTCATCAGCAAGGCTTGGAGTGCTTTCCTTCTCCATAGCTTGATCATCTCCTTCAGCAGCAACTTCTTTTTCCTTTAACTGATCTGCTGGAATTTCTTCTTCCTTCTTTGATTCATCAGCAGCATCAGACTTATCATCCTGCACTTTGTCTTGATCAGATGGGTCTGATGTACCCTCAATTTGCTTTGGTTGATCAGAGGACTCTGCTCCTTCTTTCTCAGCAGGTGATATAATCTTCTTGACAGTTTCAACTGTCCTCATCAATCCTTCATTGTCCACTGCTGACCTGTTAGAAATCCAAGTAAAGTTATCAAGAGGAATAAAAGTAGATGTTGGTTCCTCAGGTAACTCTTCATAAGGTTTCAGATTTGGTCCATAGACAATATGTTTGATGTTAGGAAGTGGGACCAGTTCACTTGGTTGTCCTCTTAACTTCCTTGCTTTCTTTGCCCAGAGCTCCATTGCTTGAGCAATAGCCAACTTGATAGATCTTTCTTTGAGGTCTGTTGAGTCATCAAAATCCTCAGAGATGGACGCAAAGATCTTCTTGGCTTCTTCCTTGACTATGTGACATATTCTCATCCTTAACCTGTCCAGAAAGAATTCTGAATCAAGTGCTTGAATGAGTGAATTTGTCTCAAGCCACTTAAGAATCCAGTCTTCTGTAGCCTTGAATTCTTTCCATTTGGCCATTTCAGCAGGACTCTTTGTGAGTCTGAATTCCCTCCATCTGTTGTATCTAATCTTTTCAGAATTGAAGAGTGTCAGACGGTTGACTCTTTCATTTTCAGCATCAAGTCTTTTGAGAAATTCTTCAAAAATTGCAGGATCTTCCCTGACAATTTCAAGAGATAGTCTGATTTCTTCTCTTTTCTTCTCTTTTATCTTGGGTGCAGGCATAGCTGGGATTGGTTTGTTTGGATCCCTTGGTTCACCAATAGCTATCCCACCAGTATGCTGATGTCCATGAGCATCCTTGATGCTTGCTTCAATAACAGCAGCCAACTCTGCTGCCTCAATAGCATCTCTCTGCTCTTGAGTCATTTTGCTGGCTTCTTCCTCCAGCCTTTTTAATTCTAGGCTTTTCAGCCTATCCTCTTCTGCTTTCTCTGCAGCTAACCTTTGCTTTTCAGCATCATCTAACTTTTTCTTTTCTGCAGCAGTTACATAAGTAGCACTTTTCCCAGTCCTTCTTCTTCTTGATTCAGGACTCTCAACTGCTTGAAGAGGAACTGCAGCAACTGGAGTAGGATGCAACAAAGGTGCATCTCCTTCAAGTGTTGAACTAGTCTGCTGTACATTTTGAACTTCAGCAGATAGTGCAGCAGATGAGTCTTCTGTTTGTACTCCAATTTCAGAGATAACTTTGACTTCAGCAGCAGTAGCTTTAGCAGCTTCAACAGCAGGTTCTTTAATTGTTAATGGCCTTTCTGCTTCTGTAGTTGTTTCTCTTACAATTGCAACAGGTTCTTCAGAGAAATTTACCTTTCTCTTTGCTTTGGACTTAGGAATTCTCTTGGCAGGAGGGTTTGCAACAGGAGGTCCCCTTGCCTCACTCCTAGTCCTCAATCTCTTCAACCTTTGAATAGGAACTTCTTCATCAGATTCTGTCTTTTCAGATGAAGAGCCTGTCTTCATGTTCTCAAGTTCAGCTGTGAAGTCCTCTATCACCTTTTCAGGGACTTCAAGTTCAGGTTGTGCTGATCCAGCCACAACAGCAGACTGTGCTGTTGGCTCAGCAGATTGACTTGTCTGACCTTCCTTCTTGCTTTTCTTAGAAGGGGTCTTCTTGGATTTTGAAGGGGCTTTTCGTTTAGGCTTATCCACTATTTGTCTGACTGGCTCGTAGAGTTTGAACTCTTTACTTCCATGAGTTTGCTTCCCACCACCCATAGGGCAATTTAGTGAGGCAAACAGATTACTCAGTAAAATAGCATGAGAATGCCTCTTATCACTTAACAGCTCATACACGTGAGCAGCCCAGTTAACCTTAAATCCATAATAAATGCAAATCATTGTGCAGTATCTCTTCCTAGGTAATCCATCCAGTGAACCTGTAGCACAATCTAATATCTTTGCAATAATATCAGCAAACCTCTGATATTCACCTTTCAGCTGAGTCTTCATCAAAGACCCAGTCATCTCTTCTCCAGGTTTAGCACAAATAGCCCAGAACTCTTCTTCCTTTGCTGACCCTAAACTGGTCACATCTCCTCCCTCGTTTGATAGTTTATAGATCTCACTGAGAAAAGCAGCTGAGATCGCAATCTTCTTTCCACCTATTTCAGCAGACATGATCGTGTCATTCTTAGAGAATTTCCTGGTTGTATAGAAGTGCTCAACATCTTCTAAGTAGACTCTGTCTTCGTGAGCCTCCAAAACAGGAACTAACGAAGCTTCCTTAATCTTTTCCAGTAACGAGCGCATCAGATCAGTGCCCGAAAAATGGAATTTGCTGTAGTTGAAGTACCTTCCTTCGATAATCTTCTCCATATCTGAAATTTTGAGAGTAGAAATCTACAAAGATGCAGTGAACTTTCGAAACAATAGGGTTTGAGAGTTAGAGAGTTTGAGAATTTTTTGTGTGCGTAAGACGACTATACTGTTTAGATCGGATTTTATAGGTTTCCTTTTGATTAGGTTTCCGTGAATTATCTGAACCGTTGATCTAATCTGACAGTTTTAAATCGTATGGCTAGGAGAGACGGATTTCAATTTTATTATTTTAATGTCAGATGGGCGGGAAACTCTATCGACACTAATCTGTTACTTATAAAAGCGTGTTTCTTAAGAATACGTTTTAATACCATGCTTATATAAGATATCAGATGAGTAGAGTTTAACTTATCTGACAGACGAGTGATCTGTTATCTGATATTACTAGAGAATGCCAATAGCTAGTAATCTTCCTCTGCTGTTTGTCAATCCAGCAAGATAAAATAATCTTCAGTCTTCAAGAATTAAGAACAGATCTTCAGATAATATAACTTTCACTAACTGACATTAACAGATTTCATCTTTAGAGCAGAAGTACCGCTAGTCTTACACGTTCCCCCTGTCTTTAAGAATCCATAAGCTAACTAGTCTGTTGAAAGTTAATTCTTGAATAGAATAACGGATAACTAAGCTGTTGAACTCCAGTCTTCTGATGAGTTCCCCCTCAGCTTATGCATCCAAATTAAGTAGTCCTAACTCAGCTCTTAGAGTTGAGAACCTTGCTTCACATAGAGGTTTAGTAAAGATGTCAGCAATCTGATTGTCAGTATGAACATACTCTATCATAACATTGCCTTTTTCCACATGATCTCTAATGAAGTGATGCTTGATCTCTATATGTTTAGTCCTTGAATGACTTGTAGTATTCTGAGTAAGTGAAATAGCACTTGTATTGTCACAGTAGATTGGAATTCCACTGATCTTGATATTGTAGTCTTCTAGTTGATGCTTCAACCAAAGTATCTGTGCACAACAAGCTCCAGCAGCTATATATTCAGCTTCAGCAGTAGATATAGAAACTGAGGTTTGTTTCTTACTCATCCATGAGATCAGACGACTGCCTAAGAACTGACAGGCACCTGTTGTGCTCTTTCTGTCAATCTTGCAGCCAGCAAGGTCTGAATCTGAATAACCAATAAGCTCAAATCCAGATTCTCTAGGATACCACAATCCCAATTCTTGAGTGCCTTTAACATATTTCAATATCCTCTTGGCAGCTAAGAGATGAGATTCTTTGGGGTTTGATTGAAATCTTGCACAGACTCCAACTGAGTACATTATGTCAGGTCTACTTGCTGTTAGATATAACAGTGACCCTATAATGCCTCTATATTTGGTTATGTCCACTGATTTGCCATCTTCATCTTTATCCAAACGAATACTTGTAGACATAGGAATAGTAGCAGTAGAGCTAGTTTCCATACCAAATTTCTTGAACAGATCTCTTGTGTATTTTGCTTGATTTATAAAGATTCCATCAGGTAGCTGTTTGACTTGTAAACCAAGAAAATAATTAAGTTCACCCATCATGCTCATTTCAAACTTATTCTGCATCAGCTTGGAGAACTTATCACACATCTGTTGGTTAGTTGAACCAAAAATAATATCGTCCACATATATTTGCACAATCAATATATGATTCTCCCATTCAATTGTGAACAAGGTTTTATCTACCTTACCTTTATGAAATCCTTTAATTAAAAGAAAATCAGATAGGGTATCATACCATGCTCTTGGAGCCTGTTTCAGTCCATAGAGGGCTTTCTTCAGACGATATACCTTGTCCTCTTCTTGATAGACTTCAAATCCAGGAGGTTGTTCAACATACACTTCTTCTTGCAATTCTCCATTGAGAAAAGCAGACTTCACATCCATCTGATAGACAGTGAAGTTCTTGTAAGCAGCATAGGCAAGAAACAGTCTGATTGCTTCAAGTCTTGCTACTGGTGCAAAAGTTTCATCAAAGTCAATTCCTTCTTCTTGACAATAACCCTTGGCCACTAGTCTTGCTTTGTTTCTGGTGACAATACCATCTTCATTCATCTTATTTCTGAAAACCCACTTAGTGCCAATTACCCTTTGATGACTTGGTCTAGGAACTAAGTACCAGACTTCATTCCTTTCAAATTGATTCAACTCTTCTTGCATAGCTTCTATCCAGAAGGAATCATTTAGAGCTTCTTCAATTTGCTTAGGCTCTATTTGAGATAGAAATGTGACAAACATAGCATCTTGTGCAGCAGCTCTTCTTGTTTTCACTCTATCTAATGGATCACCAATCACCAATTCTGGTGGATGGTTTCTGAGCCATCTGAGATCAGGTTGCAGGTCTGAATGTTGTCCTCTGTTTTGATCTTGCAACACTACTGTTGGAGTTGCAGTAGTAGTCTGTTGAACATTTGCCGTCTGTTGAACAGTCTCTGGTCTGTCAGCTGTTTGCAACTCGTCTGTTAGACAATCAGCACTCTGATTTTGAACAGCACTTAAGTTATCAGCTGAATTTAGGTTAGGTAGTATGATGGGAACATATTCTTCATTTCTTCCAATGTCTAACTTCTGTAGATCAGTAGACAGATCTTGATTAGCACTTTGATTCTTTTCAGAAGATTGACTTGGCTCATCAAATACTACATGGATAGATTCTTCTATTAGTAATGTTCTTTTATTAAACACTCTATAAGCTTTACTAACAGATGAGTATCCTACAAAAACAGCTTCATCAGCCTTTTCTGCAAATGCAGTAAGGTGATTTTTCCCATTATTCAATACAAAACATTTACAACCAAAAATCTTAAAGTAATGAATGTTTGGTTTCCTGTTGTTCCAAACTTCATATGGCGTCTTGTTCTGATTTTTGTTGATCATACATCTGTTCTGGGTATAGCATGCTGTATTTGTTGCTTCTGCCCAAAATCTTTGAGGCAGTTTAGCTTCAGCTATCATGGTTCTGACAGCTTCCTTTAGTGTTCTGTTTCTCCTTTCAGCAACACCATTCTGTTGAGGGGTTCTGGCAGCAGAGTACTCATGATGTATTCCTTTGATACTACAATACTCTTCAACAGTAGAGTTTGTAAACTCTGTCCCTCTATCTGATCTGATCTTCAATATTTTGATGGTCTTCTCATTCTGGATCAGTTCCATCAGATTAGTAAGATGTTCCTTGGTTTCACTCTTCTTTTTCATGAATATCACCCAAGTATATCTTGAATAATCATCCACAACAGCTAGGCAGTATTTCTTTCCACCGTTGCTGACTGGATCAATGGGTCCAAATAAGTCCATATGTAATAGCTCCAAAATTCTTTCAGAAGATTGGTGCTTCTTGCTTTTGAAAGATGACTTGATTTGTTTACCCTTCTGACAGGCGTCACAGAGCTTGTCTTTGCTCATGACTGCTTTTGGAATCCCTTCTACCAAATCATTCTTGATTAATCTGTTTATGGTCTTGAAGTTTAAGTGATTCATCCTTTTGTGCCACAGCCAACTAACTTCACTTGGTGCAGATGCAACCAAACAAACACTTGAATTCTTGTCAGCAGAATTCCAGTCGACTATGTAGACATTCCCTTGTCGTCTTCCAGATAAAATTACCTTCTTTGTACCAATCTGTTCGACAAAACACTTATCTGTTGAGAAGATGACTGAATATCCCTTGTCACAAAATTGACTTATGCTCAGCAGATTATATTTGAGGCCTTTGACATATGAGACGTCAGATATCTCTATGTTTCCTCTGATTATCTTTCCTTTAGCTTTAATCTTGCCTTCTTTGCTGTCTCCAAATGTAACACTTGGACCATCCACAGCAACTGCATCAGTCAGCTCATGTATGTTTCCACACATGTGTCTTGAACATCCACTGTCCAAGTACCAGATCTTCTCTACTTTACTCCTACTCCTAATCCTAACCTACAAAACAAAAATAAAATTGTTTTAGGTACCCTTATTGAGAGGGTCCTGAAGGATTAGTTCCACCTTTGACAACCCAAGATGTTGAAGTCTTAGGCTTCTTAGGTTTCTGAGTTTTCACAGGAGCATGAACAGTTTCATTTTTATCATAATTATCAGATAAGTCATGTTGATGATCAGTATGATATGAATAATGTTCATAAGCAGGGTAAGGTGCATGATATGCAGGATATGCATGCATTGGATGAGCAGGGTAAGGTGCATAGTAACTAGGAAATTGAGGTGCATGATACATAGGATGATATGCAGCAGGTTGCACATAATATGACTCATTTCCATACCAAGCATTTTGATTTTTCTTGTTCTTATGCTTCTTTGGTTTACTAGGTGCTTGCTCAACTTGTTTAGACTTGGCTTTACCACTAGTCTGATTGACTTTAGCTTTATCAGCAGACTTCTTAGGACTCTGCTGTTTGGTCTTACTAGTCTTATTTCCTACACTAGGCTCTTTGCTCTTTTTAGCCTTAGGAGATTTCTTCTCCTTTAATTCTTTCTCAGGTGAAGTAGGTCTAGCAGTTTGAACATACAGAATGACCTTACTATTGTCAGCTGATATGAATTTTTCAGTATGGTTCAACTCTTGCTTATCCTGTTCTAAAGGCATCTTCTGTTTACTAGATGTATGCGTGGATGCAACAGATGATTTCTCATGAGACTCGATAATCTTTTCAAGTTCCATGATTTTTCCTTTATACACTTCACATTCAGCTTTCAGAGATTCATGCTCTTGCTCAAGCTGTTTATACTCGACTGATTCTTTTGGCTTTTCAGCTTTAAGTTTCAGTGAGTTATTTTGCTCTTTTAGCAAGCTCATCTCTTCCTTAAGCTTGACAAATTCTCCGGCAATAGTAGTATTATTTAACATCATTTGCTCTAGAGAATCAAATAGTTCATTATTTTGAGGAGTTACCTCATCCTCAGAGTCATCAGAGTCCTTTGCCATCAGGCACAGGAGAGCAGGTTTTTCTTCATCAGAAGATTCTTCATCAGACGAGTCTGAATCTGAATCAGATGAGTAGACAGCAGCAAGCTTTTCTGCTTCAGCCATCATTGCTTTCCCTCTCTGATACTTTCTTTCTTTTCTCACTTTCTTCTCCTCTTCAGTGTACTTTTCTGCTTTTGGATATGGGCAGTCTTTGATGAAGTGTCCCAATTTCCTGCAGTTGTAACACATTAGTTTTGATTTATAATCATCTTTATCTTGAGAAGAAAAGTTAGGTTTAGAAGTAGAAGCATTGTTGTATTTGTTCTTCATTTTTCTTTTGTAGAACTTCTTGAAATTATTCATCAACAGTGCAACGTCTCCAGCAGTGTACTCCTTCTTGTTGAGTAGAGTGGCTTCATCAGATGAGTCCACTTCTTTGCTTTTCTGTGCTGGTCTTCTGGTGTTTTCAGCAGCAACCAGTGCAGCTGTGGGTCCTGAAGTTGAGGTTTCTTCAATACCCATCCTAGGCAGTTTATACTCATAAGCCTTGAGTACAGAAAATAGCTCTGTAAGAGAGATTTTTCCCAAATCCCTTGATTCTTCCATTGCTGTAACTTTCATGTTGAACTTTGGAGGTAGCGCCTTCAGTACTCTGTTGGTTATCTCTTTGTCTGTGAAGGTCTTTCCCAACTTTAAAACTTCATTCAGAGTTCTGGTGAATCTGGTATCCATCTGATCAATGGTTTCTCCAGTCTTCATCTTGAAGTTGTCAAGTTTTTGCAATGCAACAGTGAGCTGATGCTCCTTGATAGCATCATTGCCTTCGCTCATATCTCTGACTTTGTCCCACATCTCCTTTGCAGTCTTGCAATGTTTGACCTTGTCAAACCGATCATTATCCAGGGCTTTAGTCATGATGAATCTCCCAACTTTATCTAAATTGAAAAGCTTTATCTCTTCTGGAGTCATCTCATGAAGGTCTTTTTCCACAACCGTATCTACTTCATTTATCTTTATGGTCTTTGTGAATCTGAATGGACCTTTAATGATACATGTGTACATGTTGTCATTATAAGCAGCAAGGAAAATCTCCATTCTGATTTTCCAGTCCTCAAAGGACATACCAGCAATGTGGGGAACATGGCTGATACAATCCATTTTTCAAAAAGTTTTAGTTTTTCAAAAAGATGCTCTTTTGAAAAGTTTTCAAAAACCTTTGAAAAACACTTGGATCAAGCTCGTTGATCAGGCAGCTGATTCAAATGAACCACCTGCTCTGATACCACTTGTTGGTCCCAAGTGGTCAGATGAGGTCTAGAGGGGGGGGGGGTGAATAGACCTCTGAAAATTTTTGAACTTAAAAACTTTTCAGTCTTCTGTCAGCAGACTAAGCTGATGAAGAATAGTAAGCAGACTAGTCTGATCGTGAACAAATCTTGAACAGACGACTGACCACTCTTCTTACAGTAACTTAGCTGTTTTTCAGCAAAACAGTTTTTCAAAGAGTTTACTTGCAGCGGATTGTTTCAAAGTGTTTTTCACAAGTAGACTAAGTTCTTGAAAGATTTTATCCCCAGTTTTTACAAACTCCTTTTGTTTTAAAATCTTTTCAAATAATTCGAAGTGTTTAAATATGCAAACTTTAAATATGCAGGAAAACTTTAAATGCAAGATAACACAAAGAATTTTTATAGTGGTTATATGGATAAAAATCCTTTAGTCCACTCTTCCAGATCACACAGATTCTGGGTTATACTATAATCACTTAGATTACAATATTTCTCCACTTACACCTAAACAACTAATGAGAAGGCTGTAAGCTCACAATAGAAAATCACTTAGAAATTCTACTCTCTGAAGTTTGATCACTCACAAAGATGGATCACAACTCCGCACAACACTCAGCTATTACAAAATCACTCAGATAATGTTTTTCTGTTTTCTTCAACTGGGTTTCTGTCAACAGATGACTTCCACCAGACGAGTGAGCTGTTCGAGCTTTTGAGACTTAGAGAAATTCTGCTTCAAAATTTCGATCTCTGATTGTTGTTGTGTATGTCTCTCTTCGAACTTTGCTCTATTTATACTTGGATTTGAATTTATGACCGTTGAAGGAAATCACATCTTCAAATCCATCCTTCAGCTCATTTTGAAACGGCTCCCTGCAGCAATAGTACAGTGTACAGTACCTTTCTGTCCATCGCATTTAATGCTGCATTTAATGCACTCTGCTGATCCGAGGATATCTTCAATCATTTGCCATTACTACCCTTCTCTTTCAGCATTTATTACGCCAGGTGCATTTATTACCGTTGGACTAATCTCTTGATCTCTTCTACTCTGCTGATCAAAACGACTCTGCTGATAGATACTCTGCTGATCAAATACTGAACTAATCTGATTTGACTCGGCTGATGACCTACCCTTCTGTTCGCTGTTTCAGCAAGAGATCACTAGTCTTCTGAGCTTCGAACTTTGAACTCTTCTGATGTCTTCTTTTACTTGTTCAAAATTCTTCTAAGGGAACTAAGCTTTCCATACTTAGCTGATTATGATGTTTTGAAAATCATCAAAACCTTCCCTTAATTTCTGACATCTTTGCACTTCATCTTCATCTTCATCCAACAACCCTTCTTTTTCTTTGGTTTCATCTTCAGAAACAGAAGTGTCTTCTTTCTTCTTATCTTCATCAGCAGGTGGCTCAACTTTCTTAACAGTTTCAACTATTTTCATCAGACCTGCATTGTCCACAGTAGACCTATGAGAAATCCAAGTAAAATTATCAAGAGGTATGAACGGTGAGATTGGATCCTCAGGTAACTCTTCATATGGCCTAATATTAGGACCATAGACAATTTGTTTCAAACTAGGAAGAGGAATCATTGTGCTTGGTTGCCCCTTCATCTTTCTAGTCTTTTTGGCCCAAGTTTCCATTGTCTGGGAACTGCCAGTTTGATGGATCTTTCCTTGAGGTCCTCATCATCCGCAAACTCCTCAGGAACAGATTCATAGATTTTCTTTGCTTCTACCTTCACCACATGACTGATCCTCAGTCTTAATTTGTCCAGAAAGAACTCTGAGTCTAGTGCTTGAGTAAGAGAACCTGTCTCAAGCCACTTCATTACCCAGGCTTCTTCATCAGCAAAGATCTTCCAGCTTGCAATCTGGTCTTTACTCTTTGTCAGACGATAGTCTCTCCATCTATTGTATCTGATCTTTTCTCTGTTGAACATCGTCAGACGAGTAATTCTTTCATTCTCAGCATCCAACCTTTTGATGAACTCATCAAAAGCATCAGGGTCATCTTTGACAATCTCCAGTGCCAGTTTGACCTCTTCTCTTCTCTTAGGTTGTATTGCTGGAGTTGGCATTGCTGGTATAGGTTTGGTGGGATCTCTTGGTTCACCTATGACAATTCCACCAGTATGCTTTGGACCATGAGAGTCCTTAGCACTTGCCTCAATAGCAGCAGCTAACTCAGCTGCTTCTATAGCATCCCTTTGTTCTTGAGTCATCTTGCTGGCTTCTTCTTCCAGCCTTTTGAGCTCAAGGGCTTTAAGGCGATCTTCCTCAGCCTTTTCATCAGCCTTTCTTTTTCTTTCTGCCTCATCTTGTATCTTCTTTTCAGCAGCAGTTACATAAGTTGCGATCTTGCCAGTCCTTTTCTTCTTAGATTCAGGACTCTCAACTACTTGAAGTGGAGTGGCAGCAACAGGTGTATGATGCAGAAGGAGAGTTTCTCCTTCACTTGTTGTGCCAGTCTGCTGTTCTTCTCTAACTTCAGCAGACACTACAACAGATGAGTCTGTAGTAGAAACTCCAATTTCAGCAGCAGCAACTTCAGCAGGCTTGACAGCAGGCTCTTCAACAGTTATAGGCCTTTCAGCTGAAACTGGTGAATCTCTGACTGTCATGATAGTTTCTTCAGAAAAAGTGACCTTTCTCTTTGCCTTGGATTTGGCAATTTTTTCAGTGGGTCATTTAGCTTGGGGAGGTCCCCTTGCTTCTATTTTGGTCCTCATTCTCTTCAGTCTTTGAAGAGGAACTTCTTCTTCTGATTCAGTTCTTTCAGGAGAAGAACCTGTCTCCATTTGTTCAATCTCCTTGGTGAAGTCATCAATCACATTTTCAGGGATTACAACTTCAGGCTTTGCTGATCCAGCTTCAACAGCAGGGGTTGCTGTTTGATCAGCAAATTGACTTGTCTGACCCTCCTTCTTGCTTTTCTTAGAAGGGGTCTTCTTAGACTTTGCAGGAGCCTTTCTTTTAAGAGCAGCCACTTTCCTTACTGGCTCATACAACTTAAACTCTTTACTACCGTGGGTAGCCTTTCCACCAGCCATAGGACAGCTTAGTGACATGAACAGATGACTCAGCAAGATGGCATGCGAAGTCCTCTTGTCACTCAGCAGATCATAGACATGAACTGCCCAGTTCACCTTCAGTCCATAGTAGATGCAGATCATGGTGTAGTACCTCTTTCTTGGTAACCCATCTAAAGAGCTCGTGCAGCAATCCAATACCTTCGCAATGATGTCTGCGAACCTCTGATACTCATCTTTTAACTGAGTCTTCATCAGAGTCCCAGTCATCTCTTCTCCCTTCTTAGCACAAATTGCCCAAAATTCATCCTCTTTTTCAGACCCTAGGTCTGTTACGTCTCCTCCTTCATTCTTCAGTTTATAAATCTCACTCAAAACAGCAGCAGAGACAGCGATTTTCTTTCCCCCAATGACAGCCGACATAACAGTGTCATTATTGGTGAATTTCCTAGTCTTGTAGAAGTGATCGACGTCTTCTAGGTAGACCCTATCTTCGTGGGCTTCCAGAACTGGAACTAAAGATGCCTCTTTGATTTTCTCCAAGATTGAGCGCATCAGATCAGTACCAGAGAAGTGGAATTTGCTGTAGTTCAAGTACCTTCCATCAATAATCTTCTCCATTTCTAGGATTACTGATTAGAAATCTGTGAAAGCAGTAAACTTTTTTGAGAGTTAGAAAATTTGAGAGTTTATGTGTGCATAAGACGACTGTACTGTTCAGATCGGATTTTATATGTTTCCCTCTGTTTAGGTTATCGTGATTAATCTGAAACGTTGGATTAATCTGATAGTTTATTAATTGTGTGGGTGGGAGCTGCGGATTTCAATTTTATTATTTTAATGTCAGACGGGCGGGAAACTCTATCGACACTAATCTGTTACTTATAAAAGCGTGTTTCTAAAGATACGATTTATGACCATGCTCATATAAGATATCAGATGAGTAGAGTTTAACTTATCTGACAGACGAGTGATCTGTTATCTGATATTACTAGAGAAAGCCAATAGCTAGTAATCTTCCTCTGCTGTTTGTCAATCCAACAAGATAAAATAATATTCAGTCTTCAAGAATTAAAAACAGATCTTCTGATAACATAACTTCAACTAACTGACATTAACAAATTTCATCTTTAGAGCAGAAGTACCGCTAGTCTTACACGTTCCCCCTGTCTTTAAGAATTCATAAGTTAACTAGTATGTTGAAAGTTAATCCTTGAATGGAATAACGGATAACTAAGCTGTTGAACTTCAGTCTTCTGATGAGTTCCCCCTCAGCTTATGCATCCAAATTAAGTAGTCCTAGCTCAGCTCTTAGAGTTGAAAACCTTACTTCACTTAAAGGTTTAGTGAAAATATCAGCAATCTGATTGTCTGTATGAACATACTCAATCATTACATTCCCTTTTTCCACATGATCTCTAATGAAGTGATGCTTGATCTCAATATGTTTAGTCCTTAAATGACTTGTATTGTTCTGAGTAAGTGAGATTGCACTAGTATTGTCACAGTAGATTGGAATTCCACTGATCTTGATATTGTAATCTTCTAGTTGATGCTTCAACCATAGTATCTGTGCACAGCAAGCTCCAGCAGCTATATATTCAGCTTCAGCAGTAGATATAGAAATTGAAGTCTGTTTCTTACTCATCCATGAGATCAGACGACTACCTAAGAACTGACAGGCACCTGTTGTGCTTTTTCTGTCAATCTTGCAGCCATCAAGGTCTGAATCTGAATAACCAATAAGCTCAAATCCAGATTCTCTAGGATACCACAATCCCAATTCTTGAGTGTCCTTAATATATTTCAGTATTCTCTTGGCAGCTAAGAGATGAGATTCTTTGGGATTTGATTGAAATCTTGCACAAACCCCAACTGAGTACATGATATCAGGTCTGCTTGCTGTTATGTATAACAGTGACCCAATAATGCCTCTGTATTTGGTTATGTCCACTGATTTGCCATCTTCATCTTTATCCAAACGAAGACTTGTAGACATAGTAATAGTAGCAGTAGAGCTAGTTTCCATACCAAATTTCTTGAACAGATCTCTTGTGTATTTTGCTTGGTTGATGAATATACCATCAGGCAACTGTCTAACTTGCAAACCAAGAAAATAATTAAGTTCACCCATCATGCTCATTTCAAACTTATTCTGCATGAGCTTGGAGAACTTGTCACACATCTGTTGGTTAGTTGAACAAAAAATAATATCGTCCACATATATTTGCACAAGTAATATATGATTTTCCCATTCAATTGTGAACAAAGTCTTGTCTACCTTACCTTTACGAAATCCTTTAATTAAAAGAAAATCAGATAAAGTATCATACCATGCTCTTGGAGCCTGTTTAAGTCCATAGAGGGCTTTCTTTAGACGATACACCTTGTCTTCTTGTTGATAAGCTTCAAATCCAGGTGGTTGTTCAACATATACTTCTTCTTGCAGTTCTCCATTGAGAAATGCAGACTTCACATCCATCTGATAAACAGTGAAGTTCTTGTAAGCAGCATAAGCTAGAAACAGTCTGATTGCTTCAAGTCTTGCTACTGGTGCAAATGTTTCATCAAAGTCTATTCCTTCTTCTTGACAATAACCCTTGGCCACTAATCTTGCTTTGTTTCTGGTAACAATACCATCTTCATTCATCTTATTTCTGAAAACCCATTTAGTGCCAATTACTCTTTGATGATTTGGTCTAGGAACTAAGTACCAGACTTCATTCCTTTCAAATTGATTCAACTCTTCTTGCATAGCTTCAATCCAGAAGGAATCACTGAGAGCTTCTTCAATTTGTTTAGGCTCTATTTGAGATAGAAAGGTGACAAACATAGCATCTTGTGCAGCAGCTCTTCTTGTTTTCACTCTATCTAACGGATCACCAATCACTAACTCTGGTGGGTGATTTCTGAGCCATCTAAGATCAGGTTGCAGGTCTGGATGTTGTCCCCTGTTTTGATCTTGCAACACTACTGTTGGAGTTCCAGTAGTAGTCTGTTGAACAGTTGTAGTCTGTTGAACATCCACTGGTCTGTCAGCTGTTTGTAACTCGTCTGTTAGACAATCAGCACTGTGATTTTGAACAGCACTTGAGTTAGCAGCTGAATTTAGATTAGGTAGTATGATGGAAACATATTCTTCATTCTTTCCAATATCCAACTTCTGTAAATCAGTAGACAGATCTTGATTAGTACATTGATTCTTTTCAGAAGATTGACTTGGCTCATCAAATACTACATGGATAGATTCTTCTATTAGCAATATTCTTTTGTTAAAAACCCTATAAGCTTTACTAACAGTAGAGTATCCTACCAAAACAACTTCATCAGCCTTTTCTGCAAATGCAGTGAGTTGATTTTTCCCATTATTTAATACAAAACATTTACAACCAAAATTTTTGAAGTATTGAATGTTTGGTTTTCTGTTGTTCCAAACTTCATATGGAGTCTTGTTCTGATTTTTGTTGATCATGCATCTGTTCTGGGTAAAGCAGGCTGTATTTGTTGCTTCTGCCCAAAATCTTTGTGGCAGCTTAGTTTCAGCTATCATAGTCCTGACAGCTTCTTTCAGTGTTCTGTTTCTCCTTTCAGCAACACCATTCTGTTGAGGGGTTCTAGCAGCTGAATACTCATGATGTATTCCTTTGATGTTACAATACTCTTCAACAGTAGAGTTTGTAAACTCTGTCCCTCTATCTGATCTGATCTTCAATATCTTTGTACTTTTCTCATTCTGGATCAGTTCCATCAGATTGGTAAGATGTTCCTTGGTTTCACTTTTCTTTTTCATTAATATCACCCAAGTATATCTTGAATAGTCATCCACAATAGCTAGGCAGTATTTCTTTCCACCATTGCTGACTGGATCAATGGGTCCAAATAAGTCCATATGTAGCAGCTTCAAGATTCTTTCAGAAGATTGGTGCTTCTTGCTTTTGAAAGATGACTTGATTTGTTTACCCTTCTGACAGGCGTCACTGAGCTTGTCTTTGCTCATGACTGTTTTTGGAATCCCTTCTACCAAATCATTCTTTATCAATCTATTTATGGTCTTGAAGTTTAAATGATTCATCCTTTTGTGCCACAGCCAACTAACTTCACTTGGTGTAGATGCCACCAAACAGATGTTTGAATTCTTGTCAGCAGAATTCCAGTCGACTATGTAGACATTCCCTGGTCGTCTTCCAGATAAAATTACCTTCTTTGTACCAATCTGTTCAACGTAGCACTTATCTGTTGAGAAGATGACTGAATATCCTTTGTCACAAAATTGACTTATGCTTAGCAGATTATATTTGAGGCCTTTAACATATGAGACGTCAGATATCTCTATGTTTCCTCTGATCAGTCTTCCTTTAGCTTTAATCTTGCCTTCCTTGCTGTCTCCAAAAGTGACTTTTGGACCATCCACAGCAACAGCATCAGTCAGCTCATGTATGCTTCCACACATGTGCCTTGAACAGCCACTGTCCAAGTACCAAATCTTCTCTACTTTACTCCTACTCCTAATCCTAACCTACAAAACAAAAATAAAATTGTTTTAGGTACCCTTATTGAGAGGGTCCTGAAGGATTAGTTTCACCTTTGACAACCCAAGATGTTGATGTCTTAGGCTTCTTAGGCTTCTGGGTTTTGACAGGAGCATGAACAGTTTCATTTTTATCATAATTAGCAGATAAGTCATGTTGTTGATCAGTATGATAAGAATAATGTTCATAAGCAGGGTAAGGTGCATGATAAGCAGGGTATGCATGCATTGGATGAGCAGGATATGGTGCATAATAACTAGGAAATTGAGGTGCATGATACATAGGATGATATGCAGCAGGTTGCACATAATATGACTCATTTCCATACCAAGCATTTTGATTTTTCTTATTTTTATGCTTCTTTGGTTTACTAGTTGCTTGCTCATTGACAGACGACTTAGTTTTTCCACTAGTCTGATTTAGTTTAGCTTTATCAGCAGACTTCTTATGACTCTGCTGTTTGGGCTTACTAGTCTGTTTTCCTATACTAGGCTCTTTGCTCTTTTTAGCCTTAGGAGTTTTCTTCTCCTTTACCACTTTCTCAGGTGAAGCAGGTCTAGCAGTTTGAACATACAGAATGACCTTACTATTGTCAGCAGATATAAATTTCTCAGTATGATTCAATTCGTGCTTATCCTGTTCTAAAGGCATCTTCTGTTTACTAGACATGTGAGTGGATGCAACAGATGATTTTTCATGAGACTCAATAACTTTTTCAAGTTCCATGATTTTTCCTTTATAAACTTCACATTCAGCTTTCAGAGATTCATTCTCTTGCTCAAGCAGTTTATATTCAGCTGATTCTTTTGGCTTTTCAGCTTTAAGTTTCAGTGAACTGTTTAGCTCTTTTAGCAATATCATCTCTGTTGGTCCCAAGTGGTCAGATGAGGTCTAGAGGGGGGGGGGTGAATAGACCTCTGAAAATTTTTGAACTTAAAAACTTTTCAGTCTTCTGTCAGCAGACTAAGCTGATGAAGAACAGTAAGCAGACTAGTCTGATCGTGAACAAATCTTGAACTGACGACTGACCACTCTTCTTTCAGTAACTTAGCTGTTTTTCAGCAAAACAGTTTTTCAAAGAGTTTACTTGCAGCGGATTGTTTCAAAGTGTTTTTCACAAGTAGACTAAGCTCTTGAAAGATTTTATCCCCAGTTTTTACAAACTCCTTTTTAAAATCTTTTGTTTGATTCAAAGTGTTCAAATATGCAAACTTTAAAATATGCAGGAAAACTTTAAATGCAAGATAACACAAAGAATTTTTATAGTGGTTATATGGATAAAAATCATTTAGTCCACTCTTCCAGATCACACAGATTCTGGGTTATACTATAATCACTTAGATTACAATATTTCTCCACTTACACCTAAACAACTAATGAGAAGGCTGTAAGCTCACAATAGGAATTCACAAAGAAAACCTATCCTCTGAAGTAGAATCACTCACAAAGACGGATCCTAACTTCGCACAACACTCAGCTATTACAAAATCACTCAGATAATGTTTTTCTGATTTCTTCAACTTGGTTTCTGTCAACAGATGACTTCCACCAGACGAGTGAGCTGTTCGAGCTTTTGAGACTTAGAGAAATTCTGCTTCAAAATTTCGATCTCTGATTGTTGTTGTGTTGTTTCTCTCTTCGAACTTTGCTCTATTTATACTTGGATTTGAATTTATGACCGTTGAAGGAAATCACATCTTCAAATCCATCCTTCAGCTCTTTTTGAAACGGCTCCCTGCAGCAATAGTACAGTGTACAGTACCTTTCTGTCCATCGCATTTAATGCTGCATTTAATGCACTCTGCTGATCCGAGAATATCTTCAATCATTTGCCATTACTACCCTTCTCTTACAGCATTTATTACGCCAGGTGCATTTATTACCGTTGGACTAATCTCTTGATCTCTTCTACTTTGCTGATCAAAACGACTCTGCTGATAGGTACTCTGCTGATCAAATACTGAACTAATCTGATTTGACTCGGCTGATGACCTACCCTTCTGTTCGCTGTTTCAGCAAGAGATCACTAGTCTTCTGAGCTTTGAACTTTGAACTCTTCTGATGTCTTCTTTTACTTGTTCAAAATTCTTCTAAGGGAACTAAGCTTTCCATACTTAGCTGATTATGATGTTTTGGAAATCATCAAAACCTTCCCTTAATTACTTGTCTTCTTTGCACTTCATCTTCATCTTCATCCAACAATTTCCCCCTTTTTGATGATGACAAAACTTCAGCTAAGTACCTGTACCTAAACTAAAGTTTTGATCCTCAAAAATTTCTGAGATAGAAATAGTCTGTTGGATTAAAACTTGCACTTTTATAGATATTGAACTGATTACATATTACAAGTTTCTTCAGATGAGTCGTGCAAAAAGAAATTACAAGGATTTTAAGATAACATAAAGTCTAGTTTGAACTAGTCTTCTTCTTTCTTTTCTTCTTCAGCTTCCTTGTCTTCTTTTTCTTCTTCAGCAGGTTTGGAAGTTCCAACTTCCAAATTTTGCTTCAACAGCTCCAACTTCTTTCTCTTAACATCAGGATCAAGCTGTTCTTCAGCTGAGTCCTTAGCAGCAGCTATCTCCTTGTCAGACTTAGCTTTTGCTTCAGCTTCAGTTTCTTCAGCAGCTTCATCTTCTTCTTCTGTGATCTTTTCATCTGTTGATCTGCTTGTGCCTTCATTTGCTGTTTCATTCCTATTTTCATCATCAGCAGATTCTTCCAACACTTCTGTTCTTTCAGCAGAAGATGCTTTATCCTCCCTTTCTTCCCTTAGTACCTTATCTTCCCCCTTTTTGTCATCATCAGCAGGGTTGACTTGGTAATCTGGTAATACTGGGGTGATCAGAAGTGAATCACAGAGAAGCTTGATGTTCTCTTCCATAGCATTAATCTGAGCCTGTTGTTTAAGTTGATTGGCCTTAACAGTTTTGACTTCCTTGAGTAAGTCTTCTCCTTGATCACCCAATTGAATTTGAGATCCCAAAATCCAATTTGATGAAGCAGTGAAGTCTTTCATCATGTTGCCCATGACTTCATCTTCTGCTTGGAGAGCCAATTCAACAGTTTGTTCAATCTGCTTCCAACCTTCAGTAGTGCTCTGAGTCCGTCTTCTAAGAATATCCATGTCCTGACAGATGGATTTAACATTATGAGCAGTGTCTTCTATCAGATCTGTTGGGACAACAGCAGCTTTCTGAACTGGTTGTTTAACAGCAGCTATCACTTCTGCAGCTAATTCTTTCTTCATATCCTTCAGAGAAGCTAATTCTTTCTTCATATCCTTCATTTGCTGGATGGAGTCCAACAGATTTGTCTGAACACCATGAGAAGTTGAAGGCATATTTGAAGTAGCAGCAGGTGTATCTTCCATGAGTTGCTCTGATGGTTGAGTTGTCAATGCAAGAGATTGATCTGCTGGTACATCAGCATGGCTCGGAGTGCTTTCCTTCTCCTTAGCTTGATCATCTCCTTCAGCAGCAACTTCTTTTTCCTTTAACTCATCTGCTGGAATTTCTTCTTCCTTCTTTGATTCATCAGCAGCATCAGACTTATCATCCTGCACTTTGTCTTGATCAGATGGGTCTGAAGTACCCTCAATTTGCTTTGGTTGATCAGAGGACTCTGCTCCTTTTTTATCAGCAGGTGATATAATCTTCTTGACAGTCTCAACTGTCCTCATCAATCCTTCATTGTCTACTGCTGACCTGTTACAAATCCAAGTAAAGTTATCAAGAGGAATAAAAGTAGATGATGATTCCTCAGGCAGCTCTTCAAATGGTTTGAGATTTGGTCCATAGACAATGTGTTTGATGTTTGGAAGTGGGACCAGTGAGCTTGGTTGTCCCCTTAACTTCCTTGCTTTCTTGGCCCAGAGCTCCATTGCTTGAGCAATAGCCAACTTGATAGATCTTTCTTTCAGATCTACTGAGTCATCAAAATCCTCAGAAATGGACGCAAAGATCTTCTTGGCTTCTTCCTTGACTATGTGACATATCCTCATCCTTAATCTGTCCAGAAAGAATTCTGAATCAAGTGCTTGAATGAGTGAATTTGTTTCAAGCCACTTAAGTATCAAGTCTTCTGTAGCCTTGAATTCTTTCCATTTGGCCATTTCAGCAGGACTTTTTGTCAGTCTGAATTCCCTCCACCTGTTATATCTAATCTTTTCAGAATTGAAGAGTGTCAGACGGTTGACCCTTTCATTTTCAGCATCAAGTCTTCTGAGAAATTCTTCAAAAATTGCAGGATCTTCCCTAACAATTTCAAGAGATAGTCTGATTTCTTCTCTTTTCTTTGACTTTATCTTGGGTGCAGGCATAGCTGGGATTGGTTTGTTTGGATCCCTTGGTTCACCAATCACTAGCCCACCACTATGCTGATGTCCATGAGCATCCTTGATGCTTGCTTCAATAACAGCAGCCAACTCTGCTGCCTCAATAGCATCTCTCTGCTCTTGAGTCATTTTGCTGGCTTCTTCCTCCAGCCTTTTTAATTCTAGGCTTTTCAGCCTATCTTCTTCTGCCTTTTCTGCAGCAATTCTTTGCTTTTCAGCATCATCTAACTTTTTCTTTTCTGCAGCAGTTACATAAGTTGAAAATTTCCCAGGCCTTTGTCTGATTGGATCAGGACTTTCAACTGCTTGTATTGGAGTTGCAGCAACAGGGTTTGGATGCAGAAGGAGTGTCTCTCCTTCACCTATTGTTGCAGTCTGCTGATTTTCTCCAGCATCAGCAGATACTACAGCAGAAGAGTCTGTAGTAGGAACTCCAATTGTGGAAGCAACTTCTTCAGTAGATGCAACAACTGGTTCTTCAATAACCAATGGTCTTTCAGCAGATGTTGTTGTTTCTCTAACAGTTGCAACAGGCTCTTCAGAGAAAGTGATATTTCTCTTAGCCTTTGACTTTTTAATCCTTTTGGCAGGGGGGTTGGCAGCAGTAGGAGGTCCCCTTGCCTCACTTCTTGTTCTCATTCTCTTCAACCTTTGAAGAGGCATTTCTTCCTCTGATTCAGTCCTTTCAGGAGAAGAACCTGTCTCCATCTGTTCAATCTCCTTTGTGAAATCTTCAATTACTTTCTCTGGGACTGCATCTTCAGATTGTGCTGATTCAGTCTCAGCAGGTTGACTAGTCTCACCAACCTTCTTGCTCTTCTTAGAGGGGCCCTTTTTGGATTTTGCAGGGGCTTTTCTTTTAGGTTTCTCCACTATCTTTCTGACTGGTTCATACAGTTTGAACTCTTTACTTCCATGAGTTTGCTTCCCACCACCCATAGGGCAATGTAGTGAGGCAAACAGATTACTTAGTAAAATAGCGTGAGAATGCCTTTTATCACTTAACAGCTCATACACGTGAGCAGCCCAGTTAACCTTAAACCCATAATAGATACACACCATTGTGTAGTATCTTTTCCTTGGCAACCCATCCAAAGAACCTGTAGCACAATCCAGAATCTTTGCTATGATATCAGCAAATCTCTGGTATTCATCCTTCAGCTGAGTCTTCATCAAAGACCCAGTCATCTCTTCTCCCGGTTTAGCACAAATAGCCCAGAACTCTTCCTCCTTTTCTGACCCTAAACTGGTCACATCTCCTCCCTTATCTGATAGTTTATAAATTTCACTAAGAACAGCAGCAGAGACAGCAATTTTCTTACCACCGATGACAGCAGTCATCACAGTTTCATCATCATTGAATTCCCTGGTTGTGTAGAAGTGATAGACGTCTTCTACGTAAACCCTGTTCTCGTGTGCTTCCAAAACTGGAACCAAAGATGCTTCCTTGATCTTCTCCAAGAGAGAGCGCATCAGATCAGTACCCGAAAAGTGAAATTTGTTGTAGCTGAAGTATCTTCCATCAATAATCTTCTCCATTTCTGGGATTAGTGAGTAGAATCTACAAAAACAATAAGCTTTTTCGAAACAAGAGAGTTTGAGAGTTAGAGAGCTTGAGAATATTTGAGTGCGTAAGACGACTGTACTGTTTCAGATCGGATTTTATAGGTTTCCTTTTGATTAGGTTTCCGTGATTTATCTGAACCGTTGATCTAATCTGACAGTTTTTAATCGTGTGGATAGGAGAAGCGGATTTCAATTTTATTATTTTAATGTCAGATGGGCGGGAAACTCTATCGACACTAATCTGTTACTTATAAAAGCGTGTTTCTTATGATACGATTTATGACCATGCTTATATAATGTATCAGATGAGTAGAGTTTAACTTATCTGACAGACGAGTGATCTGTTATCTGATATTACTAGAGAATGCCAATAGCTAGTAATCTTCCTCTGCTGTTTGTCAATCCAGCAAGATAAAATAATCTTCAGTCTTCAAGAATTAAGAACAGATCTTCAGATAATATAACTTTCACTAACTCACATTAACAGATTTCATCTTTAGAGCAGAAGTACCGCTAGTCTTACACGTTCCCCCTGTCTTTAAGAATTCATAAGCTAACTAGTCTGTTGAAAGTTAATTCTTGAATATAATAACGGATAACTAAGCTGTTGAACTCCAGTCTTCTGATGAGTTCCCCCTCAGCTTATGCATCCAAATTAAGTAGTCCTAACTCAGCTCTTAGAGTTGAGAACCTTGCTTCACTTAGAGGTTTAGTGAAGATATCAGCAATCTGATTGTCAGTATGAACATACTCTATCATAACATTGCCTTTTTCCACATGATCTCCAATGAAGTGATGCTTGATCTCTATATGTTTAGTCCTTGAATGACTTGTAGTATTCTGAGTAAGTGAGATTGCACTTGTATTATCACAGTAGATTGGAATTCCACTGATCTTGATGTTATAATCTTCTAGTTGATGCTTCAACCAAAGTATCTGTGCACAACAAGCTCCAGCAGCTATATATTCAGCTTCAGCAGTAGATATAGAAACTGAGGTTTGTTTCTTACTCATCCATGAGATCAGACGACTACCTAAGAACTGACAAGCACCTGTTGTGCTCTTTCTGTCAATCTTGCAGCCAGCAAGGTCTGAATCTGAATAACCAATAAGCTCAAATCCAGATTCTCTAGGATACCACAATCCCAATTCTTGAGTGCCTTTAACATATTTCAATATCCTCTTGGCAGCTAAGAGATGAGATTCCTTGGGGTTTGATTGAAATCTTGCACAGACTCCAACTGAGTACATTATGTCAGGTCTGCTTGCTGTTAGATATAACAGTGACCCTATAATGCCTCTATATTTGGTTATGTCCACTGATTTGCCATCTTCATCTTTATCCAAACGAAGACTTGTAGACATAGGAATAGTAGCAGTAGAGCTAGTTTCCATACCAAACTTCTTGAACAGATCTCTTGTGTATTTTGCTTGATTTATAAAGATTCCATCAGGTAGCTGTTTGACTTGTAAACCAAGAAAATAATTAAGTTCACCCATCATGCTCATTTCAAACTTATTCTGCATCAGCTTGGAGAACTTATCACACATCTGTTGGTTAGTTGAACCAAAAATAATATCGTCCACATATATTTGCACAAGTAATATATGATTCTCCCATTCAATTGTGAACAAGGTTTTATCTACCTTACCTTTATGAAATCCTTTAATTAAAAGAAAATCAGATAGGGTATCATACCATGCTCTTGGACCTGTTTCAGTCCATAGAGGCTTTCTTCAGACGATATACTTGTCCTCTTCTTGATAGACTCAAATCCAGGAGGTTGTT
>CM064883.1:25411968-25568128 GCA_003313485.2 Penstemon barbatus
TTTGCATTCCATTTTCAAAAAGTTTTAGTTTTTCAAAAAGATGCTCTTTTGAAAAGTTTTCAAAAACCTTTGAAAAACACTTGGATCAAGCTCGTTGATCAGGCAGCTGATTCAAATGAACCACCTGCTCTGATACCACTTGTTGGTCCCAAGTGGTCAGATGAGGTCTAGAGGGGGGGGGGGGGGGAATAGACCTCTGAAAATTTTTGAACTTAAAAACTTTTCAGTCTTCTGTCAGCAGACTAAGCTGATGAAGAACAGTAAGCAGACTAGTCTGATCGTGAACAAATCTTGAACAGACGACTGACCACTCTTCTTTCAGTAACTTAGCTGTTTTTCAGGAAAACAGTTTTTCAAAGAGTTTACTTGCAGCGGATTGTTTCAAAGTGTTTTTCACAAGTAGACTAAGCTCTTGAAAGATTTTATCCCCAGTTTTTACAAACTCCTTTTTAAAATCTTTTGTTTGATTCAAAGTGTTCAAATATGCAAACTTTAAAATATGCAGGAAAACTTTAAATGCAAGATAACACAAAGAATTTTTATAGTGGTTATATGGATAAAAATCCTTTAGTCCACTCTTCCAGATCACACAGATTCTGGGTTATACTATAATCACTTAGATTACAATATTTCTCCACTTACACCTAAACAACTAATGAGAAGGCTGTAAGCTCACAATAGGAATTCACAAAGAAAACCTATCCTCTGAAGTAGAATCACTCACAAAGACGGATCCTAACTTCGCACAACACTCAGCTATTACAAAATCACTCAGATAATGTTTTTCTGATTTCTTCAACTTGGTTTCTGTCAACAGATGACTTCCACCAGACGAGTGAGCTGTTCGAGCTTTTGAGACTTAGAGAAATTCTGCTTCAAAATTTCGATCTCTGATTGTTGTTGTGTTGTTTCTCTCTTCGAACTTTGCTCTATTTATACTTGGATTTGAATTTATGACCGTTGAAGGAAATCACATCTTCAAATCCATCCTTCAGCTCTTTTTGAAACGGCTCCCTGCAGCAATAGTACAGTGTACAGTACCTTTCTGTCCATCGCATTTAATGCTGCATTTAATGCACTCTGCTGATCCGAGAATATCTTCAATCATTTGCCATTACTACCCTTCTCTTACAGCATTTATTACGCCAGGTGCATTTATTACCGTTGGACTAATCTCTTGATCTCTTCTACTTTGCTGATCAAAACGACTCTGCTGATAGGTACTCTGCTGATCAAATACTGAACTAATCTGATTTGACTCGGCTGATGACCTACCCTTCTGTTCGCTGTTTCAGCAAGAGATCACTAGTCTTCTGAGCTTTGAACTTTGAACTCTTCTGATGTCTTCTTTTACTTGTTCAAAATTCTTCTAAGGGAACTAAGCTTTCCATACTTAGCTGATTATGATGTTTTGGAAATCATCAAAACCTTCCCTTAATTACTTGTCTTCTTTGCACTTCATCTTCATCTTCATCCAACAATCTCTTCCTTAGGTTTTTTAAATGCATCAGCAATGCTAGTTGATGAAGTGTCCCAATTTCCTGCAGTTGTAACACATTAGTTTGGCTTTATAATCCTCTTTATCTTGAGAAGAAAAGTTAGGTTTAGAAGTAGAAGCATTGTTGTATTTGTTCTTCATTTTTCTCTTGTAGAACTTCTTGAAATTGTTCATCAGCAATGCTACATCTCCAGCAGTGTACTCCTTCTTGTTGAGTAGAGTGGCTTCATCAGATGAGCCCACTTCTTTGCTTTTATGTGCTGGTCTTCTAGGATTTTCAGCAGCAACCAGTGCAGCTGTGGGTCCTGAAGTTGAGGTTTCTTCAATTCCCATTCTAGGCAGTTTATACTCGAATGCCTTGAGTACGGAGAACAGCTCTGTGAGAGAAATCTTTCCCAGATCTCTTGATTATTCCATTGCTGTTACTTTCATGTTGAACTTTGGGGGTAAGGCCTTTAGTACTCCGACGGTGATCTCTTTGTCAGTGAAAGTCTTTCCCAGCTTTAGAACTTCATTAAGTGTTCTGGTGAACCTGGTATCCATCTGATCAATGGTCTCTCCAGACTTCATCTTGAAGTTATCCAGTTTCTCCAAAGCAACAGTGAGCTGATGCTCTTTTATTGCATCATTGCCTTCGCTCATATCTCTGACTTTATCCCACATCTCATTTGCAGTCTTGCAATGTTTGACTTTGTCAAACCGATCATTGTCCAGGGCTTTAGTCATGATAAATCTTCCGACTTTATCCAGATTAAATAGCTTGATTTCCTCTGGAGTCATCTCATGAAGGTCTTTTTCCACCACAGTATCAACTTCATTTATCTTTATGGTCTTGGTGAATCTGAATGGACCTTTTATGGTACATGTATACATGTTGTCATTGTAGGCAGCTAAGAAGATCTCCATTCTGATCTTCCAATCTTCAAACGACATACCAGCGATGTGGGGAACATGGCTGATACAGTCCATTTTTCAAAAAGTTTTAAATTTTCAAAAAGATGCTTTTTTTTGAAAAGTTTTGAAAAACCTTTGAAAAACACTTAGATCAAGCTCGTTGATCAGGCAGCTGATTCTAATGAACCACCTGCTCTGATACCACTTGTTGGTCCCAAGTGGTCAGATGAGGTCTAGAGGGGGGGAGGGGGAGGGTGAATAGACCTCTAAAAATTTTAGACTTAAAAATTTTCTTTACTCTTCTGTCAGCAGACTAAGCTGAAGAAGAACAGTAAGATGACTATGCTGATCGTGAACAAATCTTGAACAACAGAGTGACCACTCTTCTTACAGTTTACTTAACTGATTTCAGGGAAAATCAGTTTTATCAAGAGTATACTTGCAGCGGATGTTTGAAAGTGTTTTTCACAAGTAGACTAAGTCCTTAAAAAGATTTTATCCCCAGTTTTAAAACTCCTTATAAAATCTTTTGATTATTCAAAGTGTAATTTTATGCAACTTCAAAAATATGCAAGAAAACTTAAATGCAAGATAAACACCAAGAATTTTTATAGTGGTTATATGGATAAAAATCCTTTAGTCCACTCTTCCAGATCACTTAGATTCTGGGTTATACTATAATCACAAAGATTACAATATTTCTCCACTTATACCTAAACAACTAATGAGAAGGCTATAAGCTCACAATAGGAAATCACACAGAAGACCTATCCTCTGAAGTTAAATCACTCACAAAGACGGATTTAAACTTCTCACAACACTCAGCTAATACAAAACACTCAGATTGTATTTTTCTGTTTTCTTCAACTGGGTTTCTGTCAACAGACGACTTCCGCCAGACGAGTGAGCTGTTCGAGCTTCTTGAGACTTAGAAAAATTTCTGCTTTGAATGCGAAATCTCAGATGTTGTTGTGTTATCTCTCTCTTCGAAATCAGCTCTATTTATACTTGGATTTGAAAATATGACCGTTGAAGGAAATCAAATCTCAAATCCATAGCCTTAGCCCAATTCAGAACGGCTCCCTGCTACAGTCCTTTCTCTGCTGTACTTTCCTGTAGCAGCATTAGATGCACTCTGCTGATCCGAGAGTTTTCTTCAATCATTTGCCATTACTACCCTTCTCTTCCAGCATTTATTACACTCGGTGCATTTATTACTGTTGGACTAATCTCTTGATCTCTTCTACTCTGCTGATCGAAACAACTCTGCTGATAGATACTTTGCTGATCAAATACTGAACTAATCTGATGTGAGTCAGCTGATGACCTACCCTTCTGTTCGCTGTTTCAGCACGAGATCAGTAGTCTTCTGGGCTTTGAACTTTGAACTCTTCTGATGTCTTCTTAACATGTTCAAAATTCTTCTAAGGGAACTAAGCTTTCCATACTTAGCTGATTTTGACGTTTTGGAAATCATCAAAACCATCCCTTAACTTTTTATCTTCTTTGCACTTCATCTTCATCTTCATCCAACAATCTCAAACATTAATAAAAATCAACAACAAATTTGCATAACAATTTATGATAAAAAATCCAATGATGACGTAGCATTGGACATTTAGAAAAAAATAACCTTATGTTAAATTACATACTTGTTGGTCCCAAGTGGTCAGATGAGGTTTAGAGGGGGGGGGGGGGGGTGAATAAACCTCTTTAAAATTTTCTTCCAATTTTAACTTTAAAACTTTTTTCTAACTGTGAGCAGACTAAGCTGATCAGAGTAGTAAGTTACAAGTCTGTTCGCGAACAAATCTTTGAACAGGTTGATGACCACTCGTCTGATAATTACTTAGCTGATTTTGTTAAATCAGTTTTAATACTTAGAGTACTTGCAGCGGATTTTTCAAAGTGTTTTTCACAAGTATTCTCAGTAGTTTGAAAAGTGTTTCCCCAGTTTTATAAACTCCTTTTAAAATCTTTTCAAACAGTTAAGTAACGTGTTTTTATGCAATCAGAAAATATGCAAGTTTAAAAGCAATGTAAAAACACAAGTAATTTTTATAGTGGTTATATGGATGTAAATATCCTTTAATCCACTCGTCCAAGTCACAAAGATCTTGGGTTATACTAGAAACACAAAGTAATCAGTACACTCTGCTTACGCCGATCAACAAATGAACAGGCCGTAAGTGCGCAGTAAGAAATCACAAAGAAATCCTACTCTCTGAAGTAATATCACTCACTTAGATGGATATCTACTTCTCACAACACTCTTGTTTACAAAATCACTCAGAAGATGTATATAGCTTTGTTCTTCAACTTCGCTTTTCATCAACAAATGACTAAGCTGATGAGTGAGCTGTTCTTGAGACTTAAAGAATTTTGCTTCGAAAATTTCTCAGAGATTGTGTTGCTTCTTATTCTCTTCGTCTCTTTCAGCTATTTATACTTGAGGTTTGAAAAATGTCCGTTGAAGAGAGACAAGATTCAAATTCCTCGAGTACTTGTCCTTAAAATCCGCGAACGGCTCTTTTGCAGTCTGTCCGTACTGTCAACAGTACTATTCTGCAGGCAGCATTAAATGCACCCAGCTGATGCGAAGCATTTCTTCAATCATTTGTCTTTAATATCCTTGTACTTCAGCATTTATTACTTCCAGGGGCATTTATTACCGTTGGAAAGACTTTATGATCCTTTCCACTTGGCTGTCGGAGGTGCAAGTCTAATGACGAGCAAAGCTGATCCCAAACTTGAACAAATCTGATTTGAGTCGGCTGATCTTCATCAGTCTGATAACTTTCCTTCAGCAGATCAAAAGTCTTGGACCTTGAAATATTGACTCTTCTGATGTCTTCTTATACTTAGTCAAAATTCCTTCCAAAGGGATCATCAGCTAAATTACTCCATACTTAGCAGATTTTGAAGTTATGGAATGCATCAAAACCTCCCTTCTAAATTTGTCTTCAGTGCCTTCATCTTCATCCTTATCCAACAATTTCCCCCTTTTTGATGATGACAAAACTTCAGCCAAGTACCTGTTAAAACTTAAGCTAAAGATTGTAATCCTCAAAATTTTCTGAGATAGAAAAAGTATATTGGATTGAACTTGTCTTTTCATTGATATTGAAGGAGAATTACAATTACAAGTTCATCAGATGAGATGTCTGAAGAATGGATAAAGTAAACTGATTACAAGATTTTACAAGTCCTAACTATCAGCTTCTTCATCAGATTCTTCAAGCACTTCTTCGTATTCATAAGATGACTCCTCATCATCTTCTTCTTCATCTTCATCAGCTTCTTCACCTTGAAGGATGACTTCTTTAGCAGCTTCCATTTTCTCTTTAAGTTGCTGCTCTCTTAGAAGTTCCATCGCCTTCCTAGCTGATTCTGTATTTTTGTACTTGGTCAATGGCTCTGATTGATCAGCAACAGAGTCTTTGGATTCAGCCATTACTTCATCAGTTTTGGCTTTTTCCTTAGTCTCTTCTTCAGACTTGTCTTTGTCTTGTACCTTTCCAAGTTCTTCTTCAGCCATCTTGGTCAGTTCAGTAGTTTCATCAGTTTTCTTGTCTTCAGCAGCAGAGGTTTCCTTGGTTGATTCTTCCCTTTTATCTTCCCCCTTTTTGTCATCATCAGACTTGATGACTTCTTCAGGTTTGGCAGCAGGGTTGAGTGCAACTGTTGGAACCTTCATAGCAGCACCTATGGGTTTTAAATTCTGATTAACTACGTCATGACTTGCTGTAAGGTGATGAAGAGTTGTGCTGATGTTGTCAGTCTGATCATTGAAGTAGTCAATGTTAAGGTTTATAGTTGCAATCTCATTTTGGATTTCCTGTGCAGCATTTGATACTTCGTGCAACATCCCTAAGTTGACTTCCTTCTCTTCTTCACTGACTTTGATGAAGGTTGCAGTTAAATCAGCTATCTTGTGTTCAGCTCTTTGTATGGCAGTATGAAGGTGATTTACATCAGCCTTCACATCTTCCACATTTCTGTTCATGTCATTAAGGCTGCGCACTAACTGCAAAGAGTTGTCTTGAGGAATAGGAAAACTATCAACTTCTTTCTTTATGATCTTCTGTGTTGACTGTTGCATAGATTCCAGCTGAAGTTTATTTGACTCTGCCAACTCTGTCTTAAGCTCATTCTCCAGCTCCTCTTTGACCTTCATCAGCTGCTGGTTATGCTTCTCTTCCAGTTCCTTTACTGAATTCTCCATCAGCATCTGGAAAGCTTCCATCAGTGATGAGTGTTCATCACCTGATGAAGCAGAAGCAGCAACTTCATCCTTTTTTTCAGTCTCCTGGTGGACAGGGACATCTTCCATCTTGGTCTCCTGATGATCTTCAGAAGCTTTAGCATTCCACTCAATGGCTAAGGGCTTGTCAGCAGACTTGTCAGCAGCTTTATGTTCATCAGTGACGTCATCATAGAACAGGTTAGTGATTGTGCCATCATCATTGAAGCAAGTTGTTTGTCTAATTTGCCTCACAATGATCCAGGGGTTGACAAAGGCGTTATTTCCCTTGGGCACTTCACTGAACTCCTTTACTTCCTTGCCAAAGATAATGTGCTGGATACTTGGCAGTTGGGGCAACTCACTTGAGTGACCCTGCTGATAACTTGACCTTTCTGCCCATCTCTTCAAGGCGGTCATAACAGCAATGTTGACTGCTCTTTCTTCAGCATTGTCAGACTTTCTTCTCTTGGCTGGCAGGGAGTTGTCTATTTTCTTGGCCTCCTCCAGTGCAAACTCCTTTGCATATTGATGCATGACATCTCTGACATAACTGGGATCCAGGGCCTTCTGAATGGAGTCTGTTCTTAGCCAATTAAGAACCCATTGTTCTTCATCAGCTAACTCCTTTGAGTTTTGAAGTTCAATTATAGATTTGTTCAATCTGTTGTCTCTCCAATTGATGTATCTTGGCTTCTCTTGATTGAACAAAGTCTTTAACATCAGCTTCTGATCATAGTAAGCTAAGGACTTCTCGAATTTCTTGAAGAGTCCCTTCTCAGCATACACTATGTTGAAAGCTCTTCTGACTTCAAACTTTTCTTTGGGCTTGGGCTCAGCAGCAGGCATCTTTGGTTTCTTAGGCTTGTTTTTATCATCAACAGCCTCATTTATTTTGATGCCTTCACCATGGACAGGTCCATGAGCATCAGTCTTGCTAAGCTCAATGACCAAGGCCAATTCAGCAGCCTCAGCAGCTTGTCTTTCTGCCTCGGACATCTTCCTTCTGGCTTCATCCTTAGCAGCTTGAGCTTTGCTCAGCTCAAGAGCTTTCTTTTCCTCCAATTCATCCTGCTTTCTCTGTTCAGCTTGTTCCCTTGCTTTCTTGTCAGCTTTAGAGATTTTCTTTCTCTTATTCACAGTTTTCTTCTTTCCTTTATCAGCTGGAGCAGGGGCTGGACCAGCAGAAGAAATGGGAGCAGCAGCTATATGATTGATGATCATGATGTCTGGATAATCTTGAGGTTGAGCAGCCTCAACTGTTGGTGCAGTTTGAGTCAACTGTTGCACATCAGCTTTGTCAGCAACAGAAGCCCCAACAGCTTCAAGGGGTCTTTCAGCAGACTCAGGACTTGATCTCACCAAGTCTACCAACTCAGTGTCCTTCTCTAAAAATGTCATCTGCTTCCTTGCTGACTTCTTTGACAGACCCTGAATAGGTCTTGAAGCAGCAGTATCCCTTAGTTGGCTCCTTGTCCTGTGAGAGACATTCTCAGCAGGTTTTTCAGCAGATGGAGTCCTTGAAGGTGATGCAGGAGACATTCCCCTTACATCAGCAGTGGTCTGACTTATAATTTGATTAACAGCAATGTCAGCCACGGTCTTCACTCTCTTTGAAGCCTTCTCCTTAGGTTGATCAGCAACCTTCTTTTTCTTAGTCTCAACAGCCAAGTCAGCTGTTTTGACTAATCTCCTTTGCCGTTTGGCAAGAACCTCCTTTGGTTCCTCATCTTCATCCTCTTCAGGCTCACCAGCCTTTCTTTTCATAACAGACAAGTACTTGGACATTGCCTTGGACTTATGGATCTCCTTTCCATTCAACATAACACAACCCAGTTTTGACAGTAGATAACTGAGTGTGATTCTGTGGTTGGTGTAGGGGCCTTTTCCTTTCTTCACTTCAAGGAAATCAGCGAAGATGTACCATATAATGATGGACCAGTTGACTTCCAGCCCATAATAGATAGCAGCCACGATGCTGAATCTCTTCATGGTAACAGCATCTAGAGAAAAGGTACAGTTCTCTATCAGCTTAGAGACCATATCAGCCATCCTCTGATATTCGTCCTTCAGCTGTTTCTTCCTAATGTTGCCAGTCAACATTTCTCCTTCCTTGGCGCAGATCGCCCATAATTGTTGGTGCTTTTCTTCAGTCAGCACGGTAACATCGTGTCTTCCTCTGTTTGGGAGACCAAACGTCTCGTGAAGAACAGCGGGTGTGATGACCACAGATTTGTCACCGACTATCGCCTTGATTTCCATAGAGTTGTAATCAGCAGATGCCGTATTGTAATACTCCATAACCTGGTCAGTCCAGATTACGCCTTCGTTGTACTCCATGAAATTTACCAACTGTGCAGATTTGAACTTCTCCAACAGTTCCTTCATCAAATCCGTACCAGATTGGTAGTAGGATTCATAAACTAGGAACATACCTTCAGCGGCCATTTTAATCTGTTGAAAGTTAGAGAAATAGGAAGAATTTTGCAGAGAATTTGCAGGTAAATTTTCTCTCAAGTATGCTTTGAATATTTAGGGTTCGTATAGAACTACACGGCTGATCAGATTGGGATTTATAGAGTTAGGGTATCTTGGATTCCGTGATACCAGCCAACCGTTAGATCCGTTTCTTGTCAGTGCTGATCGTGCGGCGTCAGTTACGACCTTTCAAATTCAAATCACATTAAATGAGGAGCGGGAATTTGTACCGCCCTTCTGTCACTTGTAAAAGCGTATTTTAAAATAAATCGTTTTAAACAGTCAGCTTTTACATAAGCGATCAGATGCGTAAATTAAATACTTATCTGATGGACTAATGTCCTGATGACACAGTTGTTATCAGAGAAAGCCAATAGCTGATAACCTTCCTCAGCTGTTTGTCAATCCAGCTAGATAATAAATCTTCATTCTTCAAGACTTTAATCTTCTGTTGAAAACATAACTTCAACTAACTGACATTAACAGATTTCATCTTTTAATCAGAAGTACCGCTAGTCTTACACGTTCCCCCTGACTTTAAGAATTTATAAGTTAACTAGTCTATTGAGAGTTAATCCTTGAAGATAAATAAGATGAGTAAGCTGTTGAACTTTAGTCTTCTGATAAGTTCCCCCTCAGCTTATGCATCCAATTTTAATAAACCTAGTTCAGCTCTTAGAGTTGAAAACCTTGTCTCACTTAGAGGTTTTGTGAAGATGTCAGCAATCTGATTTTCAGTAAACACATATTCTATTATGACATTTCCTTTCTCCACATGATCTCTAATAAAGTGATGCTTGATCTCAATATGCTTAGTCCTTGAATGACTTGTAGTGTTCTGAGTAAGGCTGGTTGCACTTGTATTGTCACAGTAGATTGGTATTCCACTGATCTTGATATTGTAGTCTTTCAGTTGATGCTTCAACCATAAGATTTGTGCACAGCAAGCTCCAACAGCTATGTATTCAGCTTCAGCAGTAGATATGGATACTGAAGTCTGTTTCTTACTCATCCATGAGATCAGACGACTACCTAAGAATTGACAGGCACCTGTTGTGCTTTTTCTATCAATCTTGCAGCCAGCAAGGTCAGAATCTGAATATCCAATAAGCTCAAATCCAGACTCTCTAGGATACCACAACCCCAAATCTTGAGTGCCCTTAATATACTTCAGTATTCTCTTGGCAGCTAAGAAATGAGATTCCTTGGGATTTGATTGGAATCTTGCACAGACCCCAACTGAGTACATGATATCAGGTCTGCTTGCAGTTAGATACAACAATGACCCAATAATGCCTCTGTATTTGGTTATGTCCACTGATTTGCCATCTTCATCTTTATCCAAGCGAAGACTTGTAGACATAGGAATAGTAGCAGTAGAGCTAGTCTCCATACCAAATTTCTTGAACAGATCCTTTGTGTATTTTGCTTGGCTGATGAAAATTCCATCAGGCAACTGTCTAACTTGCAAACCAAGAAAATAATTAAGTTCTCCCATCATGCTCATTTCAAACTTGTTCTGCATCAGCTTTGAGAACTTGTCACACATCTGTTGGTTAGTTGAACCAAAAATAATATCGTCCACATAAATTTGCACTAGCAAAATATGTTCTTCCCATTTAATAGTGAACAAGGACTTGTCAACTTTACCTTTGCGAAATCCTTTGATTAAGAGAAAATCAGATAAGGTATCATGCCATGCTCTTGGAGCCTGTTTCAGTCCATATAGGGCTTTCTTCAGACGATACACCTTGTCTTCTTCTTGATAACTTCAAAACCAGGTGGTTGTTCAACGTAAACTTCTTCTTGCAATTCTCCATTGAGAAAAGCTGATTTCACATCCATCTGATAGACGGTGAAATTCTTGTGAGCAGCATAGGCAAGAAAGAGTCTGATTGCCTCTAATCTTGCTACTGGTGCAAACGTTTCATCAAAGTCAATGCCTTCTTCTTGGCAGTAACCCTTGGCCACTAATCTTGCTTTGTTTCTGGTGACTTCACCATCTTCATTCATCTTATTCCTGAATACCCATTTAGTGCCAATGACTCTTTGATGACTTGGTCTAGGAACAAAGTACCAGACTTTATTCCTTTCAAATTGATTTAGCTCTTCTTGCATAGCTTCAATCCAGTTGGAATCACTAAGAGCTTCTTCAATCTGTTTGGGCTCAATTTGGGATAGGAAGCTGACGAACATTGCATCACTTGCAGCAGCTCTCCTAGTCTTTACTTTATCCAAAGGATCACCAATCACCAACTCTGGTGGGTGATTCTTGAGCCATCTGAGATCAGGTTGCAAATCGTAATGTTGTCCTTTGTTTTGATCTTGCAACACTACTGTTGGAGTTCCAGTAGTAGCCTGTTGAACATTTGTTGTCTGTTGAACAGTCTCTGGTCTATCAGTTGTTTGCAACTCGTCTGTTAGACAATCAGCACTGGGAACATATTCTTCATTCTTTCCAACATTCAACTTCTGTAAATCAGTAGACAGATCTTGGTTAATATTTTGATTCTTTTCAGAAGATTGACTTGGTTCATCAAATACTACATGAACGGATTCCTCTATTAGTAATGTTCTTTTGTTAAAAACTCTATAAGCTTTACTAACAGTAGAGTATCCTACAAAGACAACTTCATCAGCCTTTTCTGCAAATGCAGTAAGGTGATTTTTACCATTATTTAAAGCATATCATTTACAACCAAAAATCTTAAAGTAATGAATGTTTGGCTTCCTGTTGTTCCAAACTTCATATGGAGTCTTGTTCTGGTGCTTGTTGATCATGCATCTGTTTTGGGTAAAAGATGCTGTGTTTGTTGCTTCTGCCCAAATTCTTTGAGGCAGTTTAGCTTCAGCTATCATGGTTCTGACAGCTTCCTTCAGTGTTCTGTTTCTCCTTTCAGCAACACCATTTTGTTGAGGGGTTCTAGCAGCTGAATACTCATGATGTATTCCTTTGATATTACAATACTCTTCAACAGTAGAGTTTGTAAACTATGTCCCTCTATCTGATATGATCTTCAATATCTTTATGCTTTTCTCATTCTGGATCAGCTCCATCAGATTAGTAAGATGTTCCTTGGTTTCACTTTTCTTTTTCATGAATATCACCCAAGTATATCTTGAATAGTCATCCACAACAGCTAGGCAGTATTTCTTTCCACCATTGCTGACTGGATCAATGGGTCCAAATAATTCCATGTGAAGCAGCTCCAATATTCTTCCAGAAGATTGATGCTTCTTGCTTTTGAATGATGACTTAATTTGTTTACCCTTCTGACAGGCGTCACAGAGCTTGTCTTTGCTCATGACTGTTTTAGGAATCCCTTCTACCAAATCATTCTTGATTAATCTGTTGATGGTCTTGAAGTTTAAATGATTCATCCTTTTTTGCCATAGCCAGCTAACTTCACTTGGTGTTGATGCCACCAAACAAACGTTTGAATTCTTGTCAGAAGAATTCCAGTCGACTATGTAGATATTTCCTTGTCTTCTTCCAGATAAAATTACCTTCTTTGTACCAATCTGTTCAACATAGCACTTATCTGTTGAGAAGATGACTGAATATCCTTTGTCACAAAAATGACTTATGCTCAGCAGATTATATTTGAGGCCTTTAACATATGAGACGTCAGATATCTCTATGTTTCCCTTGATTAAGCTTCCTTTTGCTACAATCTTGCCTTCTTTACTGTCTCCAAAAGTAACTTTTGGACCATCTACAGCAACAGCATCAGTCAGTTCAAGTATGCTTCCACACATGTGCCTTGAACAGCTACTGTCCAAGTACCAAATCTTCTCTACTTTACTCCTACTCCTAATCCTAACCTACAAAACAAAATAAAATTGTTTTAGGTACCCTTATTGAGAGGGTCCTGAAGGATTATTTCCACCTTTGACAACCCAAGATGATGAAGTCTTAGGCTTTCTAGGTTTCTGAGTTTCAACAGGAGTATGAACAGCTTTGCCTTTACCACGTTCATCAGATTTGTCATATTGTTGATGATTAGCATGATAAGGATAATGTTCAAATGCAGAGTAAGATGCATGATAAGGAGGATATGCATGCATTGGATGAGCAGGATATGGTGCATAGTAAGTTGGAAATTGAGGTGCATGATACATAGGATGATATGCAGCAGGTTGCACATAATAAGACTCATTTCCATACCAAGCATTTTGATTTTTCTTATTCTTATGCTTCTTTGGTTTACTACTTGCTTGCTCATTAACAGACGACTTAGTTTTATCACTAGTCTGATTAGTTTTAGCCTTATCAGATGACTTCCTAGGACTCTTCTGTTTAGGCTTACTAGTCTGTTTTCCTACACTAGGCTCTTTGCTCTTTTTAGCTTTAGGAGTTTTCGTCTCCTTTAATACTTTCGCAGGTGAAGCAGGTCTAGCAGTTTGAACATACAGAATGACCTTACTATTGTCAGCAGATATAAATTTCTCAGTATGGTTCAATTCTTGCTTATCCTGTTCTAAAGGTGTCTTCTGTTTACTAGACATATGAGTGGATGCAACAGATGACTTCTCATGAGACTCAATAACTTTCTCAAGTTCCATGATTTTTCCTTTATAAACTTCACATTCAGCTTTCAGAGATTCATGTTCTTGCTCAAGCTGTTTATATTCAGCTGATTCTCTTGGCCTTTCAGCTGAGAGTTTCAGTGAACGGTTTTGCTCTTTTAGCAATATCATCTCTTCCTTAAGCTTTTTATATGCTTCAGCAATAGTAGTTTTGTTAAGCAACATTTGTTCAAATGAACTAAATAGTTCATTCTCAAGAGGAGTTACCTCACTATCCTCAGAGTCATCAGATTCCTTAGCCATCAGGCAGAGAAGGGCAGGGCTCTCTTCATCAGAAGACTCTTCATCAGATGTGTCAGAATCTGAATCAGATGAGTAAACGGCAGCTGGCTTTTCTACTTCTGCTACCATCGCCTTAGCTTTATGATGCTTTCTTTCTTTTCTGATTCTCTTTTCTTCTTCAGTATACTTCTCAGCTTTAGGATATGGGCAGTCTCTAATGAAATGACCCAGTTTCCTGCAATTATAGCACATCATCTTAGATTTATAAGAATCCTTATCCTGAGAAGAAGAAGTAGGGTTAGAAGTAGAAGCATTGTTATATTTGTTCTTTATTTTTCGTTTGTAGAACTTTTTGAAGTTGTTCATCAGCAATGAAACGTCTCCAGCAGTGTACTCCTTTTTGTTGAGTATTGTGGCTTCATCAGATGAGTCCACATCTTTGCTTTTGTGAGCTGGCCTTCTTGGATTTTCAGCAGCAACAAGTGCAGCTGTGGGACTTGAAGTTGAGGTTTCTTCAACACCCATTCTTGGCAGTTTATACTCGTACGCCTTGAGTACTGAGAACAGCTCGGTGAGAGAAATCTTGCCTAGATCTCTTGACTCTTCCATGGCTGTCACCTTCATGTTGAACTTTGGAGGTAGAGCCTTCAGAACTCTGACGGTTATCTCCTTGTCCGTAAAGGTTTTTCCGAGCTTTAACACTTCATTCAACGTCCTCGTAAACCTTGTATCCATCTGGTCAATGGTTTCCGCAGACTTCATCTTGAAGTTGTCCAGCTTTTCCAGAGCAACACTCAGCTGATGCTCTTTGATGGCGTCGTTTCCTTCGCTCATGTCACAAACCTTGTCCCACATTTCCTTTGCAGTTTTGCAATGTTTGACTTTGTCAAACCGATAATTGTCCAGGGCTTTGGTCATGATGAAACGGCCAACTTTATCCAGATTGAACAGCTTCATTTCTTCGGCTGTCATATCTGTCAGATCTTTTTCCACCACCTGTTCAGCTTCGTCAACTATAATGGTCTTGGTGAATTTGAATGGACCTTTTATGATACATGTGTACATGTTATCATTATAGGCAGCTAAGAAGATCTCCATTCTGATCTTCCAGTCTTCAAAAGACATACCAACAATGTGGGGAACATGGCTGATACAGTCCATTTTTCAAAAAGTTTTGATTTTTCAAAAATATGCTCTTTTGAAAAGTTTTAAAACCTTTGAAAAACACTTGGATCAAGCTCGTTGATCAGGCAGCTGATTCAAATGAACCACCTGCTCTGATACCACTTGTTGGTCCTAAGTGGTCAGATGAGGTTTAGAGGGGAGGGGGGGTGAATAAACCTCTTTAAAATTTTCTTCCAATTTTAACTTTAAAACTTTTTTCTAACTGTGAGCAGACTAAGCTGATCAGAGTAGTAAGTTACAAGTCTGTTCGCGAACAAATCTTTGAACAGGTTGATGACCACTCGTCGGATAATTGCTTAGCTGATTTTGTTAAATCAGTTTTAATACTTAGAGTACTTGCAGCGGATTTTTCAAAGTGTTTTTCACAAGTATTCTCAGTAGTTTGAAAAGTGTTTCCCCAGTTTTATAAACTCCTTTTAAAATCTTTTCAAACATTTAAGTAACGTGTTTTTATGCAATCAGAAAATATGCAAGTTTAAAAGCAATGTAAAAACACAAGTAATTTTTATAGTGGTTATATGGATGTAAATATCCTTTAATCCACTCGTCCAAGTCACAAAGATCTTGGGTTTGATTTAACCTGATTTCGTCGGGTTAAAGGTATCAGTGAATTTGTGATATTGGGGGTTTTCAATATATATATTTTATAGGGCTCTGTTACTTTATTCAGGATGGACCAATCTCAAGGAAGAGCAATATCATAAGAACAGAAAGTAAATATTCAAACCAACGCAGAAATAACACAAATATGAAGAGAAAGCTCTTTATTATTGAATAATAGTGAGTTGTGCAGTTTTTGCAGGATTCAATGGCGTATTTGCCTTGTAATTCAGAGTTGTTTAATACAATGATTGACTAGGTATTTATATCATACTAAACCTAGCGATACAAGGAAATATAGTCCTAATAGGACTCGGCCCAAATATCCTTCTTGGGTCCGGAGTATAGTCTTCTAGTCGAAGAGAGCTGTATTCGGCCAGGTCGATAAGATGATCCCGAACTGTCTGATTTGGTCGAATCGATCTTATGCTCTTTACTCGATCCGTGCAGTATGTAGGGTGCGAAATAGCCCCCATCAGTACTCCCTCACTTCTTCGAGCGTATAGATAATAGAAGCTCGTAGAAGTAGATAATTCTTTACGACTGTTTATCTTCTATGAATGGAGCCTCGTTAAAAACCTTTCTTAAGAAAAAACCCTGTGGGAAAAAATCTTAAGTAAGGAAAAGAGTGCTACACGTCATAGATAGTTGTTTTCTCTTTCCAATTATGGATCGCCACGCGTCCATTCGGGAGTCTTTTCATCTCCTCCCGTTTTTGGCGGGAATGTGATTAGTTGTGATGAGTTCAAAACGTCTTTTCTCATCTTAGTATAAATAGGTGACTTTCGAGTTCGTCATTTTTCCTTTATTCTTGCTTATAGTTCGCAGTCATCTTCTTGCTTAGTCGTTCATCATATAAAGTTTTTCCTTTTATCGACTTATATCCTTCGAGAATCTGAAAGCATGGCTTCTTTAAGAAAATCTTTTTCTTCCTCTAGGGAGAATGTTGCTCCTAATAACGAGGAGGAGTTGCATTCTAATCTCTCGGGCGAACAAGCTGCAGTTTCAGAATTCATCGTTCCTGTAGAAGATACTTTTAAGGTACGGATCCTTTCAGATGCGGATGTTACAGCCCGAGCCAAGAAGGGCAAAGGTACTGTTCCTCAGATTTCTGAACCAATTGAGGACCTAGCTTGTGCTTATACGGTGGATACTTTTCCGGAGGTTGTGAACAATTATGCCAAATACTTCCCGGAGGGTTCCGAGATAATTCTTCCTTCCCCTTCTGATAGGGTCACATCTCCACCGGAAGGATGTCGCGCCTTTTACACGGCTCACTTCAATAGCGGACTCCGTCTTCCGTTGTCTCCCCTCTTCCTTGATATCCTGAAAATATTTAGTGTGTCCTTGACACAATTAGTTCCAAATTATATGGCCTTCCTTGTTTGCTTTTCTGTCTTGATGATCGCGAAAGGGTTTAAACATTCCTTTCATAACTTTACGCAACTTTTCCGGTTCAATATTTCCAGTTCTTCTAATCGCGGGTATTTCTTTGCTAGTCAGAGGCCTAGTCGAGCAATCTTTGATGCCCCTGTTTCTAGCAACCCTTTTTGGAAATCTCACTTTTTCTTTGTTCGCCCCCCACCTCATCTTCGTTCGGCGGATGGTTCGACTATACCCTTCTCGTGGGATCATGGTTACAAATGGGTATACGGAGGTCGCTTGCCGACTGGTGAATTTGTTCCTGACGATGCTCAGTTTATCGCTGAAATCCTCGATATGCGTGCAAACAAATATCAGAGTGCTCTTCTGATTGGGGAAGCTTTCCTTCATAAAGCGGGATTGAGTGCTCATACTTTTCCAATCAGTTCATCATTTGAATCACTGGGTAAGCATTTCACTTTAGCTTAGTGTTATGATGATATCTTCTATATAGAGAAACTAACTTTTATCTTGTTTCTTTTTCAGCTCATATGGTAGAAAATTCTCGACATTCTTCAAAGGGAAAAATGGTGTTATCCAAATCCTCTAAATCTATAGAGAACATCCCGATCGAGCAGAGAGCTTCTCGAAAGAGAAAGCTGGAGTTGAGTCATGAGTCCGAGGAGAATGGAGAGGAGTCTCCAGATTCTTCCCAAGATTCCCCTGTTCGTCAAGGGACTGGACCTGGTTATCCCCCCCTTCAGCTTAGAACATCCTTGGGAATTCGTGGATGTCGTAGTTGGTCGATGCCTCATCCTAGCGATAACCCGGTGGGGAGAAAAATGAGCTATTATGGTCGTTCTGGCAATGATCTTTCTTTACTTGGCGACAATCATCCTAAACCTACCTTGGTTGAAATGATCGAAGATCATTTAGAGGGGAAGAGAGCCGCCGGTTATTATGAGAAAGATTCTCTTGTCCATGATGAAAGCGAGAATACGGTCGATAAAGCGACTCGTGTTCTCTTATCTGGGGTTTTTACTCATGATTTGAACAAGCTTTTTCGGAAGGATCCTCTGGAGAAATTTCAGCGAGCTTCTCTTTATGCTGAAAAGGTAAATTCCTTTTAAGCTTGCTTTATAGGATATTTTTTCTTTCGAAGATATTCTTGCTAACTTATTTCTTGTTTTACTCCTTTGTTTTTTCAGACTAAGACTTGTTTAGCCTCATACGCTTATGAAACTGCACTCTGGAAACAACAATGTGAGTTTCTGGGTGAGAAAAACAAAGCTTTACTTCGTAAGTTTTCTGGTTCAGAGGTTGGTCCCTCAACGTCTTCTTCCGTTCCTGTCGTAGAGACTCATGCTACGGGGACTGAAGACCAAGAGATCATAAACAGGGTTATGGAGACTTCCCATGCTCAAGAGCAAGCCAATCAAATGGCCAAAAAGTTAGAGGAATTCCAGTTACAGAGTACGGCTCGAATTAGTGAGCTAGAATCTCAAGTATCAAGTCTTCAAGCTTCATTAGAGGAGTATGAAAAGGACGTCCCTCTTAGTGGACTTAGGGATCGATATGGTAGGAACCCTGATGAAAGAGTGATCCGCGAATTCCTTAACTCTCCTGTGCATACGGCGTTGGTGTATCAGATGGTCGGTCCTCTTCTGGAGAGTACTTTCAAGAAGGCGGTTCATCAGTTGGTCGCCTTTGAAATGATCGATGACCGTCGAAAGGAGTATTTTAAGGCGGCACATATTCGGTTGAACCGTTATGGCGAAGTTTATTCTCCTTCCGAGCTTCCAGATATCGTATATCAAAGTTTTCCTTTGGCTCACCTTGTCAACGAGTTCGGAAAACCATTACCGATTCCTCCTTCTGATGTTAACGATGAGCTAGATGATACTTTTATCGATCCAGAAGACGAAGAAGAAGAAGAAGTAGATAATGGCACGACCGAGACCGTCGGTAGTGAACAGAGAATCCCAGATAGCGACCAGGCTTCATGACATATTGACTTTTGAAATAATCTTTGTAATTATTTACCCGTAGGTTTAATTGTAACTTTACCTTTTCATCCCTTTGAAATAAACCTTTCGTATTCTGACAGTCGCGTCCTTCCGTGTTCTTATGTAATGATTCAGACAAGTCATTAACTTCGCTGTAATCATTATGCGTATGTCGTTTCAAATTCTTTTGTTTATTCCAAAGTTATATTTCAGTATTTCGCGCCCTTTCTTTAGGCCTGTTGCGTCTTTTCGTGTAGTATAAATACGAAAGGTAAAAACTTGACTTGTTATTTACCGTTATACGAAAGGTAAAAACTTGACTTGTTGCGTCTCATCGTTTTCAGAACCAATCTTTTCTTCTTCCACTCAAGTAGGAAGTATGCCTTCCCCTGGTCGGGTGGCTTTTGGCGATATGTCCAATGAGGAGCCGACTTATAATATACCCGTTACTTCAGGTGCTTCTTCCTTTGAAGGTGCTTTTCACGGAGAGGTTCCTAATAGCTCCATTTCTTCTTCTCTTTCTGCCGCCCAGCTTGTTAGTGGACCCTTAAGGGGAGATGATGCAGGGGCAGTTGGCGGAGATCCTTTTATGACACAACCTGTGTCCCATGATTTTTCTGATTTTTTGTTCCATGATACAAATATTGTTAATGCCTCCTTTGAATCTGGCGGACCTTCTGGAGGTCGAACCGAGTCAAGCCCCGGTCGCCGGACAGTTATATCTGCTTCGGGTAAGGAAACCTCAGTTAGCCCCGACGAGAGGGGTTCCCCCCGTCTATTAGATGATCGTTGTATTCTCGAGCAGGTTAAGGACATCTTGCGGGCAGGGACTCCCTGCCCTGACAACGTCCCTCTTCTTAGCGAGCTTCCGGGCTCTGTTGAGCCTGATGCTTTGTCTTGGGATCTGGGTTTGAGCACTATTCTGCCTGGAGAGTTGAAGAAGCTTGAGGGTTCTTCCAACGTACGCCTTGTTCAGTCGCTAGTGAAGATATGCGAACAGGTGGACAAATCTTTCATTGTTTTATTTGTTTTTATTTTGACTGCCTTGTTACATAAGGACTATTTTCTTTCTCCAGGCTAAGTACTTTGCACTCCAGCTGGGTGTGCAAAACGATGATCTTTTGATAAGTAGAGGTGCTTGTCAACGTCGTTTGGAGTCGGAGTCGGCGAAGGTTGCAGGGCAGTCTCTCCAGCTACAGCTTGCCAATGATGATTTGAAAAAATTGCAGGAGGAAAAGTCTGTCTGGGAGAAAGAGAAGAGTGACTTGGTTCAGGCTGCTGCCCTAGCAGAAGAGTCTCGAAGGCGGTCCTATGAGGAAGGATATGATGCCGGTTATCTAAAGCGTCAAGAGGAGTTGATGGCATTTGCTGGCAATTTGACTCCTCGGAGGACTGTTTCTGCAAGTCGACCTGCTGGCAACTCTTCTCAGTGATCTTTGTTCGACCTGGCAGGCCTTGTACTGTCTCTTTTGTTTTATTTTTTGTGCCCAACTTTTGTGTAGTTGTTCGGGCTGAAATTTTTGTATTGGGAGAACGACTAATTTGGAATTTATGATCTTTTGTAGGCAGATTCTTGCCTTGATCAATTTTTATTCTGTAGACGTACTTTGTTTTCTCATTTTACTGTTATGCATAAATATAACATCATGGAATATTCAGCATAGATTAGCTTACTTATCTGATATTGATCTCTGCGGAGAAAATTCAGGATATAGAAAAGGTAGCTTGATCTTGCTCGGTCACTATTTAAGTAACTGAATGATATAATGTTTGCTCTGCAAATCAAATTTTTGTTGATCAACCCAGTATAGTCCCTTGAGTTATATCCAAAATCGCGCAGTACAGCAGAAATGTAGATAGTAGGTTCTTTCGTATCGATAATCGACTTAACAGCTGTTAAGGAACGCTCAGCGTCTTGGTCGATGTTCATGCCTTGTAAATTTGTTTTTAGGTGACGTATATCTTATATAAGGAGGCTATTGCCCCTTCTGTTGAACTCCGCTTTTTCTTTTCATCAGACTAAGAGAAAATATCCCTTTCAGTATCTTCCAAAACTTCATGTTTCCCAGCATTAACTTTGAACTATACGTTCCTCAGCCAGTGTATCATTATATCATTTCCTTGATATGGGAGGAATTGGAAAATGTAGGGGTCTTGGCCAGATCTGACCTGTTCAGACCTCCTTCAGCAATTCTTTGGTATGTTAGGCAGTGACTTCTTTGCAGTTTCGTATAAGGAGGACTATTCTCCTGATTTCTATGTCAGATATCTTGGACTCCAAAGGAGTTCTTGTATGGCTTAGTTAATGGTTACCCATATGATGTATGAGGCAGTGACGGCCCTCGTATGGTGGAGGGTTTGGTCTTTTATCTTTTATCGAGCAAGAATCCTTTTCACGACGGTCTTAAACTTGTGTGCCTTTGTTTGTGGATTCTAGGTTTTCAGGCAATCGACCATCATGTATGATCGTGCCAGTCTATCTTGTCCAGAGCTCCTTTAGGTCTGTTTGTGTTATTTCGATGATCGCTTCGATCTATGGTTTCTCTTGTTATCGACTGGTTGAGTCGATTAGATAGCGCCGTTCCAACTTACTTGCATTTATTACGGGGAGTCAAAAGGTCGCATTTATGTCCCTTGATCAAATGCTTTTTCAGCCGTTGGATTCCTTAGATCTATCCCTATAAATAGGGGGGTGGTTTGCATTCTTCATTTGCAATTTCTCAAAAAGGATGGAGATCTCAGTTTCCTTAGATTTTATTTTGCCTTCAGATCCCATAATATTCAAAAAGTCACATTATCGTGATTCATACTGTAATAGCTTGATGTTCTTCTACCTTGTACTGACGGGTCCCATGGAAGCCCTACCTTGTACTAACGGGTCCCATGAGGCCTCAAATGTTGTTTTCACAGATTTGAGGTCCGTGGTGTCTGTTTGCACATGGAGGGTTCATACTTGCCACTCACCCCTGCTCTTCGATGTCACCTCAGGAGTGATAGACTACCGGGGTGGGCTGGTAAATGTGCTAATCTCGACAGTCCTTGCGAGATGCTGCTTCAGAGTAAAATGCCAACTCCTTATGTAGAAGCAGTATTTGCTGTGGGTGAATGAGTATTGCCGGTTATCTCGCTGGTAATGCTCATTTCATCTGGAACAACATTTGATCATCCGTCCCTGGCCATCGAACTAAAGAAGTCGACCATCCTGAGCAGCATGCTTCTTAGGTGGTTTATCATAATCGACGAGGTACTAGGGAGGAGATTGGTGTTTCCGTGGACATTGTCGTGAAGATCGCCGATCTAAAGGATCATTTCATCTAAACCATTGTAACGGTGTTTAAGTAGTATGTAGATCTTTGTAATGTAGGACTTTTGTATGTAACTGATTTGATGAATAAAATTTTACTTTTATCCCTTGCATTCTCCTCGTTTGTTGATTTTGTCATAATTTTATTTATGGGGAGCATTTTCTGAGCAGACGGATTCATACTCAATTTATCTTCAAAACTTAGGTGTATTAGCAGATCTTTTAGATCGTTAGGAACAGATCGAGGAGTGTTTATTGAGCGGATCAATGTATACTCAACTCTTTTTGTTTAGACTTAGGTTTTTAATACCAGAAGTCTATTAATCGTTGAAAACGGATCGAGGAGTGTTTATTGAGCGGATCAATGTATACTCAACTCTTTATAATTTAGACTTAGGTTTTTATACTAAAAGTCTTTTTGATCGTTGAAAACGGATCGAGGAGTGTTTATTGAGCGGATCAATGTATACTCAACTCGTTATAATTTAGACTTAGATTTTTATTCCAAAGGTCTTTTTGATCGTTGAAAACGGATCGAGGAGTGTTTATTGAGCGGATCAATGTATATTCAACTCGTTATAATTTAGACTTAGGTTTTTATTCCAAAAGTCTTTTTGATCGTTGAAAACGGATCGAGGAGTGTTTATTGAGCGGATCAATGTATACTCAACTCGTTATAATTTTTTGACCCAGAAAGTCTTTTAATCGTCATGAGTAAATCGAGGAGTTTTTATTGAGCGGATCAATGTTTACTCGACTCGTTTTGTTTAGACATAGGTTTTTAATATCCGAAGTCTTTCAATCATTGTAAATATATCGAGCAGTGTTTATTGAGCGGATCAATGTATACTCGACTCGTTTTTACTTAGACTTAGGTTTTCAATACCAAAAGTCTTTTAATCTTCGTGAATAACGAACGAGGAGTTTTTATTGAGCGGATCAATGTATACTCGACTCGTTTTTATTTAGACTTAGGTTTTCAATACCAAAAGTCTTTTAATCTTTGTGAATAATGACCGAGGAGTTTTTGTTGAGCGGATCAATGTATACTCGACTCGTTTTTATTTAGACTTAGGTTTTCAATACCAAAAGTCTTTTAATCTTTGTGAATAATGAACGAGGAGTTTTTATTGAGCGAATCAATGTATACTCGACTCATTTTTATTTAGACTTAGGTTTTCAATACCAAAAGTCTTTTAATCTTTGTGAATAATGAACGAGGAGTTTTTATTGAGCGGATCAATGTATACTCGACTCGTTTTTATTTAGACTTAGGTTTTCAATACCAAAAGTCTTTTAATCGTCATGAGTAAATCAAGGAGTTTCTATTGAGCGGATCAATGTTTACTCAACTCGTTTTGTTCAGACCTAGGTTTTTAATTCCTGAAGTCTTTCAATCATTGTAAATATATCGAGGAGTGTTTACTGAGCGGATCAATGTATACTCGACTCGTTTTTACTTAGACTTAGGTTTTCAATACCAAAAGTCTTTTAATCTTCGTGAATAACGAACGAGGAGTTTTTATTGAGCGGATAAATGTATACTCGACTCGTTTGTATGGTCGGATTGATGAGTGTTTATTGAGCGGATCAATGTATACTTAACTCCTTTTGTCCCGATCTCAACCAATATGATAGTAGAATTCCAAGGAGTGATTACCGAAACAATCGATTTATAGAAATTGCTAAAATCTTTAATAATTGAACCGTAGGCTAAGGCCTTTATTACAAAGATTAAAACTCAATAAAATAAAATAAAACAAAGCAGCATAATCTGCTAAAATTTATTTACTATAGTATTTTCTAAGGTTAACTGCGTTCCAGGTTCTTGGTAAGGCTGTTCCATCCAAGTAGGCAATTTTGTATGAACCTTTCTTTCCTACGCCAATGACAACGTAAGGTCCATCCCAATTTTGTTGTAACTTTCCCACATGCTTGGATACTTCTACCTTTTTCAACACCAGGTCTCCTTCTTTGAAGGTTCGGATGCGTACTTCTTGATTGTATGCCTTTTCCATATTTGCTTTAGTGGCTTGCAGGCGTATAGCGGCTTTTTTCTCTCAAAGCTTCTGTTAAATCGACGTCACTTTCTCTTGTCTTTTCATTTTCCTGATCATCGTACATCTCGATTCTTGGCGTTGGGATTAGAGTTTCAACAGGAATAACAGCTTCCGACCCATATACCAAGCTAAATGGGGTTTCCCCGGTTGAGCTCCTGACTGTGGTTCGATTAGCCCAAAGTACTCCTGGGAGTTCATCAAGCCATTTTCCTTTGGCCGCTCCTAATCTTTTTTCCAAGGATTTTATTATTTCTCGGTTTGCTACTTCGGTTTGTCCGTTCGCTCTAGGATGCCCGACCGAAGTGAAATTTTGTTGAATTCCAAGTTTCGAACACCATTCTATTACCTGTTTTCCCGCGAATTGGGTTCCATTATCAGAAATTAAGATCCTTGGGATGCCAAATCGACAAACTATGAATTTCCATAGGAAGTTGATCACTTGGAATTGAGTTATTCGTGCGAGGGCGATGCATTCTATCCATTTGCTGAAATATTCTACGGCGACCAGGACATAAGCTTTCTTGGATCTAGCCGCTGGGAACGGTCCCACGATGTCCATTCCCCATTGATCGAAAGGCCAACATACCGGGATTGGGTGCATGTTTTCTGCTGGTCGATGACATATATTAGCATGGACTTGGCAGTGATGACATTCTTGGACATACTGAGCGGCATCCTTATTGATGGTAGGCCAATAATAACCCGTTCGGAGGCATTTTAAAGCCAATGCCCTTGCTCCGCTGTGATTCCCTGCGTCTCCTTCATGTACCTCTCGTAGAATATCAATGGTTTGTGATTCAGAGACGCATTTCAGAAGAATTCCTGATACTGATCTCCGGTAGAGTTTTTCTTCTACCAATGTATATTTTGGAGCTCGATATTTTATTTTCCGAGCTTCATTCTGGTCAAGTGGCAGTTTTCCCTCTCGAAGATAGTCTATCATTGGAGTCATCCAGTTTTCTTCAACTTCTTCGATTTCCATTATATCGACTGCCGGTGTTTCATCGATATCGATCACTGGTGTATTAGAGATTAACCAGTTGATCACCCTTTCGGTTTTACCGTCATGGGCTCCTGTGAATTTAGACAGTTGATCGGCCCATTTGTTTTCCGAACGAGGAATGTTCTGTATACCGAAGCTTTCGAATTTCTCGGCTAGTGTTTTCACTTTGGCGAGGTATTTAACCATATTAAATTCCTTAGCCTCTTACAGGCCTTCTATTTGTCTTTGTACTAACGCTGAATCTGTTAATACTTTAAGGCTCTTTATGTTGGCTTTAATCGCCATTTCCATTCCTGCGATTAACGCTTCATATTCTGCTTCATTGTTTGTTACGACGAAGTCCAACGTTATCGCATAATTTAAATCTTCTTTATTTGGTCCGGTGAAGTTGATTCCGGCGCCTTCTCCTTCTCGGCATGAAGCACCGTCAACATGCATTAACCAAGTTTGATCTTCTCTGATCAAGATATCGTCGTTGATGCTGTTCGATAGTTCCGTTGCCTGTGTCGGGGTTTCCAATAGAAAATCAGCTAGCACTTGGGCCTTAATTGCAATTCTTGGTTTGTAATCGATTTCGAATTGGCCGAGTTCGATCGCCCATTTGATCAGTATTACGGAGGCTTCCGATTTTGCTAAGACTTGTCTTAGTGGTTGATTCGTTAAAACCACGATTTTATAGGTTAAAAAGTAAGGTCGAAGTTTTCGTGCAGCCACTACTAAGGCCAGAGTGAATTTCTCAATTTCCAAATAATTCTTCTCCGCCCCTTGCAGTAAATTGATTAAATAATAGACAGGCTTATGTTCTGAACCTTCTATCTTAATTAGTACTGAACTAACGGCCGCGTCGGAGATCGAGATGTAGATATACAATGGTTCTCCTTCCGTTGGTTTGGCCAACATCGGGGGTGTTGTCAAATACTCTTTGAGTTGTTCGAAGGCTCGATCGCATTCTTCGGTCCAAACAAAGTTTTTTTGCTTTTCGAAGCGTTTGGAAAAAGGGCAAACTTCTGTCTGCTGATTTTGATATGAATCTGTTCAACGCTACGATTTTCCCAACAAAGCTTTGTACTTGGGAGATGGTTTTGGGAGGTTTCATTTCAGTTATGGCTCGAATTTTTTCTGGGTTGGCTTCTATTCCTCGCTGGTGTACTAAATAGCCCAAAAATTTTCCTGACTTAACACCGAAAGTGCATTTCGCAGGGTTTAACTTCATACGGTATTTTCTTAAGATCCGAAAACATCGATTGTTTTACGTGATCCGCTTCGTTCATACTTTTGACTAACATGTCGTCTACATAGACTTCCATTATCTCTCCGATTAACTCTTTGAACGTTAGGTTTACTAACCTTTGGTAAGTAGCCCCGGCATTCCTTAAGCCGAATGGCATCACTATAAAGCAATATACTCCCTGCTCGGTTATGAGTGCAGTCTTCTCTTGGTCCCACTCATCCATGTATATTTGATAAAACCCTTGAAAGGCGTCCATCATGCTGAATATCGCGAAACCAGCGGTTGAGTCAACTAATAAGTCGATCCTTGGGAGGGGATATGGGTCGCGTGGGCATAATTTGTTAAGGTCGGTAAAATCATTACACATTCTCCATTTGTTGTCCCTTTTATCCCCTTTTGCTACTAGAACAACATTACATAGCCATTCTGAGAAGTGTATTTCTCGGATTTTTTTTGCTTCATGTAGTCTTTCTACCTCGGCTTTGATAATTTTATCTTTTACTGGCCCATGATTTCTCTTCTTTTGTCTGGCGGGTTTTGCCAAAGGATCAATTTTTAGGGAATGCTTGATTACTCGAGGATCAATTCCTTCAATGTCATTCGCGCTCCAGGCGAAGACGTCGACATTATCTCTGAGGAAGTCGATTAACATTACTTCCCCTTCTTTGCTCAATTCAGTACCTATTCTTGTCGTTTTGGACGAGTCCCCTTGTACTAGAATTACATCCTTATGTTCTGGGGGTTTCAAGGATAAATCTAGCGGTTCTTTTCCCTTTTTATCTATTCGATCAATACTAGGGATTTCAACCTTGTTTCTAATGAGATCGTCTTTGATTTTTCTTTTGCTCGGGGTAATTGATTTGGGGTGTTCTTTCAAGGTTAACGAGGTGCTGTAGCAATCCCACGCCATACAGTGATCATTCGTTATTTCTCCGATACCTCTATCGGTCGGAAACTTTATCTTCTGGTGATAAGTAGAGACAACGGCTCGGAATAGGTTGAGGGCTGGTCGTCCTAATATTGCGTTATAAGCGAAGGTTGTTTCTACCACTAGAAATTTCACCAGCTTCACTGTGCGGTGCGGTTTTTTCCCGAGTGATACACTTAAGGTTATTGTTCCGCTGGGGACGATTTCGGACCCTCCAAACCCTACTAACGGCGTAGCTACTTTCTGTAGATTTATCTGCCCCAAGTTCATTTGGGCTAAAACCTCCCGGGAGATGATATTCGCTGAGCTCCCATTATCGATTAGGATTCTTTTGACATTATAATTTGCTATTTCTAGCGACACCACCATCGGGAAATCGGGGTTATCCTCTTTTGTGTCCCAAATGATGTTTTTAGGTACTTCGCCTTCGTTAAAGCTGATCGGCTGGTCGATTGATGGCTTGTTTTCTAGAGCCCATGTTTCTTTTGGGTATTTTAAACTTCCAATTATGGATCTGGCTGTCCTTCGTCGGGCGTTACGGCTATCCCCGCCTGCGGGTCCCCCGGATATTGTATGGATAGTCCCATTGATCTGGTCGTGGTTCAACTCCTGCGTAGGACCATGCTCGGGTGACCTTCGACGAGAACTTCTTCTTTGATTATTATTCCGAGGGCTTCTACTTCTTTCCCTTTTGCAGTTATCTCGATCTATGTAGTCGTCTAGTTTTCCCTGTTCGATTAGTTTTTCAACTTCTCTTTTAAGGTGAAAACAATTTTCCGTTTGATGTCCGTGTGCTCGATGGTATTTACAGTATAGGTCATAGTTTCGAGATCCTGGTCTGGGCTGAGCGATTTTCCTCGCTTCGGGGATCCAGTTATTCCTTTCTAGAACTTCCAATATTTCTTCCATCGGAGCATTTAACCTTGGGTGTTCTACTCGATTTACCCTGCCTCTAATCGGTAGTTCGGGGTTTCTTGGTCTTTGGTAGAAATTAGGTTGCCTTTCTTGGTCGGCTTTGTTGTATTCCAATCGCTGGAAAACGTTGCCTTTTCTAAAAGATCGTTCATAATCCACGGATCTTTGGGCGGGAATCCTATCATGCCGCTTGGAGCCTGAAGTTGTGGCTTTGTTTTTGTTTTTATCTTTAAAGGAATTCATCTCTTCTTGGGTCATATATTTAGACGCCAAGCTCATGATGTCGGCAAACGTTCTCGATTGTTTTCGACTGAGGGCATTCCCGAACTGCCTATTCTTCGTGAGGTCGAAGAGAATAGAAATTATGTAATCGATATTTGGGGAATCGATCTTGAGTAACTCCACGTTAAATCTCGCCAACCAGTTTCTTAGGGATTCTCCCTCTTGTTGGTGTATGGTTCCTAAGTAGCTCATCGGGAGTTTTTGCCTCTTCTGACTGGCAAACTGTTGCGTCAGTTTATTGCATAATTCCCGAAAACTGAATAAGGAGTTGGCAGGTTGTTTGGCGAACCAGTCAATGCGAGTCCTTCGAATGTGGTTACCATTAACTTGGCGGTGAATTCCGCAGAGTGGGCGTATAAGTTCATTATATTCGTGAAGCTAAAAATATAATCATCTGGGTCAGTGGTTCCATCATATCGGGGTAGTCTACCCGGGACCTGTCCAATGGATTGTGCCTCTTTTATTTCTCTGCAGAAGGGAGAACAGGCCGCAAGGCTCTCCTGGAGTTCCGTGGTTCGGGCCCACGGGTTTTGAACAGATCGTAGGCGTTGTTCAAGTCGCTCCTGCACCATCCTTTTGATTTCTCTTTCCGAGAATCGCGTTGTTCATGGTCGATCTGGGATTGCATCATCTATGTCATCCTCAATAGGGATTATTGTACGTTCCTTGGACCCACTGCGCACCGGCTGTGATTTTCTTTGTCCTGGTTTTCTTCGGGGATGGTTGTCGGAGGGTTTAGAATTGCCCTGCTGCGGACTGTGTAGCGAGCGCCGCTCGCTTGCCGGGCTGTCAGCTTGTTGAGAGGTTTGATCGTTTTGCCTTGGTGCTCTTTGAGCAGGAGTCATCCTGGCAGCCCTAACGTTTCGAGGAATTTGATCAAGTACGAGTAATTCTTCTGGAGAGAGTGATTTAAAGAGCATTGCTGTTTGTCGCAGTTTCTCCTGAGCGCCCGGGAGAGGAACGGGGATCTCGGGGACTTCCGGTTCTTCCTGTATTGTACCGGGAAGACCTCCTTGGGGTTCCTGCTGACGAGGGTGGGTATCCTGCAAATTCTCGTTGGTGTTGGGAGCGTTATTGTCATTGTTGTCCTGTAGATCTTCAGATGTGTTATGACCGGTGGTTGTGTTACTTCTTGCTCCGATACGAGCGCTTTTCCTTGGGCGAGCCATGTGTCGATCGAACAATTAACCTAGCCCCACGGTGGGCGCCAACTGATTTAACCTGATTTCGTCGGGTTAAAGGTATCAATGAATTTGTGATATTGGGGGTTTTCAATATATATATTTTATAGGGCTCTGTTACTTTATTCAGGATGGATCAATCTCAAAGAAGAGCATATCATAAGAACATAAAGTAAATATTCAAACCAACGCAGAAATAACATAAATATGAAGAGAAAGCTCTTTATTATTGAATAATAGTGAGTTGTGCAGTTTTTGCAGGATTCAATGGCGTATTTGCCTTGTAATTCAGAGTTGTTTAATACAATGATTGACTAGGTATTTATATCATACTAAACCTAGCGATACAAGGAAATATAGTCCTAATAGGACTCGGCCCAAATATCCTTCTTGGGTCCGGAGTATAGTCTTCTAGTCGAAGAGAGCTGTATTCGGCCGGGTCGATAAGATGATCCCGAACTGTTTGATTTGGTCGAATCGATCTTATGCTCTTTACTCGATCCGTGCAGTATGTAGGGTGCGAAATAGCCTCCATCAGGGTTATACTAGAAACACAAAGTAACCAGTACACTCTGTTTACGCAGATCAACAAATGAACAGGCTGTAAGTGCGCAGTAAGAAATCACAAAGAAATCCTACTCTCTGAAGTAATATCACTCACTTAGATGGATATCTACTTCTCACAACACTCTTGTTTACAAAATCACTCAGAAGATGTATATAGCTTTGTTCTTCAACTTCGCTTTTCGTCAACAAATGACTAAGCTGATGAGTGAGCGTTCTTGAGACTTAAAGAATTTTGCTTCGAAAATTTCTCAGAGATTGTGTTGCTTCTTATTCTCTTCGTCTCTTTCAGCTATTTATACTTGAGGTTTGAAAAATGTCCGTTGAAGAGAGACAAGATTCAAATTCCTCGAGTACTGGTCCTTAAAATCCGCGAACGGCTCTTCTGCAGTCTGTCCGTACTGTCAACAGTACTATTCTGCAGGCAGTATTAAATGCACCCAGCTGATGCGAAGCATTTCTTCAATCATTTGTCTTTAATATCCTTGTACTTCAGCATTTATTACTTCCAGGGGCATTTATTACCGTTGGGAAGACTTTATGATCCTTTCCACTTGGCTGTCGGAGGTGCAAAGCTGATCCCAAACTTGAACAAATCTGATTTGAGTCGGCTGATCTTCATCAGTCTGATAACTTTCCTTCAGCAGATCAAAAGTCTTGGACCTTGAAATATTGACTCTTCTGATGTCTTCTTGTATTAGTCAAAATTCCTTTCAAAGGGATCATCAGCTAAGTTACTCCATACTTAGCAGATTTTGAAGTTTTGGAATGCATCAAAACCTACCTTCTAATTTTGTCTTCAGTGCCTTCATCTTCATCCTTATCCAACAATACTAACCCTTTAATTAATATGTTTAAAAAAAAACTCTTTAATCTCTAATTAATTTTAGATCTCTATCCAAAAAAAATCGAGAAAATTACACTTTCCATACCAAACTTTTGCCTACTTTATACATTTCATATCAAATTTTTCAAAAAGACACATTTCATACAAGAGCTGGACAACTTTTTTCATATTTCATTCAGCCATTAGTTTTTGGATGAAAAAGGTCACGCGTCAATCACATGTCCGTTTAAGCCACCATTTTTTTCTCTTCTGGGGATATTTGCAATTGGGTAAAAAATACCTAAAATGGATAAAATTTGGAGGGGTAGTTGCAATTATTGCCACTACCAATTCCTTTTTCTTCACCTCCGGCACCATGACCATAGCCCAACCCTTCCCCGCCGAAAACATATATTTACATTGAGCTAAATAGTTGGATTAGAAGAAGTGTTTGTGAACAACTATGAAAATTCATGTGACGGACACATGTATATTTTTCGTCGAACAAAAATTAAATTAAATTATTTGTGGCGGTAAGTGCCTAATTTGTACATATAGGAGGTAAAGTGCCACGAAATGTAACTTTGGGGATAAGATTTTTGTCAAGTTTTTAAAGTGGATTTCAAAAATCATATTAAAGTTTTTGTCAATTGAAAAAAAAGGGGTGGTTTATGGCAAAATTTTAAAGCTACGAGAGGTTATTGGTAATCTTTTAAAATGACTAGCAAAGAAAAGGGGTTATACATAGGATTAGCATAAAAAGGGTTTTTTGAAAATTACCCCCTTGTCTTAGTTCTAATTGGCAAACACACCCCGTGTTGTTTAGCAAATACCTACTTATAGTCATAAAAATTTACCAATGCACCTTCTAGCACATTTAAAATTAAATGAATATGCAATTATCCATGTATAAAATGTGGAATTTATTATGCTAGTTCAATATTTAATAATATTGAGTTGGGAGATCAATTATATTTTACTTTCAAGAAACAAAAATGATAACGTATTTTAGTGTTATAATAAATAAAATATATGATTTCATTGTTTCTTCCAAAAAACACGTGAAGGTTGTTTTAAAAGATAAAATGAAACACCAATCGCGATTATTTACATATACATGGCTTTCAGTGAATAGAGGTCTTATTGCTATATTTTATGAAAAGAAAGAGGTATTTGCAAATATGAATCATACATGGCTGTATTAGTCTATTATAACTAACATAAGGGTGTATTCTGCAAATTACCTGCATAAATGTCATATCAATAAAGGGAAAGAACACTACAACAACATAATTAAAAACAAAAACATAGTTACCTACAAACTTCGGTAAGAAGCACTGGCTTCAAAGAATCGTACATTCCAAAGAAGAGAACACAGTACACAATGATTCCAACACATGATATATTAAATGCACGATATAGTCCAGCAACACCATCAGATGTTAGAGTCTTCCTATACACATCAGCTAAGCCATTGAACTACCAACCTTATTTGCAGCTTTGGCATCATTTGCCAATCACATATGAGCATAATCCAAAGAATAGACAAAGAAAAGGGAGGAAGCACCAGCTACACCTCCTGAAGCCAAGTTTCCAGCGAACCATTTTCAGTTACCATCTCTATCATTATTGAAGACAATAGCAAACCATGCTTGCAAAGGCTATAGCAACCGAACCCGGGGCTAATTTTATCAATATCTCACATCCTACTATTCTTTCAAAGATTAGTAATGCATTAAAATTACTCAAACTCGAACATGTTATTTATTGAATTACCCCTGCATCGAATTTAAAAAAAATCTTATTGCAGTGGTACGGGGGGCTGAAAAATATGTTAAGGCAAATTTTTCATTGGTCAGGAAAATTGCTCCAAGTGTCATATTTATTGATGAGGTCGCTTTTTAAATTATAATTTTAAATTTTTTACAATCTTGTGTCTTTTTTTTTCCTCTAATTAATTTTTGTGCAAAAGGTTGATAACTCTTTAGGAATACGTAGAGAATCAGAACACGAAGTGACGCGGAGAGTAAAAAATGAGTTTATGATGAACTGAGACGGATTACGTACAAATAATAGTGAACGGGTTTTAGTACTAGCTGCTACAAATCGTCCTTTTGACCTTGAAGAAGCAGTTATTAGAAGAATGCTGCGGAGGTGTAGAACTTTATTTTATTTGTATAATTTCCAGAAACATATATATAGTACGTCACTCATCGCCGAGGAGGTGTAGAACTTTATTTTATTTGTATAATTTCCTGAAACATATATATAGTATGTCACTCATCGCCGGCATTCTTCTATAACTAAATTTCTTATTATATATGTTTCTGGAAATTAAAGAAATGAAATAAATTTCTACACCTCCTCGGTATTCTTCTAATAAATGCTTCATCAAGGTCAAAATGGTGACTCGAAGTAGCTAGTACTTAAACCTATTCACTATCATTTGTACGTAATCCATCCTAGTTCATCATAAACTCATTTATTACCCTCCATGACACTTCGTGTTCTTATTCTCTACATATTCCAAATAAGCTATCGACCTTTTGAACAAAAATTAATTAGAGGGAAAAAAACACAAGATTGTGTACAAAATTCAAAATTATATTATAATAAACGACCTCATCAATGAATATGATACATGAAGCAATATTTCTGGCCAATGAAAAAACTGCCTTCACATATTTTTCAGGCTCCCCGTACCATTGCGATAAGATTATTTTTTAAATTCAATGTAGGGGTAATTCAGTTAATAACATGTTTGAGGTTAAGTAGTTTTAATGTATTACTAACCCTTGAAAGAATAGTGGGATGTGAGATATTGATAAATTTACACCGGATTCGGTTACTATAGCCTTTGCAAGCATGGTTTTCCCTGTGTCGGGTAGACCAAATAAAAGTATTCCCTTGCAAGGCTAGATGGAGAAAAGGTTTTATTAGAATTTCATTTTGCACATTGCTATACTATATCCATGGAATCTTATCTCAATTTTTATTCTTAGCAAAGGTACCTATATTAATCAATTTAGTTTTTTTGAAAAGACATTGGAAGATACTTATTTTTATGCCATGTCATGTAAGTAATTATTTGCTCAAACTACAATATTTCTAAATATACACGTCTTAGTCAAGTTTACAACACTTTTAAATTGTCGAAGAAGTTGTCTTATCAAAATTTTCACAATCGCAAAAGTAATGAGAATTGAAACATGAGTATCACTGAGTATGTTAACTACTAGGAAACTTAGGACCGAGTGAGTATATAGTATGCCCTATCTCAAAGAATTCCAAGACGAAGGCGAAACAACAGAAGGACACGTGGAGACAATGCTACTAAATAGATAAGCTGAGAACAACTATCATGTTGTCAATTAATTCTTTTTTTTTTTTTTTTTAATGTTGTCAATTACTTCTTGTCTCAAGTTAAAGTATTCTCGGGCAACTAACTCATACATAAACACTAAATGCTTCAACCAATCAAAAGCTGGACAACTAGAAATTATTTACTAAGCAAATCTTTAATAAAATTTAACAAAATTTGTCACAGAATTCGTAATCCACCTAAAGTGAACAAGAGAAAAGATAGTTGCGGAGTGAATTTTACCTCGACGGACGTATATGATTAGGCGATAATACTGCAGTGAGAGCTTTCAATATTTTGTGTTGGATCTTGTCCGGTGGCTATAAAAATTGCAGAGACAATATTGGCAGCATGTGCATTGAAACCACCAAGAGCTCTAGCAACGGCAGAGCCAGCGAGATTCTTGAGCATGTTAAGTTCAACAAGGGAAGCTACTGTAGTTTTCAATACCTTTGTCACCACTCCAGTAATGATAGCTTCATAGACGACTGATTTTCCACGCCCTTCAACCCAATTAACTGCAGTTGGTTTTTTATCGAAAAAAAAGTTTCCTGAACCAAGAAAGTCCAACTACATTAAATACAACATCAAAAAATCGACACTGAACATTTAATTCAATTGCCATCATAAAACACGATCTATGAAAATGAATCAGAAGTTCAAACATATCATTTGGATTGAGGGATTTGGATTTATTGAAAAACCGGAGATTTTCTTTTAAAAATTTTAATTTGAAAGAGCTGCACAAAAGGTTACAAGTCCATACAAAATCTAAATGATCCTAGTGCTCTGGATTTGTTATTGTGGATATGAAATACTTAGCTACAAATCCCTTGATCCAAATATTTTAAAAACAATAGGGGATACAATTTAATCACGCAGTTTACGGAGCATCAATGATCAAACAAGGTACATTTCATGACACGGAGAGAACAATAAATAACACAGATCTGAAACCTAAATGCAAAAAATTGGGGAAAAACCACCAATTAAGTATTTCATAACTAAATAAAATTAAACAAAATTCATCACGGAATTCGTAATCCACCTATAGAGATCGATTGAACAGAGGGTCGTGGAGTGAGTTTTACCTTGACGGACGTATATGATTAGGCTACTCTCCCCCTTAACCTCTCTACTGAAATTTAGAAATGGTGGTGAGAGTGAGAGAATCGAGGAATGTGAAACTATTTATAATGGGGGAGGGGGGAGGAGAGATGTTTATAAGCTATGGATGAATGCATAGTAATCTTGGTGGTCCAGCTAATAAATTTTTGAATGTTAAATGAGAATTCACATTATTGCCCTTCTGATGAACAATAATACCACATGCTTGGAACCCTTTGCAGGAAACGATGTACTATATTGCGGAGCACAAGAATATTCAGGGGCCGGCCCTAGACTGAAAAGAGGCAAAAACTAAAATCTGGACTTATATAGTAAAAAATTTATTTTAGGTAAAATTATTTGCCATTCTTTTTTAAATGCGAGAATACTGTTAATTCTTCATATTCTAGTAATTTAGTATAAATTATTTCCTATAAATAAAATAATCAATTCAATTACTATTTTTGTGGTATAGTTAATCGTAAATAAGCTTTTATCAGTTTAAATTTTTAATACTTATTTCAAATGGTATGTTTTGAACAACTATTATAAGTATAGTAAATATTATTTGATCGTAAGTAAGTTTGAACGATCGTTATATGTACAGTAAATATTATTCAACATCAAATGTAAGTGTTTGGAATCGGATATGTTTATATCAAACTTGTATATCTAATATTAACTTATGTTTTTATAAATTTAATACAATGTTCTTTTCATTTAAAGACTGTAAAGACGTTACATCTACTAATTATTTGTCTTATTTTCGTAAATGCAAAAATACTGTTAAATCTTCATATTTTTTCTAATATAAATTTTTTTCTATAATAAAATGATCAATTCAATTCCTATTTTGTGATATAGTTGATCGTACGGATGGAAGTTGTAGGTGCAGGCTCCATTATCAGACAGAGCTTTTAGCTCTATGGGATGGCCTTAAATTTGCATGGGAGAAAAGGATTCGCAATCTTGTGGTGGAATTAGAGGTGGATTCTTCGGAGAAAGTGACGGCTGGGTCGCAAAGGGGGTGCTGTGCGGCCGTGGTAGTAGACAAAAAAGAGGAGGAGTCGCGGCAGCTAGGACGATTTTTGGTGATATGAAATTAGGGCATATTGTCGTGGATTGAGATCTCGTGGAGAGAGAAAGATTTGGATCGGGTAGTTGAAGAAAGAAAGGAAAGAGACAGCTTACCTATTAATGAAATTTCAACCGAAAAATTTCGTTGAAATTTTGAAAATTTTCGACTGATTTCAAAATCTGTCAAAAATTTCTGAAATTTCGAAGGAAAATTTTCTGTTGAAAATGTGAAAAAATTCGACGGAATGTAAATCCGTTAAAATTTTGACGGGTTTTTCAACGGATTTTTTATCTGTCGAAATTTTACACTCAATTTCAACATATTTAAACCAGTTGAAATAATCCTTTTAAATCTCTATTTATTCTAGTAGTGGCTTTTAGTTTTATGGGATGGCCTTTAATTTGCATGGGAGAAAAGGATTCGCAATCTTGTGGTGGAAATTGACTCTGAAGTAATTTACCATCTTATCAACTAGACTGACACACTCAATGAATTTCATTTTTTAGGACTGCAGGAATTTGATTGCTAAACCATGGAATGTGGTCTTTCGACATATTTGAAGATCTGCTAATTCGATGTCCAAACTTGGTCATGATTTGGGTGAAGGTTTGCATTGGTTTCAAGAGCCATCAGACGTTCTTCGAGCACTTTTAGAGTTATAGCCACTGTTCTGCCTCCTTTTTGGATAAAAAAAAAGAAAAGTTTCTATCAGTTTAAGTTTTGAAAATTTCTTTCAGCGGATATGTTTTGAACAGCCGTTATAACTATAGTAAATATTATTTGATCGTACAAGTGTTTAACAACTGTTATAAGTATGGTAAATATTATTCAACATCGAATATATGTTTGGAATCGGATATGTTTATATGAAACTTATAAATCTAATATTAATTTATGTTTTAGAGAATTTTTAAAATTAATACAATGTTCTTTTCATTTGAAGACTTTAATGTCATAACATCTATTAAAAATTCAAAAATATTTGTGTAATTCTTAAGTATATCAAAAAAAGATTATTTCGAGTAAAGTAATTCTTCTTGCTTTCGCAAATGCAAAAATAATGTTAGATCTTCATATTTTAGATTTTATAATATAAATTTTTTTCTATAATTAAGTGATCAATTCGATTACTATTTTTGTGATATAGTTGATCGTAAATAAGTTTTTATCAGTTTATGTTTTGAAAACTTCTTTCAACGGGCACAACCGTTATAAGAATAGTTTGTTTTTGCATTTATGTTTCTCGTGAATTTATATCACATTTACATTAAATTTCTATTTAATTGAAATTTGTAAGTATTTTAATCTTACATCGAATTTGTCATTTGTGTCATACTTTCACTTATTTATATCTATATCTATCCGGAAAATTCTTGCCCAAGCCTGGCTTGGCCAAACCCATTCAACCACCAAACAAGTGTATTGCACTTGCTTTGTGATTGGTCACTTTCATGGAATTTACATCCAATCCCAAAGCAAGTGTATTACACTTACCATGTAATTAGTTTAGGTTCGGCCAAACCCGGTCTGGGTAAGAATTTCCCTATCTATCCATATCCATCATAATATTAAAAGTATGAATAATTTAGATTTTTTTTTTGTGAAGACAAAAATGTCCTTATTCAAGTTTTAAACTATATTAATAAAATATAATCAGCCATGAATTTTTCTAAAATTTTCTCATCAATGATTTGGTAGGAAAATTTTTTAAGAAAATTTGTGACTTCATTTTCTTCTAACTAATAGGGGTTCACATGGTACGGTTCTGCGGTATTTTTAATAAAATTTGTACCGTACCAATTACTGCGATTTTTAAAAACTCAAAACCAAACTAGAGTTTTATGAACTATACCAACAAACTCGGTTTTGTGCGGTTCCGGTACGGTACGGTACGATTTTGCTGTTTTTTCGAACAAACTTTTTCGTGCAATTTTTCATATATAATTGATCACATAGTTGACAATTATATAAGAAATTAATAATGTAATATCTTATAAACTATTTTTTTACATTAAATAGAGCATTGGAAAAGAAAATGTTCACAAATTTGACGATATACTTCGACCTAATTGAATAAAATTAATTGATTAATTATTTAATCAATGTTTTTATTATGTGAAGAAACTTATTATTTTGTATTTGTTGTCTAGAATTTTTGCATTTTAAGTTTTCAACATATAACAAATTTAATTTGTGATAAATTTGAGCATATCTTTTTTTAATTGAACGATTAGCAATGTAGTAATTATAAACTATGATGGACTATAATATAATTTATAAATAATATAGTATTCAATAATATTTGAATTATAAATTTATAAAATTTAGTTGTAAATTAAAAAAAAAAATAGTTAATTCATGTTTCTTTTAAAGCTACGAGAGGTTATTGGTAATCTTTTAAAATGATTAGCAAAGAAAATGGGTTATACATAGGATTAGCATAAAAGGGGTTATTTGCAAATTACCCCTTTGTCTTAGTTCTAATTTGCAAACACACCCCCGTGTTGTTTAGCAAATACCTACTTGTAGTCATAAAAATTTACCAATGCACCTTCTAGCACATTTAAAATTAAATGAATACGCAATTATACATGTATAAAATGTGGAATTTATTATGCTAGTTCAATATTTCATAATATTGAGTTGGGAGATCAATTATATTTTACTTTCAAGAAACAAAAATGATAATGTATTTTAGTGTTATAATAAATAAAATATATGATTTCATTGTTTCTTCCGAAAAACACGTGAAGGTTGTTTTAAAAGATAAAATGAAACACCAATCACGATTATTTACATATACATGGCTTTCAGTGAATAGAGGTCTTATTGCTATATTTTATGAAAAGAAAGAGGTATTTGCAAATATGAATAATACATGGCTGTATTAGTCTATTAGAACTAACATAAGGGTGTATCTGCAAATTACCTGCATAAATGTCATATCAATAAAGAGAAAGAACACTACAACAACATAACTAAAAACAAAAACATAGTTACCTGCAAACTTCCGGTAAGAAGCACTGGCTTCAAAGAATCGTACATTCCAAAGTAGAGAACACAGTACACAATGATTCCAACACATGATATATTAAATGCACGATATAGTCCAGCAACACCATCAGATGTTAGAGTCTTCCTATATACATCAACTAAGCCATTGAACTGCCAACCTTATTTGCCGCTTTGGCATCATTTGCCAATCGCATACGAGCATAATCCAAAGAATAAACAAAGAAAAGGGAGGAAGCACCAGCTGCACCTCCTGAAGCCAAGTTTCCAGCGAACCATTTCCAGTAACCATCTCTATCTTTTTTGAAGACTATAGCAAACCATGCTTGCAAAGGCTATAGCAACCGAATCCGGGGCTAATTTTATCAATATCTCACATCCTACTATTCTTTCAAAGGTTAGTAATGCATTAAAATTACTTAAACTCGAACATGTTATTTATTGAATTACCCCTGCATCGAATTTAAAAAAATAATCTTATCGCAGTGGTACGGGGGGCTGAAAAATATGTTAAGGCAATTTTTTCATTGGTCAGGAAAATTGCTCCAAGTGTCATATTTATTGATGAGGTCGCTTTTAAAATATAATTTTAAATTTTTTACAATCTTGTGTCTTTTTTTTTCCTCTAATTAAATTTTTGTTCAAAAGGTTGATAACTCTTTAGGAATACGTAGAGAATCAGAACACGAAGTGACGCGGAGAGTAAAAAATGAGTTTATGATGAACTGAGACGGATTACGTACAAATAAAAGTGAACGGGTTTTAGTACTAGCTGCTACAAATTGTCCTTTTGACCTTGAAGAAGCAGTTATTAGAAGAATGCTGAGGAGGTGTAGAACTTTATTTTATTTGTATAATTTCCAGAAACATATATATAGTACGTCACTCATCGCCGAGGAGGTGTAGAACTTTATTTTATTTGTATAATTTCCTGAAACATATATATAGTATGTCACTCATCGCCGGCATTCTTCTATAACTAAATTTCTTATTATATATGTTTCTGGAAATTAAAGAAATGAAATAAATTTCTACACCTCCTCGGTATTCTTCTAATAAATGCTTCATCAAGGTCAAAATGGTGACTCGAAGTAGCTAGTACTTAAACCTATTCACTATCATTTGTACGTAATCCATCCTAGTTCATCATAAACTCATTTATTACCCTCCATGACACTTCGTGTTCTTATTCTCTACATATTCCAAATAAGCTATCGACCTTTTGAACAAAAATTAATTAGAGGGAAAAAAACACAAGATTGTGTACAAAATTCAAAATTATATTATAATAAACGACCTCATCAATGAATATGATACATGAAGCAATATTTCTGGCCAATGAAAAAACTGCCTTCACATATTTTTCAGGCTCCCCGTACCATTGCGATAAGATTATTTTTTAAATTCAATGTAGGGGTAATTCAGTTAATAACATGTTTGAGGTTAAGTAGTTTTAATGTATTACTAACCCTTGAAAGAATAGTGGGATGTGAGATATTGATAAATTTACACCGGATTCGGTTACTATAGCCTTTGCAAGCATGGTTTTCCCTGTGTCGGGTAGACCAAATAAAAGTATTCCCTTGCAAGGCTAGATGGAGAAAAGGTTTTATTAGAATTTCATTTTGCACATTGCTATACTATATCCATGGAATCTTATCTCAATTTTTATTCTTAGCAAAGGTACCTATATTAATCAATTTAGTTTTTTTGAAAAGACATTGGAAGATACTTATTTTTATGCCATGTCATGTAAGTAATTATTTGCTCAAACTACAATATTTCTAAATATACACGTCTTAGTCAAGTTTACAACACTTTTAAATTGTCGAAGAAGTTGTCTTATCAAAATTTTCACAATCGCAAAAGTAATGAGAATTGAAACATGAGTATCACTGAGTATGTTAACTACTAGGAAACTTAGGACCGAGTGAGTATATAGTATGCCCTATCTCAAAGAATTCCAAGACGAAGGCGAAACAACAGAAGGACACGTGGAGACAATGCTACTAAATAGATAAGCTGAGAACAACTATCATGTTGTCAATTAATTCTTTTTTTTTTTTTTTTTAATGTTGTCAATTACTTCTTGTCTCAAGTTAAAGTATTCTCGGGCAACTAACTCATACATAAACACTAAATGCTTCAACCAATCAAAAGCTGGACAACTAGAAATTATTTACTAAGCAAATCTTTAATAAAATTTAACAAAATTTGTCACAGAATTCGTAATCCACCTAAAGTGAACAAGAGAAAAGATAGTTGCGGAGTGAATTTTACCTCGACGGACGTATATGATTAGGCGATAATACTGCAGTGAGAGCTTTCAATATTTTGTGTTGGATCTTGTCCGGTGGCTATAAAAATTGCAGAGACAATATTGGCAGCATGTGCATTGAAACCACCAAGAGCTCTAGCAACGGCAGAGCCAGCGAGATTCTTGAGCATGTTAAGTTCAACAAGGGAAGCTACTGTAGTTTTCAATACCTTTGTCACCACTCCAGTAATGATAGCTTCATAGACGACTGATTTTCCACGCCCTTCAACCCAATTAACTGCAGTTGGTTTTTTATCGAAAAAAAAGTTTCCTGAACCAAGAAAGTCCAACTACATTAAATACAACATCAAAAAATCGACACTGAACATTTAATTCAATTGCCATCATAAAACACGATCTATGAAAATGAATCAGAAGTTCAAACATATCATTTGGATTGAGGGATTTGGATTTATTGAAAAACCGGAGATTTTCTTTTAAAAATTTTAATTTGAAAGAGCTGCACAAAAGGTTACAAGTCCATACAAAATCTAAATGATCCTAGTGCTCTGGATTTGTTATTGTGGATATGAAATACTTAGCTACAAATCCCTTGATCCAAATATTTTAAAAACAATAGGGGATACAATTTAATCACGCAGTTTACGGAGCATCAATGATCAAACAAGGTACATTTCATGACACGGAGAGAACAATAAATAACACAGATCTGAAACCTAAATGCAAAAAATTGGGGAAAAACCACCAATTAAGTATTTCATAACTAAATAAAATTAAACAAAATTCATCACGGAATTCGTAATCCACCTATAGAGATCGATTGAACAGAGGGTCGTGGAGTGAGTTTTACCTTGACGGACGTATATGATTAGGCTACTCTCCCCCTTAACCTCTCTACTGAAATTTAGAAATGGTGGTGAGAGTGAGAGAATCGAGGAATGTGAAACTATTTATAATGGGGGAGGGGGGAGGAGAGATGTTTATAAGCTATGGATGAATGCATAGTAATCTTGGTGGTCCAGCTAATAAATTTTTGAATGTTAAATGAGAATTCACATTATTGCCCTTCTGATGAACAATAATACCACATGCTTGGAACCCTTTGCAGGAAACGATGTACTATATTGCGGAGCACAAGAATATTCAGGGGCCGGCCCTAGACTGAAAAGAGGCAAAAACTAAAATCTGGACTTATATAGTAAAAAATTTATTTTAGGTAAAATTATTTGCCATTCTTTTTTAAATGCGAGAATACTGTTAATTCTTCATATTCTAGTAATTTAGTATAAATTATTTCCTATAAATAAAATAATCAATTCAATTACTATTTTTGTGGTATAGTTAATCGTAAATAAGCTTTTATCAGTTTAAATTTTTAATACTTATTTCAAATGGTATGTTTTGAACAACTATTATAAGTATAGTAAATATTATTTGATCGTAAGTAAGTTTGAACGATCGTTATATGTACAGTAAATATTATTCAACATCAAATGTAAGTGTTTGGAATCGGATATGTTTATATCAAACTTGTATATCTAATATTAACTTATGTTTTTATAAATTTAATACAATGTTCTTTTCATTTAAAGACTGTAAAGACGTTACATCTACTAATTATTTGTCTTATTTTCGTAAATGCAAAAATACTGTTAAATCTTCATATTTTTTCTAATATAAATTTTTTTCTATAATAAAATGATCAATTCAATTCCTATTTTGTGATATAGTTGATCGTACGGATGGAAGTTGTAGGTGCAGGCTCCATTATCAGACAGAGCTTTTAGCTCTATGGGATGGCCTTAAATTTGCATGGGAGAAAAGGATTCGCAATCTTGTGGTGGAATTAGAGGTGGATTCTTCGGAGAAAGTGACGGCTGGGTCGCAAAGGGGGTGCTGTGCGGCCGTGGTAGTAGACAAAAAAGAGGAGGAGTCGCGGCAGCTAGGACGATTTTTGGTGATATGAAATTAGGGCATATTGTCGTGGCTTGAGATCTCGTGGAGAGAGAAAGATTTGGATCGGGTAGTTGAAGAAAGAAAGGAAAGAGACAGCTTACCTATTAATGAAATTTCAACCGAAAAATTTCGTTGAAATTTTGAAAATTTTCGACTGATTTCAAAATCTGTCAAAAATTTCTGAAATTTCGAAGGAAAATTTTCTGTTGAAAATGTGAAAAAATTCGACGGAATGTAAATCCGTTAAAATTTTGACGGGTTTTTCAACGGATTTTTTATCTGTCGAAATTTTACACTCAATTTCAACATATTTAAACCAGTTGAAATAATCCTTTTAAATCTCTATTTATTCTAGTAGTGGCTTTTAGTTTTATGGGATGGCCTTTAATTTGCATGGGAGAAAAGGATTCGCAATCTTGTGGTGGAAATTGACTCTGAAGTAATTTACCATCTTATCAACTAGACTGACACACTCAATGAATTACATTTTTTAGGACTGCAGGAATTTGATTGCTAAACCATGGAATGTGGTCTTTCGACATATTTGAAGATCTGCTAATTCGATGTCCAAACTTGGTCATGATTTGGGTGAAGGTTTGCATTGGTTTCAAGAGCCATCAGACGTTCTTCGAGCACTTTTAGAGTTATAGCCACTGTTCTGCCTCCTTTTTGGATAAAAAAAAAGAAAAGTTTCTATCAGTTTAAGTTTTGAAAATTTCTTTCAGCGGATATGTTTTGAACAGCCGTTATAACTATAGTAAATATTATTTGATCGTACAAGTGTTTAACAACTGTTATAAGTATGGTAAATATTATTCAACATCGAATATATGTTTGGAATCGGATATGTTTATATGAAACTTATAAATCTAATATTAATTTATGTTTTAGAGAATTTTTAAAATTAATACAATGTTCTTTTCATTTGAAGACTTTAATGTCATAACATCTATTAAAAATTCAAAAATATTTGTGTAATTCTTAAGTATATCAAAAAAAGATTATTTCGAGTAAAGTAATTCTTCTTGCTTTCGCAAATGCAAAAATAATGTTAGATCTTCATATTTTAGATTTTATAATATAAATTTTTTTCTATAATTAAGTGATCAATTCGATTACTATTTTTGTGATATAGTTGATCGTAAATAAGTTTTTATCAGTTTATGTTTTGAAAACTTCTTTCAACGGGCACAACCGTTATAAGAATAGTTTGTTTTTGCATTTATGTTTCTCGTGAATTTATATCACATTTACATTAAATTTCTATTTAATTGAAATTTGTAAGTATTTTAATCTTACATCGAATTTGTCATTTGTGTCATACTTTCACTTATTTATATCTATATCTATCCGGAAAATTCTTGCCCAAGCCTGGCTTGGCCAAACCCATTCAACCACCAAACAAGTGTATTGCACTTGCTTTGTGATTGGTCACTTTCATGGAATTTACATCCAATCCCAAAGCAAGTGTATTACACTTACCATGTAATTAGTTTAGGTTCGGCCAAACCCGGTCTGGGTAAGAATTTCCCTATCTATCCATATCCATCATAATATTAAAAGTATGAATAATTTAGATTTTTTTTTTGTGAAGACAAAAATGTCCTTATTCAAGTTTTAAACTATATTAATAAAATATAATCAGCCATGAATTTTTCTAAAATTTTCTCATCAATGATTTGGTAGGAAAATTTTTTAAGAAAATTTGTGACTTCATTTTCTTCTAACTAATAGGGGTTCACATGGTACGGTTCTGCGGTATTTTTAATAAAATTTGTACCGTACCAATTACTGCGATTTTTAAAAACTCAAAACCAAACTAGAGTTTTATGAACTATACCAACAAACTCGGTTTTGTGCGGTTCCGGTACGGTACGGTACGATTTTGCTGTTTTTTCGAACAAACTTTTTCGTGCAATTTTTCATATATAATTGATCACATAGTTGACAATTATATAAGAAATTAATAATGTAATATCTTATAAACTATTTTTTTACATTAAATAGAGCATTGGAAAAGAAATGTTCACAAATTTGACGATATACTTCGACCTAATTGAATAAAATTAATTGATTAATTATTTAATCAATGTTTTTATTATGTGAAGAAACTTATTATTTTGTATTTGTTGTCTAGAATTTTTGCATTTTAAGTTTTCAACATATAACAAATTTAATTTGTGATAAATTTGAGCATATCTTTTTTTAATTGAACGATTAGCAATGTAGTAATTATAAACTATGATGGACTATAATATAATTTATAAATAATATAGTATTCAATAATATTTGAATTATAAATTTATAAAATTTAGTTGTAAATTAAAAAAAAAATAGTTAATTCATGTTTCTTTTAAAGCTACGAGAGGTTATTGGTAATCTTTTAAAATGATTAGCAAAGAAAATGGGTTATACATAGGATTAGCATAAAAGGGGTTATTTGCAAATTACCCCTTTGTCTTAGTTCTAATTTGCAAACACACCCCCGTGTTGTTTAGCAAATACCTACTTGTAGTCATAAAAATTTACCAATGCACCTTCTAGCACATTTAAAATTAAATGAATACGCAATTATACATGTATAAAATGTGGAATTTATTATGCTAGTTCAATATTTCATAATATTGAGTTGGGAGATCAATTATATTTTACTTTCAAGAAACAAAAATGATAATGTATTTTAGTGTTATAATAAATAAAATATATGATTTCATTGTTTCTTCCGAAAAACACGTGAAGGTTGTTTTAAAAGATAAAATGAAACACCAATCACGATTATTTACATATACATGGCTTTCAGTGAATAGTGGTCTTATTGCTATATTTTATGAAAAGAAAGAGGTATTTGCAAATATGAATAATACATGGCTGTATTAGTCTATTAGAACTAACATAAGGGTGTATCTGCAAATTACCTGCATAAATGTCATATCAATAAAGAGAAAGAACACTACAACAACATAACTAAAAACAAAAACATAGTTACCTGCAAACTTCCGGTAAGAAGCACTGGCTTCAAAGAATCGTACATTCCAAAGTAGAGAACACAGTACACAATGATTCCAACACATGATATATTAAATGCACGATATAGTCCAGCAACACCATCAGATGTTAGAGTCTTCCTATATACATCAAATAAGACATTGAACTGCCAACCTTATTTGCCGCTTTGACATCATTTGCCAATCGCATACGAGCATAATCCAAAGAATAAACAAAGAAAAGGGAGGAAGCACCAGCTGCACCTCCTGAAGCCAAGTTTCCAGCGAACCATTTCCAGTAACCATCTCTATCTTTTTTGAAGACTATAGCAAACCATGCTTGCAAAGGCTATAGCAACCGAATCCGGGGCTAATTTTATCAATATCTCACATCCTACTATTCTTTCAAAGGTTAGTAATGCATTAAAATTACTTAAACTCGAACATGTTATTTATTGAATTACCCCTGCATCGAATTTAAAAAAATAATCTTATCGCAGTGGTACGGGGGGCTGAAAAATATGTTAAGGCAATTTTTTCATTGGTCAGGAAAATTGCTCCAAGTGTCATATTTATTGATGAGGTCGCTTTTAAAATATAATTTTAAATTTTTTACAATCTTGTGTCTTTTTTTTTCCTCTAATTAAATTTTTGTTCAAAAGGTTGATAACTCTTTAGGAATACGTAGAGAATCAGAACACGAAGTGACGCGGAGAGTAAAAAATGAGTTTATGATGAACTGAGACGGATTACGTACAAATAAAAGTGAACGGGTTTTAGTACTAGCTGCTACAAATTGTCCTTTTGACCTTGAAGAAGCAGTTATTAGAAGAATGCTGAGGAGGTGTAGAACTTTATTTTATTTGTATAATTTCCAGAAACATATATATAGTACGTCACTCATCGCCGAGGAGGTGTAGAACTTTATTTTATTTGTATAATTTCCTGAAACATATATATAGTATGTCACTCATCGCCGGCATTCTTCTATAACTAAATTTCTTATTATATATGTTTCTGGAAATTAAAGAAATGAAATAAATTTCTACACCTCCTCGGTATTCTTCTAATAAATGCTTCATCAAGGTCAAAATGGTGACTCGAAGTAGCTAGTACTTAAACCTATTAACTATCATTTGTACGTAATCCATCCTAGTTCATCATAAACTCATTTATTACCCTCCATGACACTTCGTGTTCTTATTCTCTACATATTCCAAATAAGCTATCGACCTTTTGAACAAAAATTAATTAGAGGGAAAAAAACACAAGATTGTGTACAAAATTCAAAATTATATTATAATAAACGACCTCATCAATGAATATGATACATGAAGCAATATTTCTGGCCAATGAAAAAACTGCCTTCACATATTTTTCAGGCTCCCCGTACCATTGCGATAAGATTATTTTTTAAATTCAATGTAGGGGTAATTCAGTTAATAACATGTTTGAGGTTAAGTAGTTTTAATGTATTACTAACCCTTGAAAGAATAGTGGGATGTGAGATATTGATAAATTTACACCGGATTCGGTTACTATAGCCTTTGCAAGCATGGTTTTCCCTGTGTCGGGTAGACCAAATAAAAGTATTCCCTTGCAAGGCTAGATGGAGAAAAGGTTTTATTAGAATTTCATTTTGCACATTGCTATACTATATCCATGGAATCTTATCTCAATTTTTATTCTTAGCAAAGGTACCTATATTAATCAATTTAGTTTTTTTGAAAAGACATTGGAAGATACTTATTTTTATGCCATGTCATGTAAGTAATTATTTGCTCAAACTACAATATTTCTAAATATACACGTCTTAATCAAGTTTACAACACTTTTAAATTGTCGAAGAAGTTGTCTTATCAAAATTTTCACAATCGCAAAAGTAATGAGAATTGAAACATGAGTATCACTGAGTATGTTAACTACTAGGAAACTTAGGACCGAGTGAGTATATAGTATGCCCTATCTCAAAGAATTCCAAGACGAAGGCGAAACAACAGAAGGACACGTGGAGACAATGCTACTAAATAGATAAGCTGAGAACAACTATCATGTTGTCAATTAATTCTTTTTTTTTTTTTTTTTAATGTTGTCAATTACTTCTTGTCTCAAGTTAAAGTATTCTCGGGCAACTAACTCATACATAAACACTAAATGCTTCAACCAATCAAAAGCTGGACAACTAGAAATTATTTACTAAGCAAATCTTTAATAAAATTTAACAAAATTTGTCACAGAATTCGTAATCCACCTAAAGTGAACAAGAGAAAAGATAGTTGCGGAGTGAATTTTACCTCGACGGACGTATATGATTAGGCGATAATACTGCAGTGAGAGCTTTCAATATTTTGTGTTGGATCTTGTCCGGTGGCTATAAAAATTGCAGAGACAATATTGGCAGCATGTGCATTGAAACCACCAAGAGCTCTAGCAACGGCAGAGCCAGCGAGATTCTTGAGCATGTTAAGTTCAACAAGGGAAGCTACTGTAGTTTTCAATACCTTTGTCACCACTCCAGTAATGATAGCTTCATAGACGACTGATTTTCCACGCCCTTCAACCCAATTAACTGCAGTTGGTTTTTTATCGAAAAAAAAGTTTCCTGAACCAAGAAAGTCCAACTACATTAAATACAACATCAAAAAATCGATAATGAACATTTAATTCAATTTCCATCATAAAACACAATCTATAAAAATGAATCAGAAGTTCAAACATATCATTTGGATTGAGGGATTTGGATTTATAGAAAAACCGGAGATTTTGTTTTAAAAATTTTAATTAGAAAGAGCTGCCCAAAAGTTTACAAGTCCATACAAAATCTAAATGATCCAAGTGCTCTGGATTTGTTATTGTGGATTTGAGATACTTAGCTACAAATCCCTTGATCCGAATAATTTAAAAACAATAGGGGATTGTTGGTCCCAAGTGGTCAGAAGAGGTTTAGAGGGGGGGGGGGGGGTGAATAAACCTCTTTAAAAATTTTCTTCAAATTTAACTTTAAAACTTTCACTCTAACTGAACAGACTAAGTTGATCAGATTAGTTAGTTACAGTTCTGTTCGCGAACAAATCTTTGAACAGCCTTGTTGACCACTCGTCTGATTGTTACTTAGCTGATTTTGCTAAAATCAGTTTTAATACTTAGAGTACTTGCAGCGGATTTTCAAAGTGTTTTTCACAAGTAATCTTAGTAGTTTGAAAAATGTTTCCCCAGTTTTATAAACTCCTTTAAATCCTTTTTCAAACAGTTAAGTTAATGTGTTTTATGCAAACTGAAAATATGCAAGTAAAAAGCAAATAAAAACACAAGCAATTTTTATAGTGGTTATATGGATTTGAATATCCTTTAGTCCACTCTTCCAAGTCACACAGATCTTGGGTTATACTATAATCACAAAGTTTACAGTATACTCTGCTTGCGCCAATCAACAAATGAAACGGCCACAAGTGCGCAGTAAGAAATCACAAAGAAATCCTACTTCTCTGAAGTAATATCACTCACTTAGACGGATATCTACTTCTCACAACACTCTTGATTACAAAATCACTCAGAAGATGTATTTTTCTTGATTCTTCAACTCTGCTTTCGTCAACAAATGACTCAGCTGATGAGTGAGCTGTTCTTGAGACTTAAAGAATTTTGCTTCGGAAATTTCTCTCAGGAAGTGTGTTGCTTGTTTCTTCTTCGTCTCTTTCAGCTATTTATACTTGAGGATTGAAAAATGTCCGTTGAAGAGAGACAAGATTCAAATTCATCGAGTACTGGTCCTTAAAATCCGCGAACGGCTCTTTTGCAGTCTGTCCGTACTATGAACAGTACTATTCTGCAGACAGCATTAAATGCACCCAGCTGATGCGAAGCATTTCTTCAATCATTTGTCTTTAATAACCTTGTACTTCAGCATTTATTACTCCAAGGGGCATTTATTACCGTTGGGGACACTTCATGATCCTTTCCACTTGGCTGACGGAACTACAAGTCTGATGGTGTACTCGGCTGATCTCAAACTTGAACAAATCTGATTTGAGTCGGCTGATCTTCATCAGTCTGATAACTTTCCTTTCAGCAGATCAGAAGTCTTGGACCTTGAAATTTGACTCTTCTGATGTCTTCATTACTTAGTCAAAAATTCTTCTAAGGGATCATCAGCTAAGTTACTCCATACTTAGCCAATCTTGAAGTTTTGGAATCTTTCAAAACCTCCCTTTACAAATTGTCTTCAGTGCCTTCATCTTCATCCTTATCCAACAATTTCCCCCTTTTTGATGATGACAAAACTTCAGCTAAGTACCTGTTAAATACCTAAGCTAAAGAATGTAATCCTCAAAATTTTTTGAGATAGAAAAAGTTTATTGGATTGAACTTGACTTTTCATTAATGTTGAAAAAGAATTACAAGGTACAAGTTCATCAGATGAGATTTCTGAAGAATAGATAGAAGTGAACTGATTACAAGGATTTTACAATTTCTAACTGTCAGCTTCTTCATCTGATCCTTCAAGCACTTCTTCATATTCATAAGATGACTCTTCGTCATCTTCTTCATCATCAGCTTCTTCTTCCAAGATTGCTTTGGCAGCTTCCATCTTCTCTTTGAGTTGCTGTTCTTTGATCAGCTCCATTGCTTTCTTGGCAGATTCAGTGTTCTTGTACTTGGTAGTTTCTTTTTCAATCTTTTCTTCTTCTTCTACCTTTCCAAGTTTTTCAGTCTTGTCAGCAGTGTCTTCAGTTTCCTTGGCTTCAATAGTTGCAGCAGCAGTTTCCTTAGCTGGTTCTCCTTCTATATCTTCCCCCTTTTTGTCATCATCAGAATTGATGACATTTGAAGGTGTAACAGTAGGGTTGAGCGCAACTGTTGGAATCTTCACTTCAGCACATAGAGCTTTCAGATTCTGATTGATAACATCATGACTGGCTGTAAGATGATGGATATCAGTGCTGATGATGTCAGTCTTGTCATTGAAGTAGTCAATATTCAGGTTTACAGTTGCAATTTCATCTTGGATTGCTTGTGCAGCAGTTGACATTTCACGCAACATTCCTAAATTGATTTCCTTCTCCTCTTCACTGACTTTAATGAAGGTTGCAGTTAAGTCTGCTATTTTGTGCTCAGCTGTCTGTAAAGCAGTATGAAGGTGGTTGACATCACCCTTCACATCTTCAACATTCTTGTTCAGGTCTCTCAAGCTGTGCACTAACTGCAAGGAATGATCTTGAGGAATAGGAATACTTGTGATTTCAGTCTTGATGATCTTTTCAGTAGACTGTTGCACAGTTTCCAGTTGAAGTTTGTTTGATTCTGCCAATTCTGTCTTGAGCTCATTCTTCAACTCCTCCTTGACCTTCATCAGCTGTTGATTATGCTTTTCTTCCAGTTCCTTTACTGAATTTTCCATCAGCATCTGGAAGGCTTCCATCAGTGATGAATGTTGATCAGCTGATGAAGCAGAAGCATCAGCAGCAGCTTCCTTCTCTTCAGTCGCCTGTTGAACAGGGACTTCTTCCATATCAGTCATCTGATGATCTTCAGAAGTCTTAGCTTGCCATTCAATAGCTAAGGACTTATCAGCATTCTTGTGTTCGTCAGTGACATCATCATAGACCAGGTTGGTGATAGTGCCATCATCATTGAAGCAAGTAGTTTGTCTGATCTGCCTCACAATGATCCAGGGGTTAACGAAAGCATTATTCCCTTTTGGCACTTCATAGAACGGTTGCACTTCCTTGCCAAATATTATTTGCTGAATGCTTGGAAGTAGTGGCAAGTCACTTGAACAACCTTGCTGATACTTTGACCTTTTTGCCCATCTCTTCAAGGCGGTCATAACAGCAAATTTAATTGCCCTTTCTTCAGCATCTTCAGATTTCTTCTTCTTATCAGGCAGGGTGCTTTGAATCTTCTTGGCCTCCTCCAATGCAAAGCCTTTTGCATAACTATGCATGACATCTCTTACATAGCTGGGATCTAGGGCCTTTTGAATGGAGTTTGTTTTCAGCCAAGTCAGAACCCAACGTTCTTCATCAGCTAACTCCTTCATGTTTTGAAGTTCTGTTATTGACTTATTCAACCTGTTGTCTCTCCAACTGATATACCTTGGTTTCTCTTGGTTGAACAGAGTCCTCAACATGAGCTTTTGATCATAGTATGCCAAGGACTTCTCAAACTTCTTGAAGAGCTCCTTATCAGCATACACTATCTCAAAGGCTTTTCTGACTTCAAATTTGTCCTTTGACTTGACCTTGGGAGCAGGCAGTAAAATCTTTTTCTTATCTTCTTCATCCTTGCTCTCTCCAATCTTGATGCCACCTCCATGGACAGGTCCATAGGCATCAACTTTTCTCATTTCAATCACCATGGCCAGTTCAGCATCTTCAGCAGCTTTTCTTTCTGCCTCAGACATGTGCCTCCTGGCTTCATCCTTAGCTTCTTGAGCTTTGCTTAGCTCAAGTGCTTTCTTTTCCTCAGCTTCATCCAGCTTCCTCTGTTCAGCCTCCTCCCTTGCTTTCTTGTCAGCTTTGGAAACTTTCTTTTTCCTTAGCACTATTTTTCTTTTGCCTTTATCAGCAGGGGCTGGTCCAGCAGATGATATAGGATCAGCAGCTATAGGATGGATGATTTGGACATCTGGATCTTCTTGAGGTTGAGCAGCCTCAATAGTTAATGTGACTTGACTTGGCTGTTGCTCATCAGCTTTGTCAGTCGCAATAGTCTCAACTGTTTCAGCAGGCCTTTCAGCAGCTTCAGGGTCTTCCCTAGCTACATTTTCCAGTTCGGTAGGTTTTTCAATAAAGGTCATCTGCTTTCTAGCAGACTTCTTTGTTCTTCCCTCACGATAAGCAGTTGTAGCTGTATCTCTCTGTTGACTTCTTGTTCTTTGAGAGATACCTTCAGCAGGCCTTTCTGCTGATGGAGTTCGTGATGGTGATGCAGGGGATCCAGTCCTTACATCAGCAATTATGTTATCAATAATTTTAGTGGCTTCAGCAGCAGAAGTCACTTTCTCCACCTTCTTAGGAACCTTTTCCTTAGGCTTATCAGCAGCCTTCTTCTTTCTAGACTCAACAGCTAAATCAGCAGTTTTTACCAGTTTCCTTTGCCTTTTGGCAGGAACCTCTTTTGGTTCCTCATCAGCTTCTTCAGGCTCATCATCCTTCCTCTTTTGAACAGCCAGGTATTTGTTCATGGCTTTGGATTTGTGAATTTCTTTGCCATTCTTCATAGTGCATCCCAGATGAGACAATAGGTAGCTGAGAGTTATCCTGTGGTTTGTGTGAGGTTCTTTTCCTTTCATTACTTCAAGGAACTCAGCAAAGATGTACCAGATGATCATGGACCAGTTGACTTCCAATCCATAATAAATAGCAGCCATGATGCTGAATCTCTTCATTGTAACAGCATCAAGGGAGAAGGTGCAGTTTTCCATAGTTTTGCCACGATATCAGCCATCCGCTGATACTTGTCCTTCAGCTGTCTCTTCCTGATATTCCCAGACAATATCTCCCCTTCCTTGGCGCAGATCGCCCAAAACTCTTGGTATTTTGCTTCAGTTAACACAGTGACATCATGACGTCCACTGTTACGAAGCCCAAACTGTTCGTGGAGAACGGCAGGAGTGATGACAACAGATTTGTCACCAACTGTAGCAGTAATTTCCAACTTCTCGAAATCAACTTTGGCCGTACTGTAGTATTCCATAACCTGGTCAGTCCAGATTACTCCTTCATGATACTCCAAGAAGTTCACCAAAGTTGCAGATTTGAACTTCTCCAGAAGCTCCTTCATCAGTTGTGTGCCAGTTTGGTAGTAGGAATCATATACTAGGTACATGCCTTCAGCAGCCATTATAGATCTGTAGAAATTAGAGAGAAAAGCGAAGAGATTTTGCAGGAAAATTGCTCAATTCTCACAAGTACTTTTGAAAGTTTAGGGTTCGTAAAGAGCTACTCGACTGATCAGACAAGGATTTATAGAGTTGGGATATTTCGGTTTCCGTGATATCTGCCAACCGTTAGATCCGTTTTTCTGTCAGTGCTGATCGTGCGGCGTCAGTTACGACCTTTCAAATTCAAAAGATATTTAATGAAGAGCGGGAATATGTACCGCCCAACAGTTACTTATAAAAGCGTGTTTTGAATAAACGTTTTAAATAGTTCGCTTTTATTTAAGTAATCAGATGAGTATAATAAATACTTATCTGATGGACTACTGTCCTGATGACAATGCTGTTATCAGATAATGCCAATAGCTGATAACCTTCCTCAGCTGTTTGTCAATCCAGCCAGATAAAATACTTTTGTTCTTCGATAGTTGAGTCTTCTGTTGAAAACATAACTTCAACTAACTGTCATTAACAAATTTCATCTTTAATTCAGAAGTACCGCTAGTCTTACACGTTCCCCCTGAGTTTAAGAATTCATAAGTTAACTAGTCTGTTGAAAGTTAATCCTTGAAGATAAGTATGATGAGTAAGCTGTTGAACTCTAGTCTTCTGATGAGTTCCCCCTCAGCTTATGCATCTAATTTTAATAATCCCAGTTCAGCTCTTAGAGTTGAAAACCTTGTCTCACTTAGAGGTTTTGTGAAGATGTCAGCAATCTTATTTTCAGTAAACACATATTCTATCATGACATTTCCTTTCTCCACGTGATCTCTAATAAAATGATGTTTGATCTCAATATGTTTAGTCCTTGAAAGACTTGTAGTATTCTGAGTGAGACTGATTGCACTTGTATTGTCACAGTAGATTGGTATTCCACTGATTTTGATATTGTAGTCTTCAAGTTGATGCTTCAACCATAAGATTTGTGCACAGCATGCTCCAGCAGCTATATATTCAGCTTCAGCAGTAGATATGGATACTGAAGTCTGTTTCTTACTTATCCATGAGATCAGACGACTACCTAAGAACTGACAGGCACCTGTTGTGCTTTTTCTGTCAATCTTGCAGCCTGCAATGTCAGAATCTGAATATCCAATTAGCTCAAATCCAGACTCTCTAGGGTACCACAATCCCAATTCTTGAGTGCCCTTAACATATTTCAATATTCTCTTGGCAGCTAAGAGATGAGATTCTTTGGGATTTGATTGGAATCTTGCACAGACCCCAACAGAGTACATGATATCAGGTCTGCTGGCTGTTAGATATAACAGTGACCCAATAATGCCTCTGTATTTGGTTATGTCTACTGATTTGCCATCTTCATCTTTATCCAAACGAAGACTTGTAGACATTGGAATTGTAGCAGTAGAGCTGGTTTCCATACCAAATTTCTTGAACAGATCCTTTGTGTATTTTGCTTGGCTGATGAAGATTCCATCAAGCAACTATCTAACTTGCAAACCAAGAAAATAGTTAAGTTCTCCCATCATGCTCATTTCAAACTTGTTCAGCATCAGCTTTGAGAACTTATCACACATCTGTTGATTAGTTGAACCAAAAATAATATCGTCCACATAAATTTGCACAAGCAAAATATGTTCTTCCCATTCAATAGTGAACAAGGTCTTGTCAACTTTACCTTTTCGAAATCCTTTAATTAAAAGAAAATCAGATAAAGTGTCATACCATGCTCTTGGAGCCTGTTTCAGTCCATAAAGAGCTTTCTTCATACGATATACTTTGTCCTCTTCTTGATAAGCTTCAAATCCAGGAGGTTGTTCAACATAAACTTCTTCTTGCAATTCTCCATTGAGAAAAGCTGATTTCACATCCATCTGATAGACTGTGAAATTCTTGTGAGCAGCGTAGGCAAGAAAGAGTCTGATCGCCTCTAGTCTTGCTACTGGTGCAAATGTTTCATCAAAGTCAATGCCTTCTTCTTGGCAGTAACCTTTGGCCACTAATCTTGCTTTGTTTCTGGTGACTTCACCATCTTCATTCATTTTATTTCTGAATACCCACTTAGTGCCAATGACTCTTTGATGACTTGGTCTAGGAACTAAGTACCAGACTTCATTCCTTTCAAATTGATTTAGCTCCTCCTGCATAGCTTCAATCCAGTTGGAGTCACTAAGAGCTTCTTCAATCTGTTTAGGCTCAATTTGAGATAGAAAACTAGCAAACATAACATCTTGTGCAGCAGCTCTTCTTGTTTTCACTCTGTCTAAAGGATCACCAATCACTAATTCTGGTGGGTGATTTCTGAGCCATCTGAGATCAGGTTGCAAATCATAATGTTGTCCTTTGTCTTGATCTTGCAACACTACTGTTGGAGATACAGTAGTAGTCTGTTGAACATTTGTTGTCTGTTGAACAGTCTCTGGTCTATCAGCTGTTTGCAACTCGTCTGTTAGACAATCAGCTCTGTGATTTTGAACAGCACTTGAGTTATCAGCTGAGTTGAGATCAGGTAGTATGATGGGAACATATTCTTCATTCTTTCCAACATTCATCTTCTGTAAATCAGTAGACAGATTTTGATTAACATTTTGATTCTTTTCAGAAGATTGACTTGGCTCATCAAATACTACATGAATGGATTCTTCTATTAGTAATGTTCTTTTATTAAAGACTCTATAAGCTTTACTAATAGTTGAGTATCCTACAAAGACAGCTTCATCAGCCTTTTCTGCAAATGCAGTAAGGTGATTTTTACCATTATTTAAAACATAGCATTTACAACCAAATATCTTAAAGTAATGAATGTTTGGCTTCCTGTTGTTCCAAACTTCATATGGAGTCTTGTTTTGGTGCTTGTTGATCATGCATCTGTTTTGGGTAAAACATGCTGTATTCGTTGCTTCTGCCCAAAATCTTTGTGGCAGCTTAGCTTCAGCTATCATAGTTCTGACAGCTTCCTTCAGTGATTTGTTTCTCCTTTCAGCAACACCATTCTGTTGAGGGGTTCTAGCAGCTGAATACTCATGATGTATTCCTTTGATGTTACAATACTCTTCAACAGTAGAGTTTGTGAACTCTGTCCCTCTATCTGATCTGATCTTCAATATTTTGATACTCTTCTCATTTTGGATCAGTTCCATCAGATTGGTAAGATGTTCCTTGGTTTCACTTTTCTTCTTCATGAAAATCACCCAAGTAAATCTTGAATAATCATCCACAACAGCTAGGCAGTATTTCTTTCCACCGTTGCTGACTGGATCAATGGGTCCAAATAAGTCCATGTGTAGCAGCTCCAATATTCTTCCAGAAGATTGATGCTTCTTGCTTTTGAACGATGACTTGATTTGTTTACCCTTCTGACAGGCGTCACAGAGCTTATCTTTGCTCATGACTGTTTTAGGAATCCCTTCTACCAAATCATTCTTGATTAATCTGTTGATGGTCTTGAAGTTTAAATGATTCATTCTTTTGTGCCACAGCCAACTAACTTCACTTGGAGTTGATGCCACCAAACAAACGTTTGAATTCTTGTCAGCAGAATTCCAGTCAACTATGTAGATATTTCCTTGTCGTCTTCCAGATAAAATTACCTTCTTTGTACCAATATGTTCAACATAGCACTTATCTGTTGAGAAGATAACTGAATATCATTTGTCACAAAATTGACTTATGCTCAGCAGATTATATTTGAGGCCTTTGACATATGAGACGTCAGATATCTCTATGTTCCCTCTGATTAACCTTCATTTAGCTTTAATCTTGCCTTCTTTGCTGTCCCCAAAAGTAACTTTTGGACCATCCACAGCAACTGCATCAGTCAGCTCATGTATGTTTCCACACATGTATCTTGAACATCCACTGTCCAAGTACCAAATCTTCTCTACTTTACTCCTACTCCTAATCCTAACCTACAAAACAAAAATAAAATTGTTTTAGGTACCCTTATTGAGAGGGTCCTGAAGGATTAGTTCCACCTTTGACAACCCAAGATGTTGAAGTCTTAGGCTTCTTAGGTTTCTGAGTTTTCACAGGAGCATGAACAGCTTTATTTTCATCATAGTTATCAGATAAGTCCTGTTGATGATCAGTAGGATAAGAATAGTGTTCATAAGCAGGGTAAGGTGCATGATAAGCAGGATATGCATGCATTGGATGAGCAGGATAAGGTGCATAGTAACTAGGAAATTGAGGTGCATGATACATAGGATGATATGCAGCAGGTTGCACATAATATGACTCATTTCCATACCAAGCATTTTGATTTTTCTTGTTCTTATGCTTCTTTGGTTTACTTACAGCTTGCTCATTGACAGACGACTTAGTTTTCTCACTAGTCTGATTAGTCTTAACCTTATCAGAAGACTTCCTAGGACTCTTCTGTTTGGGTTTACTAGTCTGTTTTTCTACACTAGGCACTTTGCTCTTTTTAGCCTTAGGAGATTTCTTCTCCTTTACCACTTTCTCAGATGAGGTAGGTTTAGAAGTTTGAACATACAGAATGACCTTACTATTGTCAGCAGAGATGAATTTTTCAGTATGATTCAATTCTAATTTATCCTTTTCTAAAGGTGTCTCCTGTTTACTAGATGTAGGCATGGATGCAACAGTTGACTTATCATGAGACTCGATAATTTTCTCAAGTTCCATGATTTTTCCTTTATAGACCTCACATTCAGCTTTCAGAGATTCATGCTCTTGCTCAAGCTGTTTATACTCAGCTGATTCTTTAGGCTTTTCAGCTTTAAGTTTCAGTGAGTTATTTTGCTCTTTTAGCAAGCTCATCTCTTCCTTAAGCTTAACAAATTCTCCAGCAATAGTAGTGTTATTCAACATCATTTGCTCTAGAGAATCAAATAGTTCATTATTTTGAGGAGTTACCTCATCCTCTGAGTCATCAGATTCCTTAGCCATCAGGCAGAGGAGAGCAGGTTTTTCTTCATCAGACGATTCTTCATCAGACGTGTCTGAATCTGAATCAGATGAGTAGACAGCAGCTAGCTTTTTTGCTTCAGCTACCATTGCTTTCCCTCTTTGATGCTTTCTTTCCTTTCTGATTCTCTTCTCTTCCTCAGTGTATTTCTCTGCTTTTGGATATGGGCAATCTCTGATGAAATGTCCCAATTTCCTGCAGTTATAACACATTAGTTTTGCTTTATAATCATCTTTCTCTTGAGAAGAAGAGTTAGGTTTAGAAGTAGAAGCAGCATGATTGTATTTGTTTTTCATTTTTCTCTTATAGAACTTCTTGAAGTTGTTCATCAATAAGGCTACATCTCCAGCAGTGTACTCCTTTTTGTTGAGTAGTGATGATTCATCAGATGAGTCCACATCTTGGCTTCTATGTGCTGGTCTTCTTGGATTTTCAGCAGCAACAAGTGCAGCTGTGGGACTTGAAGTTGAGGTTTCTTCAACACCCATTCTAGGCAGTTTATACTAATAAGCCTTGAGTACGGAGAACAGCTCTGTAAGAGAGATTTTTCCCAAATCTCTTGATTCTTCCATAGCTGTCACTTTCATGTTGAACTTGGGGGGTAGGGCCTTCAGAACTCTGACAGTGATCTCCTTGTCAGTAAAGGTCTTTCCCAGCTTTAGGACTTCATTCAATGTTCTGGTAAACCTGGTATCCATCTGATCAATGGTCTCTCCAGATTTCATTTTGAAGTTGTCCAGCTTTTCCAAGGCAACACTGAGCTGATGCTCTTTGATGGCGTCGTTTCCTTCACTCATGTCACGAACCTTGTCCCACATCTCCTTTGCAGTTTTGCAATGTTTGACCTTGTCAAGTCGATCATTATCCAGGGCTTTGGTCATGATGAAACGGCCAACTTTATCCAGGTTAAACAGCTTTATTTCTTCGGCTGTCATCTCTGTCAAATCTTTTTCCACCACCAGTTCAGCTTCATCAACTATAATGGTCTTGGTGAATTTGAATGGACCTTTAATGATACATGTGTACATGTTGTCATTATAGGCTGCTAGAAAGATTTCCATTCTAATCTTCCAGTCCTCAAAGGACATACCAGCAATGTGGGGAACATGACTGATACAATCCATTTTTCAAAAAGTTTTGATTTTTCAAAAATATGCTCTTTTGAAAAAGTTTGAAAACCTTTGAAAAACACTTGGATCAAGCTCGTTGATCAGGCAGCTGATTCTAATGAACCACCCGCTCTGATACCACTTGTTGGTCCCAAGTGGTCAGAAGAGGTTTAGAGGGGGGGGGGGGTGAATAAACCTCTTTAAAAATTTTCTTCAAATTTAACTTTAAAACTTTCACTCTAACTGAACAGACTAAGCTGATCAGATTAGTTAGTTACAGTTCTGTTCGCGAACAAATCTTTGAACAGCCTTGTTGACCACTCGTCTGATTGTTACTTAGCTGATTTTGCTAAAATCAGTTTTAATACTTAGAGTACTTGCAGCGGATTTTCAAAGTGTTTTTCACAAGTAATCTTAGTAGTTTGAAAAATGTTTCCCCAGTTTTATAAACTCCTTTAAATCCTTTTTCAAACAGTTAAGTTAATGTGTTTTATGCAAACTGAAAATATGCAAGTAAAAAGCAAATAAAAACACAAGCAATTTTTATAGTGGTTATATGGATTTGAATATCCTTTAGTCCACTCTTCCAAGTCACACAGATCTTGGGTTATACTATAATCACAAAGTTTACAGTATACTCTGCTTGCGCCAATCAACAAATGAAACGGCCACAAGTGCGCAGTAAGAAATCACAAAGAAATCCTACTTCTCTGAAGTAATATCACTCACTTAGACGGATATCTACTTCTCACAACACTCTTGATTACAAAATCACTCAGAAGATGTATTTTTCTTGATTCTTCAACTCTGCTTTCGTCAACAAATGACTCAGCTGATGAGTGAGCTGTTCTTGAGACTTAAAGAATTTTGCTTCGGAAATTTCTCTCAGGAAGTGTGTTGCTTGTTTCTTCTTCGTCTCTTTCAGCTATTTATACTTGAGGATTGAAAAATGTCCGTTGAAGAGAGACAAGATTCAAATTCATCGAGTACTGGTCCTTAAAATCCGCGAACGGCTCTTTTGCAGTCTGTCCGTACTATGAACAGTACTATTCTGCAGACAGCATTAAATGCACCCAGCTGATGCGATATTTCTGAAGCAATATTTCTGGCCAATGAAAAAACTGCCTTCACATATTTTTCAGGCTCCCCATACCATTGCGATAAGATTATTTTTTAAATTCAATGTAGGGGTAATTCAGTTAATAACATGTTTGAGGTTAAGTAGTTTTGATGTATTACAAACCCTTGAAAGAATAGTGGGATGTGAGATATTGATAAATTTCTACCGGATTCGTTTTTCTATAGCCTTTGCAAGCATGGTTTTCCCTGTGTCGGGTAGACCAAATAAAAGTATTCCCTTGCAAGGCTAGATGGAGAAAAGGTTTTATTAGAATTTCATTTTGCACATTGCCATGCTATATCCCTGAAATCTTATCTCAATTTTTATTCTTAGCAAAGGTACCTATATTAATCAATGTAGTTTTTTTGAAAAGACATTAGAAGATACAGATTTTTATGCCATGTCATGTAAGTAATTATTTGCTCAAACTAGAATATTTCTAAATCTACACGTCTTAGTCAAGTTTACAACACTTTTAAATTGTCGAAGAAGTTGTCTTAACAAAATTTTCACGTTCGCAAAAGTAATGAGAATTGAAACATGAGTATCACTGAGTATGTTAACTACTAGGAAACTTAGGACCGAGTGAGTACATGGTATGTCATATCTCATAGAAATCCAAGACGAAGGCGAAACAACAGAAGGACACGTGGAGACAATGCTACTAAATAGATAAGCTGAGAACAACTATCATGTTGTCAATTAATTCTTGTCTCAAGTTAAAGTACACTCGGGCAACTAACTCATACATAAACACTAAATGCTTCAACCAATCAAAAGCTGGACAACTAGAAGTTATTTACTAAGCAAATCTTTAATAAAATTTAACATAATTCATCACAGAATTCGTAATCCACCTAAAGTGATCAAGGGAAAAGAAGGTCGCGGAGTGAATTTTACCTCGACGGACGTATATGATTAGGCGATAGTACTGCAGTGAGAGCTTTTAATATTTTGTGTTGGATCTTGTCCGGTGGCTATAAAAATTGCAGAGACAATATTGGCAGCATGTGCATTGAAACCACCAAGAGCTCCAGCAACGGCAGAGCCAGCAAGATTCTTGAGCATGTTAAGCTCTACAAGGGAAGCTACTGTAGTTTTCAATACCTTTGTCACCACTCCAGTAATGATAGCTTCATAGACGACTGCTTTTCCACGCCCTTCAACCCAATTAACCGCAGTTGGTTTTTTATCGGTACAAAAGTTTCCTGAACCAAGAAAGTCCAACTACATTAAATACAACATCAAAAAATCGATAATGAACATTTAATTCAATTTCCATCATAAAACACAATCTATAAAAATGAATCAGAAGTTCAAACATATCATTTGGATTGAGGGATTTGGATTTATAGAAAAACCGGAGATTTTGTTTTAAAAATTTTAATTAGAAAGAGCTGCCCAAAAGTTTACAAGTCCATACAAAATCTAAATGATCCAAGTGCTCTGGATTTGTTATTGTGGATTTGAGATACTTAGCTACAAATCCCTTGATCCGAATAATTTAAAAACAATAGGGGATTGTTGGTCCCAAGTGGTCAGAAGAGGTTTAGATTGGGGGGGGGGGTGAATAAACCTCTTTAAAAATTTTCTTCAAATTTAACTTTAAAACTTTCACTCTAACTGAACAGACTAAGTTGATCAGATTAGTTAGTTACAGTTCTGTTCGCGAACAAATCTTTGAACAGCCTTGTTGACCACTCGTCTGATTGTTACTTAGCTGATTTTGCTAAAATCAGTTTTAATACTTAGAGTACTTGCAGCGGATTTTCAAAGTGTTTTTCACAAGTAATCTTAGTAGTTTGAAAAATGTTTCCCCAGTTTTATAAACTCCTTTAAATCCTTTTTCAAACAGTTAAGTTAATGTGTTTTATGCAAACTGAAAATATGCAAGTAAAAAGCAAATAAAAACACAAGCAATTTTTATAGTGGTTATATGGATTTGAATATCCTTTAGTCCACTCTTCCAAGTCACACAGATCTTGGGTTATACTATAATCACAAAGTTTACAGTATACTCTGCTTGCGCCAATCAACAAATGAAACGGTCACAAGTGCGCAGTAAGAAATCACAAAGAAATCCTACTTCTCTGAAGTAATATCACTCACTTAGACGGATATCTACTTCTCACAACACTCTTGATTACAAAATCACTCAGAAGATGTATTTTTCTTGATTCTTCAACTCTGCTTTCGTCAACAAATGACTCAGCTGATGAGTGAGCTGTTCTTGAGACTTAAAGAATTTTGCTTCGGAAATCTCTCTCAGGAAGTGTGTTGCTTGTTTCTTCTTCGTCTCTTTCAGCTATTTATACTTGAGAATTGAAAAATGTCCGTTGAAGAGAGACAAGATTCAAATTCCTCGAGTACTGGTCCTTAAAATCCGCGAACGGCTCTTTTGCAGTCTGTCCGTACTATGAACAGTACTATTCTGCAGACAGCATTAAATGCAGCATTAAATGCACCCAGCTGATGCGAAGAATTTCTTCAATCATTTGTCTTTAATAGCCTTGTACTTCAGCATTTATTACTCCAAGGGGCATTTATTACCGTTGGGGACACTTCATGATCCTTTCCACTTGGCTGACGGAACTACAAGTCTGATGGTGTACTCGGCTGATCTCAAACTTGAACAAATCTGATTTGAGTCGGCTGATCTTCATCAGTCTGATAACTTTCCTTTCAGCAGATCAGAAGTCTTGGACCTTGAAATTTGACTCTTCTGATGTCTTCATTACTTAGTCAAAAATTCTTCTAAGGGATCATCAGCTAAGTTACTCCATACTTAGCCAATCTTGAAGTTTTGGAATCCTTCAAAACCTCCCTTTACAAATTGTCTTCAGTGCCTTCATCTTCATCCTTATCCAACAGGGATACAATTTAATCACGCAGTTACGGAGCATCATTGATCAAACAAGGTACATTTCATGACTCGGAGAGAACAATAAATAACACAGATCTGAAACCTAAATGGAAAAAAATGGGGAAAAACCACCAATTAAGTATTTCATAATTAATAATAAAATTAAACAAAATTCATGACATAATTCATAATCCACCTAAAGAGATCGATTGAACAGAGGGTCGTGGAGTGAGTTTTACCTTGACGGACGTATATGATTAGGCTACTCTCCCCCTTAACCTCTCTACTGAAATTTAGAAATGGTGGGGAGAGTGAGAGAATCGAGGAATGGGAAACTATTTATAATGGGGGAGGGGGGAGGAGAGATGTTTATAAGCTATGGATGAATGCGTAGTAATCTTAGTTGTCCAGCTAATAAATTTTTTATTGTTAAATGAGAATTAACATTATTGCCCTTCTGATGAACAATAAAACCACATGCTTGGAACCCATTGCAGGAAACGATGTACTATATTGCGGAGCACTAGAATATTCAGGGGCCGGCCCAAGACTGAAAAGAGGCAAAAACTAAAATATGTACCTATATAGTAAAAAAGTTATTTTAGGTAAAATTATTGGCCATTCTTTTTTAAATGCGAGAATACTGTTAATTCTTCATATTCTAGTAATTTAGTATAAATTATTTTCTATAAATAAAATAATCAATTCAATTACTATTTGTGTGGTATAGTTAATCGTAAATAATCTTTCATTAGTTTAAAATTTTTAATACTTATTTCAAATGATATGTTTTGAACAACTATTATAAGTATAGTAAATATTATTTGATCGTAAGTAAGTTTGAACGATCGTTATATGTATAGTAAATATTATTCAACATCAAATGTAAGTGTTTGGAATCGGATATGTTTATATCAAACTTGTATATCTAATATTAAATTATGTTTTTATAAATTTAATACAATGTTCTTTTCATTTAAAGACTGTAAAGACGTAACATCTACTAATTATTTGTCTTATTTTCGTAAATGCAAAAATACTGTTAAATCTTTATATTCTAGATTTTCTAATATAAATTTTTTTCTCTAAATAAAATGATCAATTCTATTCCTATATTGTGATATAGTTGATCGTACGGATGGAAGTTGTAGGTGCAGGTTCCATTAATCAGGCAGAGCTTTTAGCTCTACGAGATGGCCTTAAATTTGCATGGGAGAAAAGGATTCGCAATCTTGTGGTGGAATTAGAGGTGGATTCTTCGGAGAAGGTGACGGCTGGGTCGCAAAGGGGGTGGGGTGCGGCGGTGGTAGTAGACAGAAAAGAGGAGGAGTCGCGGTAGCTAGGACGATTTTTGGTGATATGAAATTAGGGCATATTGTCGCGGCTGGAGATCTCGTGGAGAGAGAAAGATTTGGATCGGGTAGTGGAAGAAAGAAAGGAAAGAGACAGCTTACCTATTAATGAAATTTCAACCGAAAAATTTCGTTGAAATTTTGAAAATTATCTACTGATTTCAAAATATGTCAAATTTTTTTGAAATTTCGAAGGAAAATTTTCTGTCCAAAATGTGAAAAATTTCGACGGAATGTAAATCCGTTAAAATTTTCACGGATTTTTCAAAGGTTTTTTTATCTGTCGAAATTTTACACTCAGTTTCAACAGATTTAAACCAGTTGAAAATAATCCGTTGAAATCTCAATTTATTCTAGTAGTGGCTTTTAGTTTTACGGGATGGCCTTTAATTTGCATGGGAGAAAAGGATTCGCAATCTTGTGGTGGAAATTGACTCTGAAGTAATTTACCATCTTATCAACAAGACTGACACACCCAATGAATTTCATTTTTGAGGACTGCAGGAATTTGATTGCTAAACCATGGAATGTGGTCCTTCGACATATTAGAAGATCTGCTAATTCGATGTCAAAACTTGGTCATGATTTGTGTGATGGTTTCCATTGGTTTCAAGAGCCATCAGACGTCCTTCAAGCACTTTTAGAGTTATAGCCACTGTTCTGCCTCCTTTTTGGATAAAAGAAAGAAAAGTTTCTATCAGTTTAAGTTTTGAAAACTTCTTTCAGCGGATATGTTTTGAACAGCCGTTATAACTATAGTAAATATTATTTGATCGTACAAGTGTTTAACAACTGTTATAAGTATGGTAAATATTATTCAACATCGAATATATGTTTGGAATCGGATATGTTCATATGAAACTTATATATCTAATATTAATTTATGTTTTAGAGAATTTTTAAAATTAATGCAATGTTCTTTTCATTTGAAGACTTTATTGTCGTAACATCTATTAAAATTTCAAAAATATTTGTTTAATTCTTAAGTATATCATAAAAAAGTTATTTCGAGTAAAATAATTCATCTTGCTTTCGCAAATGCAAAAATAATGTTAGATCATCATATTTTAGATTTTCTAATATAAATTTTTTTCTATAATTAAGTGATCAATTCGATTACTATTTTTGTGATATAGTTGATCGTAAATAAGTTTTTATCAGTTTATGTTTTGAAAACTTCTTTTAACGGGCACAACCATTATAAGAATAGTTTGTTTTTGCATTTATGTTTCTCGTGAATTTATTTTACATTTACATTAAATTTCTAGTTAATTGAAATTTGTAAGTATTTTAATCTTACATCGAATTTTTCATTTGTGTCATACTTTCACTTATCTATATCTATATCTATTCGGAAAATTCTTGCCCAAGCCTGGCTTGGCCAAACCCATCCAACCACCAAATAAGTGTATTGCACTTGCTTTGTGATTGTTCACTTTCATGGAAGTTACATCCAATCCCAAAGCAAGTGTATTACACTTGCCATGTAATTAGTTTGGATTCAACCAAAGCCGATCTGGGTAAGAATTTCCCTATCTATCCATATGCATCATCTATACTACTTACAAAAAGAAACGCATTTTCCTCTCACAAAATAACGGTTATTTCTGAAAATTTACATAAATTGTCCATATAATATTGAATAGAGAAATTTTAGAGTTCTGATCCAAGGGCAAAAATGTCAGAAAGAGAGAAAATCGGACAGTTTTTATACCAAAAAAGTATTTTCCATATTTGACCCTTTTCCCTTAATAGTCATCGGTTCAATATCAGGGATTAAATTGTAATAGAATATTTCAAATGTTAACTCCCACTCACACGCACTTCCGAAGTTCAAGGAAATTTTGATTCATCCCAACTTCCGTATAACCACTGAACAATTTTCATTTTTATTACCCAACTTCACTTAATTAATTTTTGGTTCGTTTCATGCCCAATCGAATTTTCTAAAAAAAATTGGGATTCTTTTTGGGTTTGCAATCTCCAGTTCTGTCTCGGGGGTTTAGTTTTTAAATTTCTGTTAGTCGTTCTTAGAGAATTCAGTTCTATACTTTCCCAATTCTCAATACTTTTATGTTTCTGAATTTTATTGTGTGCAAAGTGGGTTTCGAGAAGGTGAAGGTGAAAAAGTTGGATTCTGGATAGATTTTCAAAGTTAAATGACACTGCTTAGTTCTACTAGATGGCGTATGAATTGAAGGTTTTCATTAGTGTGAGTTTTGGAAGGAGGAAGGTGGAGCAGAACGTGTTCAAGTATGTTGACTATATTTCATGCTTTATGTCTATTTCCAAAATGGATATCTATTCATTTATAAAATGATTTTAAGATTTTATGTGCTGGAAAAACTCATTTCAACTTTGCCTAAAGAACGCACGTTTGCTGATGTATATTATTTTTAAGACAAAGCAAAAAAAATTCAATTAAGTTGGGTCAATCTGTTAAGTGTTTGCTATTGTTGGGGATGAGTAATTTAAACAGAAGTGTCCATGTTATATGTTCAAGCATTAATCAATTTACAATTTCTAGCAAAATTCATATTTTTCAATGCAGAGATGATGTTTTATTTGTCTAAAGATTTAAGACAGATTTGTGAAAAAAAGTGAGCAGATTATTACGCGTATACTCTTCTATGATGACAAATAAAATTGGGAGAAGATAAGCAATATAATGTATTTTAAAATTGTATACTCATTATTAGAAATTAGTTAATGTTTTGAATTAATATTAAAGATTTATAAATTATAGTTTATCAAATTTATAATTATTAAATTCTAAAACTTTGAGTAGCATTACATATATATTAAGATTTGACTTTATTTTTTCATAAATTTCGATTCAGTTATGTTCAAATCATGTATTACAATAATATCATATTATGCTCGCGGGACGCGTGCGCCGGTTGCTAGTAATATTAAAAGTATGAATAATTTAGGTTTTTTTTTTTTTTTTGTGAAGACAAAAATGTCCTTATTCAAGTTTAAACTATATTAATAAATGATTTAACCGGATTTCGTCGGGTTAAATATGGTATCAGTGAATTTGTGATATTGGGGGGTTTTCAATATTTAGATATATTATAGGGCTCTGTTACTTTATTCCGGATGGATCAACCTCAAAGAAAAAGCAATATCAATAGAACAAAAAGTAAATCTTTAAACCAACGCTGAATATAACACAAATATCTGGAGAAAAGCTCTTTCTCTATTGAATAATATTGAGTTGTGCTGTTTTCAGCAGGATGCAATGGCGTTGCCTTATGATTCAGAGTTTTCGGAGTTGTTTAATACAATGATTAGCTAGGTATTTATATCATGCTAAACCTAGCGTTACAAGGAAACATAGTCCTAATCGGACTCGGCCCATATACCCTTCTTTGGTCCGGAATATAATCTCCTAGTCGAAGAGAGTTGTACTTGGCCGGGTCGATAAGATGATCCCGAACTGTTTGATTTGGTCGAACCGATCTCATGTTCTATACTCGATCCGTACAGTATGTAAGGTGCGAAATAGCCCCCATCAGTACTCCCTCACTTCTTCGAGCGTATAGATAATAGAAGCTCGAGGAAGTAGATAATTCTTTACGACTGTTCGTTTTCTATGAATGGAGCCTCGTTAAAAACCTTTCTTAAGAAAAACCCCTGTGGGAAAAAATCTTAAGTAAGGAAAAGAGTGATACATATCATAGATAGTCGTTTTCTTTGTCCGATTATGAATCACCGCGCGTCTATTCTGGAGGCTTTTCATTTCCTTCCGTTTTTGGCGGGAATGTGATTAATTGTGACGAGTTCGAAACGTCTTTTCCCATCTTAGTATAAATAGGTGACCTTTGAGTTCGTCATTTTTCCTTTAGACTTACTTACAGTTCGTAGTCATAATCTTGCTTAGTCGTTCGTCATATAAAGTTTTTCCTTTTATCGACTTTCATCCTTCGAGAGTCTGAAAATATGGCTTCTTTGAGAAAATCTTCTTCTTCCTCGAGGGAGAATGTTGCTCCTAACAACGAAGAGGAGTTGCGCTCTAATCTTTTGGGCGGACAATCTGCCATTTCTGACTTCGTTGTTCCTATAGAAGATACATTTAAGGTACAGATCCTTTCTGACACAGAGGTTGCTGCCCGAGCCAAAAAGGGCAAAGGTACTGCTCCTCAGATTTCTGATCTAATTGAGGACCTTGCTTGCGCTTATACAGTGGATACTTTTCCGGAGGTTGTGAACAATTATGCAAAATATTTCCCGGAGGGTTCCGAGATAATCCTTCCTTCCCCTTCTGACAGGGTTACTTCTCCCCCGGAAGGATGTCGTGCCTTTTATACGGCTCACTTCAATAGCGGCCTCCGTCTTCCGTTGTCTCCCTTTTTTCTTGACATCTTGAGAATATTTAGTGTGTCCTTGACACAATTAGTTCCAAATTCTGTGGCTTTCCTGGTTTGCTTTTCTGTTCTGATGATCGCGAAAGGGTTTAAACCTTCCTTTCGTAATTTTACGCAACTTTTCCGGTTCAATATTTCCAGTTCATCCAATCGTGGGTATTTCTTTGCTAGTCAGAGGCCTAGTCGAGCAATTTCTGATGCCCCTGTTTCTAGCAACCCTTTTTGGAAATCTCACTTTTTCTTTGTTCACCCCCCACCTCATCTTCGTTTGGCGGATGGTTCGACTATACCCTTCTCGTGGGATCATGATTTCAAATGGGTATACGGAGGTCGCTTGCCGACGGGTGAATTCATTCCTGACGATGCTCAGTTTATCGCTGAAATCCCTGAAATGCGTGCAAACAAATATCAGAGTGCTCTTCTGATTGGGGAAGCTTTCCTTCGTAAGGCGGGATTGAGCGTCCATACTTTTCCAATCAGTTCATCATTGGAATTACTGGGTAAGCATTTCTCTTTAATTTAGTGTTAGGATAATATTTTCTTATATAGAAAAACTAACTTCTATTCTGTTTCTTGTTCAGCTCATATGGTAGAGAATTCTCGACATTCTTCAAAGGGAAGGATGGTGTTATCCAAATCCTCTAAATCTGTGGAGAACAACCCGATCGAGCAGAGGGTTTCTCGGAAGAGGAAACTGGAGTTGGGTCATGAGTCCGAGGAGAATGGAGAGGAGTCTCCAAATTCTTCCCAAGATTCCCCTGTTCGTCGAGGGTCAGGGCCTGGTTATCCCCCCCTTCAGCTTAGAACATCCTTGGGAATCCGCGGATGTCGTAGTTGGTCGATGCCTCATCCTAGTGACAACCCGGTGGAGAGAAAAAGGAACTATTATGGTCGTTCAGGCAATGATCTTTCTTTATTTGGTGACAATCACCCAAAACCTACCTTGGTCGAAATGATCGAGGATCATTTAGAGGGGAAGAGAGCTGCTGGTTATTCCGAGAAAGATTCTCTTGTCCATGATGAGAGCGAGAACGCGGTCGATAAGGCAACTCGCGTTCTTTTATCCGGGGTTTTTACTCGTGATTTGAATAAACTTTTTCGTAAGGATCCTTTGGAGAAATTTCAGCGAGCTTCTCTTTATGCTGAAAAGGTAAATTCTTTCGAGCTCGCTTTATAGGCCATTCTTTATTTCGAAGATATTCTTGCTAACTTATTTCTCGTTTTGCCCCTTTGCTTTTTCAGACTAAGACTTGTTTAGCCTCCTACGCATATGAAACTGCACTCTGGAAACAGCAATGTGAGTTTCTAGATGAGAAAAATAAAGCTCTACTTCGTAAGTTTTCTGGTTCAGAGGTTGGTCCCTCAACATCTTCTTCCGTTCCTGTCGTAGAGACTCGTGCTACCGGGACTGAGGATCAAGAGATCATAAATAGGGTGATGGAGGTTTCTCGTGCTCAAGAGCAGGCCAATCAAATGGCTAAAAAGTTAGAGGAATTCCAGTTACAGAGCACGGCTCGAATTAGTGAGCTGGAATCCCAAGTATGAAGTCTTCAAACTTCTTTAGAGGAGTATGAAAAGGATGTCCCTCTTAGTGGACTTAGGGATCGATACGGTAGGAACCCTGATGAAAGAGTTATCCGCGAATTCCTTAATTCTCCTGTTCATATGGCGTTGGTGTATCAGATGGTCGGTCCTCTCCTGGAGAGTACTTTCAAGAAGGCGGTTCATCAGCTGGTCGCTTTAGAGATGATCGACGACCGTCGAAAGGAGTATTTTAAGGCGGCGCACATTCGGTTGAACCGTTAGGACGAACTCTATTCTCCTTCCGAGCTTCCAGATGTCGTATATCAAGATTTTCCTTTGGCTCACCTCGTCAAAGAGTTCGGGAAACCATTGTCGATTCCTCCTTCTGATGTTAACGATGAGCTTGATGATACTTTTATCGATCCAGAAGACGAAGAAGAAGAAGGAGATATTGGTACGACCGAGAATGTCGATAGTGAACAGAGAATCCCACATAGCGACCAGGCTGTATAATATATTTTGACTTTTGAAGCAATCCTTGTAATTATTTACCCGTAGGTTTAATTGTAATTTTACCTTTTCATCCCTTTGTACGCTAAACGTTTCGTATTCTGACAGTCATGTCTTTTCATTTTCGCCGTAATAATTCAGACAAGTCATTAAGTTCGCCGTAATCATTATGCGTGTGTCTTTTCAAATTCTAGCGTTTGCTCCAAGGTCAGTTTTTCTATTTCGTGCCCTTTCTTTAGGTCTGTAGCGTCTTTTTGTGTAGTATAAATACTAAAGGTAAAAACTTGACTTGTTATTTACCGTTATACTCGTCTCTTTCAATAGAATACTCTTTCTTTGGCTAGTCGATAAGCTTTCTCGTTATTTGCTTTATATTCTTCAACAGTTCGATCATGAGTAATCTTTTCGGCAATACTTCGAAACGACCTTCTCGTGAGAGCGCTAGGGATAATAGATCCAAAAAATCTCGAAGAGATGGGCCGTCGATGGAGCCTCCTCGTTCGTCCCCAATAATTAGGTCGGTGATTGATACTCGTGTTATTCCTACCGAACCTTTTTCTGTAGTAAACTCGTCGTTTTCAGAACCAATCTTTTCTTCTTCCACTCAAGTAGGAAGTATGCCTTCCCCTGGTCGGGTAGCTTTTGACGATATGTCCAACGAGGAACCGACTTATAATATACCTGTTACTTCAAGTGCTTGTTCCTTCGAGCATGTTTTTCATGGAGGGGACTTTGCTATTTCCCTTCCTTTGTCTACTTCTAATGCCCCAATCGCCAGCGAAGGGCAAGTTGGTGATGGTTTTTTTGTCAATCCTTCCGCAACACAATCTATTGTGCAGGATTGTCCTGATTATCTGTTTAATGATACTACTGTGATGACTACTTCCTTCGAATCGGGAGGACCTTCCGGAGGTCGGACCGGTTCTAGGTCTGGTCGTCGAACCGTTATTTCTGCTTCGGGCAAGGAGACCTCCGTTAGCCCCGACGAGAGAGAATCTCCTCGTCTGTTAGATGATCGATGCATCTTTGAGCAAGTTAAGGATATTATGTTGTCAGAGACTCCACGTTCTGATGGTGTCCCTTCTAATAGTGAATTGCCTGGCTCAGTTGAGCCTGATGCTTTGTCTTGGGATCTGGGTTTAAGCACTATTTTGCCTGGTGAGCTGAAGAAGCTTGAGGGTACCTCCAATGTACGCCTTGTTCAGTCGCTGGTGAAGATATGTGAACAGGTGGACGAATCTTTTCATTGTTTTATTTGTTTTAATTTTTGACTTCCTTCTTACATAAGGATTGTTTTCTTTTTCCAGGCTAAGTACTTTGCACTCCAGCTGGGTGTGCAAAACGATGATTTGTGGAAAAATAGAAGCGCTTATCAACGTCAGTTGGAGTCAGAGAAAGCTAAAGCTGCAGGGCTGACGTTGCAACTTCAGCTTGCCAGAGATGATCTCCAAAGATTGGAGGCTGATAAAGTTGTTCTTGAAAAAGAGAAATATGATTTAGTTCAGGCTGCTGAGTCTCGACAGCGGTCTTATAAGGAAGGTTATGACGCAGGCTATCTCAAGCGTCAGGAGGAGTTGATGGCGTTTGCTGGCAACTTGACTCCTCGGAGGATTGTTTCTAGTAGTCGACCTGCTGACCGTTCTTCTCAGTGATCTTTGTTTGACCTGGCAGGCCTAGGACTGTCTCTTTTTTTTTTTTTTTTTTTTTTTTCTGCCCAACTTTTGTGTATTTGTTCGGGCTGCAATTTTTTGTAATGGGAGAAGTACTAAGTTGGAAATTATGATCTTTTTGTAGGCAGATTCTTGCCTTGATCAATTTTCTTCTGTAGATATACTTTGTTATGCTCGTTCTTCCTTTGTGCATAAATATAATCATCATGAAATAATCAGTATAGATTAGCATACTTATCTGAAATTGATCTTTTCGAAGAATTTTCAGGATAGAGAAAAGGTAGCTTGTCCTTGCTTAGTCACTACTTGAGTAACTGAATTGTATAATGTTTGCTTCTGCAAATCAAATCTTTTTGTTGATCAACCAAGTATAATCCCTTGGATTATGTCCCCAACATGTTTTACGTTAAGATGTAGACAATCGAACGTTCGTATCGATAAAAGTTGTTCGATCCGTGCCTTGTAAACTTGTCTTTTTGCGATGTAAATCTTATATAAGGGGTCTATTGTCCCTTTTGTTGAACTTCACTTTTCTTTCCATCAGACCAAAGGAAAATATCTCTTTCAGTATCTTTCAAAACTTCATGTTTCCTAGCATTAATTTTGATCTGTATGTTCCTTGGTCAGTGTATCATTATATCACTTTCTTGATATGGGAGGAATTGGAAAACGCAGGGGTCTTAGCCAGATCTACCCTGTTCAGACCTCCTTCAGCAATCCTTTGGTATGTTAGGCAGTGACTTTCCTGCCGTTTCCTATAAGGAGGACTATTCTCCTGATTTCTATGTCAGATATCTTGGATTCCAAAGGAGTTCCTGTATGGCTTAGTCAATGGTCATCCATATGATGTATGAGGCAGTGACGTCCCTCGTATGGTGAAGGGTTTGGTCTTTTATCTTTTATCGAGCAAGTATCCTTTTCACTACGATTTTAAAACTTGTATGCCTTCGTTTGTGGATTCTAGGTTTTCAAGCCATCGACCCTGAAGTATGATCGTGCCGGTATGTCTGATCCAAAGCTTTTTTAGGTCTACTTGTGTTATTGATTGATCGTTTCGATCTACGACCTCTTTTGTTATCGACTAGTTGAGGCGATTAGATAGTGCCGTTCCAACTTACTTGCCTTTATTACGGGGAGTCAAAGGGTCGCATCTGTGTCCGTTGATCAAATACTTTTTCAGCCGTTGGATCCCTTAGATCTATCCCTATAAATAGGGGGGAGGTTCGCATTCTTCATTTGCAATTTCCCGAAGAGGATGGAGATCTCGGTTTCCTTAGATTTCATTTTGCCTTCAGATCCCATAGTTTTCAAAAAGTCGCATTATCGTGATTCATTTTGTAATAGCTTGATTATCTTCTACCTTGTACTGACGGGTCCCATGAGGCCTCAGTTTTTGTCTTCATCAATTAGAGGTCCGTGGTTTCCTGTTTGCACATGGAGGGTTCCTATTTGCCAGTCACCCCTGCTCTTCGATGTCACCTCCGGAGTGATAGACTACCGGGGTGGGTATTTCTTTATGTAGTATGTAGACCTTTGTAACGTAGGACTTTTGTATGTAACTGATTTGATGAATAAAATATTACTTTTATCCCTTGCATCCTCCTTGTCGTTAATTCTGTCATAATTTTTATTTATGAGTAGCATTTTCCGAGCAGACGGGTTCATACTCAATTCATCTTCAAAACTTTAGGAGTATTAGCAGATCTTTTAGATTGTTAGGAACAGATCGAGGAGTGTTTATTGAGCGGATCAATGTTTACTCAACTTGTTATAATTTAGACTTAGGTTTTTATCACCTAAAATCTTTCTGATCGTTGTAAATATACCGAGGAGTTTTTATTGAGCGGATCAATTTATACTAAGCTCTGTTTGATTAGACTTAGATCGAGGAGTGTTTATTGAGCTGATCAATGTATACTCAACTCTTTTTTTATTAGACTTAGGTTTTTAACCCAAAAGCCTTTTAATCGTCATAAGTAAATCGTTGAAAATATATCGAGGAGTGTTTATTGAGTGGATCAATGTATACTCAACTCTTTTATAATTTAGACTTAGGTTTTTAATACCAAAAAGTCTTTTTGATCGCTGAATATATATCGAGGAGTGTTTATTGAGCGGATCAATGTTTACTCAACTCGTTTATAATTTAGACATAGGTTTTTAATACCAAAAAGTCTTTTTGATCGCTGAATATATATCGAGGAGTGTTTATTGAGCGGATCAATGTATACTCGACTCGTTTTTGTTTAGACTTAGGTTTTTAATACCAAAAGTCTTTTTTAATCTAACGGACGAGGAGTTTTTATTGAGCGGATCAATGTATACTCGACTCGTTTTGATTTAGACTTAGGTTTTTAATACCAAAAGTCTTTTTTAATCTTCGTGAATAACGAACGAGGAGTTTTTATTGAGCGAATCAATGTATACTCGACTCGTTTTTATTTAGACTTAGGTTTTTAATACCAAAAGTCTTTTTTAATCTTCTTGAATAACGGACGAGGAGTTTTTATTGAGCGGATCAATGTATACTCGACTCGTTTTTATTTAGACTTAGGTTTTTAATACCAAAAGTCTTTTTTAAGCTAACGGACGAGGAGTTTTTATTGAGAGGATCAATGTATACTCGACTCGTTTTGATTTAGACTTAGGTTTTTAATACCAAAAGTCTTTTTTAATCTTCGTGAATAACGGACGAGGAGTTTTTATTGAGCGGATCAATGTATACTCGACTCATTTTTATTTAGACTTAGGTTTTTAGTACCAAAAGTCTTTTTTAATCTAACGGACGAGGAGTTTTTATTGAGCGGATCAATGTATACTCGACTCGTTTTGATTTAGACTTAGGTTTTTAATACCAAAAGTCTTTTTTAATCTAACGGACGAGGAGTTTTTATTGAGCGGATCAATGTATACTCGACTCGTTTTGATTTAGACTTAGGTTTTTAATACCAAAAGTCTTTTTTAATCTTCGTGAATAACGGACGAGGAGTTTTTATTGAGCTGATCAATATATACTCGACTCGTTTTTATGGTCGGATTGAGGAGTGTTTATTGAGCTGATCAATGTATACTTAACTCCTTTTGTCCCAATCTCAATCCATGTGATAGTAGAAGTCCAAGGAGTGTTTACCGAAACAATCGATTTATAGAAATTGCTAAAATCTTTAATAATTGAACTGTAGGCTAAGGCCTTTATTACAAAGACTAAAACTCAATGAAATAAAATAAAGCAGCATAATCTGCAAAAATTTATTTACCATAGTATTTTCTAAGGTTGACTGCATTCCAGGTTCTTGGTAAGGCTGTTCCATCCAAGTGTGCAATTTTGTATGAACCTTTCTTTCCTACGCCAATGACAACATAAGGTCCATCCCAGTTTTGTTGTAACTTTCCCACATGCTTGGATACTTCTACCTTTTTCAAGACCAGGTCTCCTTCTTTGAAGGTTCGGATGCGTACTTTTTGATTGTATGCCTTTTCCATATTTGCTTTAGTGGCTTGCAAGCGTACAGCGGCTTTTTCTCTTAAAGCTTCTGTTAAGTCGATATCATTTTCTCTTGCCTTTTCATTTTCCAGATCATCGAACATCTCGATTCTTGGCGTTGGGATTAGAGTTTCAACAGGAATAACAGCTTCCGACCCATATACCAAGCTAAATGGGGTTTCCCCAGTCGAGGTCCTGACTGTAGTCCGATTAGCCCAAAGTACTCCTTGGAGTTCATCAAGCCATTTTCCTTTGGCCGCTCCTAATCTTTTTTGCAAGGATTTTATTATTTCTCGGTTTGCTACCTCGGTCTGTCCGTTCGCTCTAGGATGCCCGACGGAAGTGAAATTTTGTTGAATCCCAAGTTTTGAACACCATTCTATTACCTGTTTTCCCGCGAATTGGGTTCCATTATCAGAGATTAGGATCCTTGGGATGCCAAATCGACAAACTATGAATTTCCATAGGAAGTTGACCACTTGGAATTGAGTTATTCGTGCGAGGGCGATGCATTCTATCCACTTGCTGAAATATTCTACCGCGACCAGGACATAAGCTTTCTTGGATCTAGCCGCTGGGAACGGTCCACCGATGTCCATTCCCCATTGATCGAAAGGCCAACATACCGGGATTGGGTGCATGTTTTCTGCTGGTCGATGACATACATTAGCATGGACCTGGCAGTGATGACATTCTTGGACATATTGAGCGGCATCTTTATTGATTGTAGGCTAATAATAACCTGTTCTGAGGCATTTTAAAGCCAATGCCCTCGATCCGCTGTGATTTCCTGCGTCTCCTTCGTGTATTTCTCGTAGTATATCGGAGGTTTGTGCTTTAGAGACGCATTTTAGAAGAATTCCTGATACTGATCTTCGGTAGAGTTTTCCTTCTACAAGTGTATACTTTGGAGCTCGATATCTTATTTTCCGAGCTTCATTCTGGTCAGGTGGTAGTTTTCCTTCTCGAAGATAGTCTATCATTGGGGTCATCCAGTTTCCTTCGGCTTCTTCGATTTCCATTATATCGACTACCAGTGTTTCATCGATATCGATTGCCGGCGTATTAGAGATCAACCAGTTGATCACCCGTTCGGTCTTTCCGTCATGGGATCCTATGAACTTAGATAGTTGATTGGCCCATTTGTTTTCCGAACGTGGAATGTTCTGTATACCGAAGCTTTCAAATTTCTCAGCTAGCGTCTTCACTTTGGCGAGGTATTTGACCATATTGAATTCCTTTGCCTCGTATAGGCCCTCTATTTGTCTTTGTACTAACTCTGAATCGGTTAATACTTTAAGCCTCTTTATGTTGGCTTTGATCGCCATTTCCATTCCTGCGATTAACGCTTCATATTCTGCTTCATTGTTTGTTACGACGAAGTCCAATGTTATCGCATAATTCAAATCTTCTTTATTTGGTCCGGAGAAGTTGATTCCGGCGCCTCCTCCTTCTCAGCATGAAGCACCGTCGACATGCATTAGCCAAGTTTGATCTTCTATGATCAAGACATCGTCGTTGAGGCTGCTCGATGATTCAGTTGCCCGCGTCGGTGTTTCCAATAGAAAATCAGCCAACACTTGGGCCTTAATTGCGATTATTGGTTTGTAGTCAATTTCGAATTGGCCGAGTTCGATCGCCCATTTGATTAGTCTTCCGGAGGCTTCCGGTTTTGCTAAGACTTGTCTTAGTGGTTGATTCGTTAAAACGATGATTTTGTAGGTTAAAAAGTAGGGTCGAAGTTTTCGTGCAGCCACTACTAAGGCCAGCGTGAATTTTTCAATTTCCAAATAATTCTTCTCCGCCCCTTGCAATAATTTGCTTAGATAATAGACAGGCTTATGTTCCGAGCCTTCTATCTTAATTAGTACAGAACTAATGGCCGCTTCGGAGATGGAGATGTAGATATACAATGGTTCTCCTTCCGTTGGTTTGGCCAACATCGGGGGTGTTGTCAAATATTCCTCGTTGGTGGACTAAATAACCCAAAAATTTTCCTGACTTAACATCGAAAGTGCATTTCGCGGGGTTGAACTTCATACGGTATTTCCTTAAGATCTGAAAACATCGATCAAGATGTTTTACGTGATCCGCTTCGTTCATACTTTTGACCAACATGTCGTCTACATAGACTTCCATTAACTCTCCGATTAACTCTTTGAACATTAGGTTTACTAACCTTTGGTAAGTAGCCCCAGCATTTCTCAAGCCGAATGGCATTACTATAAAGCAGTATACTCCCTGCTCGGTTATGAACGCGGTCTTCTCTTGATCCCGCTCGTCCATGTATATTTGATAAAACCCTTGGAAGGCGTCCATCATGCTGAATATTGCGAAGCCAGCGGTTGAGTCGACCAATAAGTCGATCCTTGGGAGGGGGTATGGGTCGCGTGGACATAACTTGTTAAGGTCGGTAAAATCATTACACATTCTCCATTTGTTGTCCTTTTTATCCCCTTTTGCTACTAGAACAACATTACATAGCCATTCTGAGAAATGTATTTCTCGGATTTGTTTTGCTTCAAGTAGTCTTTCTACCTCAGCTTTGATAATTTTGTCTTTTACCGGCCCATGATTTCTCTTCTTTTGTCTGGTGGGTTTTGCCAAAGGATCTATTTTTAGGGAATGCTTGATTACCCGAGGATCAATTCCTTCGATGTCATTCGCGCTCCAGGCGAAGACGTCGACATTATCTCTGAGGAACTCGATTAACATTATTTCCCCTTCTTTGCTCAATTTTGTACCTATTCTTGTCGTTTTGGAGGAGTCCCCTTCAACCAGGATTACATCCTTATGTTCTGGAGGTTTCAAGGATAAATCTAGCGGTTCTTTTCCCTTTTTATCCATTCGATCTGTACTAGGGATTTCAACTTTGTTTCTAACGAGATCGTCTTCGATTTTTCTTTTGTTCGGAATAATTGATTTGGGTTGTTCTTTCAAAGTTAACGAGGTGCTGTAGCAATCCCACGCCATACAGTGATCGTTTGTTATTTCTCCGATGCCCCTATCGGTCGGAAACTTTATTTTCTGGTGATAGGTAGAGACAACAGCTCGGAATATGTTGAGGGCTGGTCGCCCTAATATTGCGTTATAAGCGAAGGGTGTTTCTACCACTAGAAATTTTACTAGCTTCACTGTCCGGTGAGGTTTTTTTCCGAGTGACACACTTAAGGTTATCGTTCCGCTGGGGATGATCTCGGACCCTCCAAAGCCCACTAACGGCGTAGCTACTTTCTGTAGATTTATCTGCCCTAAGTTCATTTGGGCTAAAACCTCCCGGGAGATGATATTCGCTGAGCTCCCATTATCGATTAGGATTCTTTTGACATTGTAATTTGCTATTTCTAGCGACACTACCATCGGGAAATTGGGGTTATCATCTTTTGTGTCCCAAATGATGTTTCTAGGTACTTCGCCTTCATTAAAGCTGATCGGCTGGTCTTTTGCTGGTTTGTTTTCCAGTGTCCAAATTTCTTTTGGGTATTTTAAGTTTCCAATTATGGATCTGGCTGTCCTTCGTCGGGCGTTACGGCTATCCCCGCCTGCGGGTCCCCCGGATATTGTATGGATGGTCCCATTGATCTGGTCGTGGACCAATTCTTGCGTAGGACCATGCTCGGGTGACCTTCGACGAGAACTCCTTCTTTGATTATAATTTCGAGGACTTCTACTTCTTTCCCTCTTGCGGTTATCTCGCTCTATGTAGTCGTTTAGTTTTCCCTGTTCGATTAGTTTTTCAACTTCTCTTTTGAGGTGAAAACAATTTTCCGTTCGATGTCCGTGTGCCCGATGGTATTTACAGTACAGGTCGTAGTTTCGAGATCCTGGTCTGGGCTGAGCGATTTTCCTCGCTTCGGGGATCCAGTTATTTCTTTCTAGAACTTCTAATATTTCTTCCATCGGAGCATTTAACCTTGGGTGTTCTACTTGATTCACCCTGCCTCTGATCGGTAGTTCGGGGTTTCTTGATCTTTGGTAGAAATTTGGTTGCCTTTCTTGGTCAGCTTTGTTGTATTCCAGTCGCTGAAAGACGTTGCCTTTTCTAGAAGATCGCTCATAATCCATGGATCTTTGGGCAGGAATCCTATCATGCCATTTGGAGCCTAAAGTTGTGGCTTTGTTTTTGTTTTTATCTTTAAAGGAGTTCATCTCTTCTTGGGTCATATATTTAGACGCCAAGCTCATGATGTCGGCGAACGTTCTTGGTTGTTTTCGACTGAGAGCATTCCCGAACTGCCTATTCTTTGTGAGATCGAAGAGAATAGAGATTATGTAATCGATATTTGGAGAATCGATTTTGAGTAATTCCACGTTAAATCTTGCCAACCAGTTTCTTAGGGATTCTCCCTCTTGTTGGTATATGGTTCCTAAGTAGCTCATCGGGAGTTTTTGCCTCTTCAGACTGGCAAACTGCTGCGTCAGTTTATTGCATAATTCCCGAAAACTGAAAATGGAGTTGGCGGGTTGTTTGGCGAACCAGTCCAACGCGAGTCCTTCGAATGTGGTCACCATTAACTTGGCGGTGAATTCGGCAGAGTGGGCATATAAATTCATTTTATTCGTGAAGCTAAAAATATAATCATCCGGGTCGATGGTTCCATCATATCGGGGTAGTCTACCCGGGACTTGTCCAATGGATTGCGCCTCTTTTATTTCTCTGCAGAAAGGAGAACAGGCCGCAAGGCTTTCCTGGAGTTCCGTGGTTCGGGCCCACGGGTTTTGAACAGATCGTAGGCGTTGTTCGAGTCGCTCCTGTACCATCCTTTCAATTTCTCTTTCCGAGAATCGAGTCGTTCGTGGTCGATCTGGGATTGTATCATCTATGTCATCCTCGCTAGGGATTATTGTTCGTTCCTTAGATCCACTGCGCCCCGCCTGTGGTTTTCTTTGTCCTGGTTTTCTTCGGGGATGGTTATCGGAGGGTTTAGAATTGCCCTGCTGTGGACTGTGTAGCGAGCGCCGCTCGCTTGGCGGGCTGTCAGCTTGTTGAGAGGTTTGATCGTTTTGCCTTGGCGTTCTTTGAGCAGGAGTCGCCCTGGCAGCCCTAACGTTCCGCGGAATTTGATCAAGTACGAGTAATTCTTCTGGAGAGAGTGATTTAAAGAGCATTGCTATTTGTCGCAGTTTCTCCTGAGCGCCCGGGAGAGGAACGGGGATCTCATGGACTTCCGGTTCTTCCCGTATTGTACCGGGAAGACCTCCTTGGGTTTCCTGCTGACGGGGGTGGGTATCCTGCAAATTCTCGTTGGTGTTGGGAGCGTTATTATCATTGTTGTCCTGTAGGTCTTCAGATGTGTTATGACCGGTGGTTGTGTTACTTCTTGCTCCGATACGAGCGCTTTTCCTTGGGCTAGCCATGTGTCGATCGAATAATTAACTTAGCCCCACGGTGGGCGCCAACTGATTTAACCGGATTTCGTCGGGTTAAATATGGTATCAGTGAACTTGTGATATTGGGGGGTTTTCAATATTTAGATATATTATAGGGCTCTGTTACTTTATTCCGGATGGATCAACCTCAAAGAAAAAGCAATATCAATAGAACAAAAAGTAAATCTTTAAACCAACGCTGAATATAACACAAATATCAGGAGAAAAGCTCTTTCTCTATTGAATAATATTGAGTTGTGCTGTTTTCAGCAGGATGCAATGGCGTTTTTGCCTTATGATTCAGAGTTTTCGGAGTTGTTTAATACAATGATTAGCTAGGTATTTATATCATGCTAAACCTAGCGTTACAAGGAAACATAGTCCTAATAGGACTCGGCCCATATACCCTTCTTGGGTCCGGAATATAATCTCCTAGTCGAAGAGAGCTGTACTTGATCGGGTCGATAAGATGATCCCGAACTGTTTGATTTGGTCGAACCGATCTCATGTTCTTTACTCGATCCGTACAGTATGTAAGGTGCGAAATAGCCCCCATCAATAAAATATAATCAGCCATGAATTTTTCTTAAATTTTCTCATCAACGATTTGGTAGGAAAATTTTTTAAGAAAATTTGTGACTTCATTTTCTTCTAACTAAGCACCATGAATATCAAAGAAAAATAAGAGTATATTCAAATTAGACATGAAAGTCTTATGGACCTTTTTTAAAATAAGATTTTACACAACATAAGTGTAGATGAAATACTACATCTCAACCATTAATAAAAGTCAACAACAAATTTGCAGAACAATTTATGATAAAAAAAATCCAATGATGATGTAGCATTGGACATTTAGAAAAAAATAAGCTTATGTTAAATTACATACTAACCTTTAATTAATATGTTTAACAAAAAACTCTTTAATCTCTAATTAATTTTAGATCTCTATCCCAAAAAAAATCGAGAAAATTACACTTTCCATACCAAACTTTTGCCTACTTTATACATTTCATACCAAATTTTTCAAAAAGACACATTTCATACAAGAGCTGGACAACTTTTTTCATATTTCATTCAACCATTAGTTTTTGGATGAAAAATGTCACGCGTTAATCACATGTCCGTTTAAGCCCCCATTTTTTTCTTTTCTGGGGATATTTGCAATTGGGTAAAAAATACCTAAAATGGTAAAAATTTGAAAGGGTAATTGCAATTATTGCCACCACCAATTCCTCTTTCTTCACCTCCGGCACCATGACCATAGCCCAACCCTTCCCCGCTGAAAAAAGATATTTACATGAGCTAAATAGTTGGATTATAAGAAGTGTTTGTGAACAACTATGAAAATTCATGTGACGGGCACATGTATATTTTTCGTCGAACAAAAATTAAATTAAATTATTTGAGGCGGTAAGTGCTTAATTTGTACATATAGGAGGTAAAGTGCCACGAAATGTAACTTTAGGGACAAGATTTTTGTCAAGTTTTTAAAGTGGATTTCAAATATCATATGAAAGTTTTTGTCAATTGAAAAAAAAAAAGGGGTGGTTTATTGCAAAATTTTAAAGCTACGAGAGGTTATTGGTAATCTTTTAAAAGGATTAACAAAGAAAAGGGGTTATACATAGGATTAGCATAAAATGGGTTATTTGCAAATTACCCCCTTGTCTTAGTTCTAATTGGCAAACACACCCCCGTGTTGTTTAGCAAATACCTACTTGTAGTCATAAAAATTTACCAATGGACCCTCTAGCACATTTAAAATTAAATGAATACGCAATTATCCATGTATAAAGTGTGGAATTTATTATGCTACTTCAATATTTCATAATATTGAGTTGGGAGATCAATTATATTTTACTTTCAAGAAACAAAAATGATAATGTATTTTAGTGTTATAATAAATAAAATATATGATTTCATTGTTTCTTCCGAAAAACACGTGAAGGTTGTTTTAGAAGATAAAATGAAACACCAATCACGATTATTCACATATACATGGCTTTCAGTGAATAGAGGTCTTATTGCTATATTTTATGAAAAGAAAGAGGTATTTGCAAATATGAATAATACATGGCTGTATTAGTCTATTTGAACAAACATAAGGGTGTATTCTGCAAATTACCTGCATAAATGTCATATCAATATAGAGAAAGAACACTACAACAACATAATTAAAAACAAAAAATATAGTTACCTGCAAACTTCCGGTAAGAAGCACTGGCTTCAAAGAATCGTACATTCCAAAGTAGAGACCACGGTACACAATGATTCCAACACATGATATATTAAATACACGATATAGTCCAGCAACACCATCAGATGTTAGAGTCTTCCTATATACATCAACTAAGCCATTGAACTGCCAACCTTATTTGCAGCTTTGGCATCATTTGCCAATCGCATACAAGAATAATCCAAAGAATAGACAAAGAAAAGGGAGGAAGCACCAGCTTCACCCCCTGAAGCCAAGTTTCCAGCGAACCATTTCCAGTAACCATCTCTATCTTTTTTGAAGACTATAACAAACCATGCTTGCAAAGGCTATAGCAACCGAATCCGGAGCTAATTTTATCAATATCTCACATCCTACTATTCTTTCAAATGTTAGTAATGCATTAAAATTACTTAAACTCGAACATGTTATTTATTGAATTACCCCTGCATCGAATTTAAAAAATAATCTTATCGCAGTGGTACGGGGGCTGGAAAATATGTTAGGGAAATTTTTTCATTGGTCAGGAAAATTACTACAAGTGTCATATTTATTGATGAGGTCGCTTTTAAAATATAATTTTAAATTTTGTACAATCTTGTGTCCTTTTTTTTCTTCTAATTAAATTTTTGTTCAAAAGGTTGATAACTCTTTAGGAATACGTAGAGAATCAGAACACGAAGTGACGCGGAGAGTAAAAAATGAGTTTATGATGAACTGAGATGGATTACGTACAAATAATAGTGAACGGGTTTTAGTACTAGTTGCTACAAATCGTCATTTCGACCTTGAAGAAGCAGTTTTTAGAAGAATGCCGAGGAGGTCTAGAACTTTATTTTATTTCTATAATTTCCAGAAACATATATATAGTAAGTCACTCATCGCCGCCATTCTTCTATAACTAAATTTCTTATTATATATGTTTCTGGAAATTAAAGAAATGAAATAAATTTCTACACCTCATCGGTATTCTTCTAATAAATGCTTCATCAAGGTCAAAAGGGCGACTCGTAGTAGCTAGTACTTAAACCTATTCACTATAATTTGTACGTAATCCATCCTAGTTCATCATAAATTCATTTATTACCCTCCATGACACTTCGTGTTCTTATTCTCTACATATTCCAAATAAGCTATCGACCTTTTGAACAAAAATTAATTAGAGGGAAAAAAACACAAGATTGTGTACAAAATTCAAAATTATATTATAATAAATGACCTCATCAATGAATATGATACATGAAGCAATATTTCTGGCCAATGAAAAAACTGCCTTCACATATTTTTCAGGCTCCCCGTACCATTGCGATAAGATTAATTTTTAAATATAATGTAGGGGTAATTAAGTTAATAACACGTTTGAGGTTAAGTAGTTTTAATGTAGTACTAAGCCTCGAAAGAATAGTGGGATGTGAGATATTGATAAATTTACACCGGATTCGGTTTCTATAGCCTTTGCAAGCATGGTTTTCCCTGTGTCGGGTAGACCAAATAAAAGTATTCCCTTGCAAGGCTAGATGGAGAAAAGGTTTTATTAGAATTTCATTTTGCACATTGCTATGCTAAATCCATGAAATCTTATCTCGATTTTTATTCTTCGCAAAGGTACCTATATTAATCAATTTAGTTTTTTTGAAAAGACATTGGAAGATACAGATTTTTATGCCATGTCATGTAAGTAATTATTTGCTCAAACTAGAATATTTCTAAATATACACGTCTTAGTCAAGTTTACAACACTTTTAAATTGTCGAAGAAGTTGTCTTATCAAAATTTTCACGTTCGTAAAAGTAATGAGAATTGAAACATGAGTATCACTGAGTATGTTAACTACTAGGAAACTTAGGACCGAGTGAGTATATGGTATGTCATATCTCACAGAAATCCAAGACGAAGGTGAAACAACAGAAGGATACGTGGAGACAATGCAACTAAATAGATAAGCTGAAACTATCATGTTGTCAATTAATTCATGTCTCAAGTTAAAGTATACTCGGGCAACTAACTCATACATAAACACTAAATGCTTCAACCAATCAAAAGCTGGACAACTAGAAATTATTTACTAAGCAAATCTTTAATAAAATTTAACAAAATTTGTCACAGAATTCATAATCCACCTAAAGTGATCAAGGGAAAAGAGGGCCGCGGAGTGGATTTTACCTCGACGGACGTATATGATTAGGCGATAGTACTGCAGTGAGAGCTTTCAATATTTTGTGTTGGATCTTGTCCAGTGGCTATAAAAATTGCAGAGACAATATTGGCAGCATGTGCATTGAAACCACCAAGAGCTCCAGCAACGGCAGAGCCAGCGAGATTCTTGAGCATGTTAAGCTCAACAAGGGAAGCTACTGTAGTTTTCAATACCTTTGTCACCACTCCAGTAATGATAGCTTCATAGACGACTGATTTTCCACGCCCTTAAAACCAATTAACTGCAGTTGGTTTTTTATCGGAACAAAAATTTCCTGAACCAAGAAAGTCCAACTACATTAAATACAACATCAAAAAATCGATAATGAACATTTAATTCAATTGCCATCATAAAACACGATCTATAAAAATGAATCAGAAGTTCAAACATATCATTTGGATTGAGGGATTTGGATTTATAGAAAAACCGGAGATTTTCTTTTAAAAATTTTAATTTGAAAGAGCTGCACAAAAGGTTACAAGTCCATACAAAATCTAAATGATCCTAGTGCTCTGGATTTGTTATTGTGGATTTGAAATACTTAGCTACAAATCCCTTGATCCGAATATTTTAAAAACAATAGGGGATACAATTTAATCACGCAGTCTATGGAGCATCAATGATCAAACAAGGTACATTTCATGACACGGAGAGAACAATAAATAACACAGATCTGAAACCTAAATGCAAAAAAATGGGGAAAAACCACCAATTAAGTATTTCATAATTAATAATAAAATTAAACAAAATTCATCACAGAATTCGTAATCCACCTAAAGAGATCGATTGAACAGAGGGTCGTGGAGTGAGTTTTACCTTGATGGACGTATATGATTAGGCTACTCTCCCCCTTAACCTCTCTACTGAAATTTAGAAATGGTGGTGAGAGTGAGAGAATCGAGGAATGTGAAACTATTTATAATGGGGGAGGGGTCTTATTTTCGTAAATGCAAAAATACTGTTAAATCTTCATATTCTAGATTTTCTAATATAAATTTTTTTCTATAAGAAAATGATCAATTCAATTCCTATTTTGTGATATAGTTGATCGTACGGATGGAAGTTGTAGGTGCAGGCTCCATTAATCAGGCAGAGCTTTTAGCTCTACGGGATGGCCTTAAATTTGCATGGGAAAAAAGGACTCGCAATCTTGTGGTGGAATTAGAGGTGGATTCTTCGGAGAAGGTGACGGCTGGGTCGCAAAGGGGGTGCGGTGCGGCGGTGGTAGTAGACAGAAAAGAGGAGGAGTCGCGGCAGCTAGGACAATTTTTGGGGATATGAAATTAGGGCATATTGTTGCGGCTGGAGATCACGTGGAGAGAGAAAGATTTGGATCGGGTAGTGGAAGAAAGAAAGGAAAGAGACAGCTTACCTATTAATGAAATTTCAACCGAAAAATTTCGTTGAAATTTTGAAAATTTTCGACTGATTCCAAAATCTGTCAAAATTTTCTGAAATTTCAACGGAATGTAAATCCGTTAAAATTTTCACGGATTTTTCAACGGTGTTTTTATCTGTCGAAATTTTACACTCAATTTCAACAGATTTAAACCAGTTGAAAATAATCCATTGAAATCTCAATTTATTCTAGTAGTGGCTTTTAGTTTTACGGGATTGCCTTTAATTTGCATGGGAGAAAAGGATTCGCAATCTTGTGGTGGAAATTGACTCTGAAGTAATTTACCATCTTATCAACAAGACTGACACACCCAATGAATTTCATTTTTGAGGACTGCAAGAATTTGATTGCTAAACCATGGAATGTGGTCCTTCGACATATTAGAAGATCTGCTAATTCGATGTCAAAACTTGGTCATGATTTGGGTGATGGTTTCCATTGGTTTCAAGGGCCATCAGACGTCCTTCAAGCATTTGTAGAGTTATAGCCACTATTCTGCCTCCTTTTTGGATAAAAGAAAGAAAAGTTTCTATCAGTTTAAGTTTTGAAAACTTCTTTAAGCGGATATGTTTTGAACAGCCGTTATAACTATAGTAAATATTATTTAATCGTACAAGTTTTTAACAACTGTTATAAGTATGGTAAATATTATTCAACATCGAATATATGTTTGGAATTGGATATGTTCATATGAAACTTATATATCTAATATTAATTTATGTTTTAGAGAATTTTTAAAATTAATACAATGTTCTTTTCATTTGAAGACTTTATTGTCGTAACATCTATTAAAATTTCAAAAATATTTGTGTAATTCTTAAGTATATCATAAAAAAGTTATTTCGAGTAAAATAATTCATCTTGATTTCGCAAATGCAAAAATAATGTTAGATCATCATATTTTAGATTTTCTAATATAAATTTTTTTCTATAATTAAGTGATCAATTCGATTACTATTTTTGTGATATAGTTGATCATAATAAGTTTTTATCTGTTTATGTTTTGAAAACTTCTTTCAACGGGCACAACCGTTATAAGAATAGTTTGTTTTTGCATTTATGTTTCTCGTGAATTTATTATACATTTACATTAAATTTCTAGTTAATTGAAATTTGTAAGTATTTTAATCTTACATCGAATTTGTCATTTGTGTCATACTTTCACTTATCTATATCTATATCTATCCGGAAAATTCTTGCACAAGCCTGGCTTGGCCAAACCCATCCAACAACTAAACAAGTGTATTGCACTTGCTTTGTGTTTATTCACTTTCATGGAAGTTACATCCAATCCCAAAACAAGTGTATTACACTTGCCATGTAATTAGTTTGAGTTCGACCAAACCCGGTCTGGATAAGAATTTCCCTATCTATCCATATGCATCATAATATTAAAAGTATGAATAATTTAGATTTTTTTTTTTTTTTTTTTTTTGTGAAGACAAATATGTCCTTATTCAAGTTTTAAACTATATTAATAAAATATAATCAGCCATGAATTTTTCTTAAATTTTCTCATCAACGATTTGGTAGGAAAATTTTTTAAGAAAATTTGTGACCTCATTTTCTTCTAACTAAGCACCATGAATATCAAAGAAAAATAAGAGTATATTCAAATTAGACATGAAAGTCTTATGGACCTTTTTTAAAATAAGATTTTACACAACATAAGTGTATATGAAATACTACATCTCAACCATTAATAAAAGTCAACAACAAATTTGCAGAACAATTTATGATAAAAAAATCCAATGATGATGTAGCATTGGACATTTAGAAAAAAATAAGCTTATGTTAAATTACATACTAACCTTTAATTAATATGTTTAACAAAAAACTCTTTAATCTCTAATTAATTTTAGATCTCTATCCCAAAAAAAATCGAGAAAATTACACTTTCCATACCAAACTTTTGCCTACTTTATACATTTCATACCAAATTTTTCAAAAAGACACATTTCATACAAGAGCTGGACAACTTTTTTCATATTTCATTCAGCCATTAGTTTTTGGATGAAAAAGGTCACGCGTTAATCACATGTCCGTTTAAGCCCCCATTTTTTTCTTTTCTGGGGATATTTGCAATTGGGTAAAAAATACCTAAAATGGTAAAAATTTGAAGGGGTAATTGCAATTATTGCCACCACCAATTCCTCTTTCTTCACCTCCGGCACATGACCATAGCCCAACCCTTCCCCGCTGAAAAAAGATATTTACATGAGCTAAATAGTTGGATTATAAGAAGTGTTTGTGAACAACTATGAAAATTCATGTGACGGGCACATGTATATTTTTCGTCGAACAAAAATTAAATTAAATTATTTGAGGCGGTAAGTGCTTAATTTGTACATATAGGAGGTAAAGTGCCACGAAATGTAAGTTTAGGGACAAGATTTTTGTCAAGTTTTTAAAGTGGATTTCAAATATCATATGAAATTTTTTGTCAATTGAAAAAAAAGGGGTGGTTTATTGCAAAATTTTAAAGCTACGAGAGGTTATTGGTAATCTTTTTAAAGGATTAGCAAAGAAACGGGTTTATACATAGGATTAGCATAAAAGGGGTTATTTGCAAATTACCCCCTTGTCTTAGTTCTAATTGGCAAACACACCCCCGTGTTGTTTAGCAAATACCTACTTGTAGTCATAAAAATTTACCAATGGACCCTCTAGCACATTTAAAATTAAATGAATACGCAATTATCCATGTATAAAGTGTGGAATTTATTATGCTACTTCAATATTTCATAATATTGAGTTGGGAGATCAATTATATTTTACTTTCAAGAAACAAAAATGATAATGTATTTTAGTGTTATAATAAATAAAATATATGATTTCATTGTTTCTTCCAAAAAACACGTGAAGGTTGTTTTAGAAGATAAAATGAAACACTAATCACGATTATTCACATATACATGGCTTTCAGTGAATAGAGGTCTTATTGCTATATTTTATGAAAAGAAAGAGGTATTTGCAAATATGAATAATACATGGCTGTATTAGTCTATTAATACTAACATAAGGGTGTATTATGCAAAATACCTGCATAAATGTCATATCAATATAGAGAAAGAACACTACAACAACATAATTAAAAACAAAAATATAGTTACCTGCAAACTTCCGGTAAGAAGCACTGGCTTCAAAGAATCGTACATTCCAAAGTAGAAACCACGGTACACAATGATTCCAACACATGATATATTAAATACACGATATAGTCCAGCAACACCATCAGATGTTAGAGTCTTCCTATATACATCAACTAAGCCATTGAACTGCCAACCTTATTTGCAGCTTTGGCATCATTTGCCAATCGCATACGAGCATAATCCAAAGAATAGACAAAGAAAAGGGAGGAAGCACCAGCTGCACCTCCTGAAGCCAAGTTTCCAGCGAACCATTTCCAGTAACCATCTCTATCTTTTTTGAAGACTATAACAAACCATGCTTGCAAAGGCTATAGCAACCGAATCCAGAGCTAATTTTATCAATATCTCACATCCTACTATTCTTTCAAATGTTAGTAATGCATTAAAATTACTTAAACTCGAACATGTTATTTATTGAATTACCCGTGCATCGAATTTAAAAAATAATCTTATCGCAGTGGTACGGGGGCTGGAAAATATGTTAGGGCAATTTTTTCATTGGTCAGGAAAATTACTACAAGTGTCATATTTATTGATGAGGTCGCTTTTAAAATATAATTTTAAATTTTGTACAATCTTGTGTCCTTTTTTTTCTTCTAATTAAATTTTTGTTCAAAAGGTTGATAACTCTTTAGGAATACGTAGAGAATCAGAACACGAAGTGACGCGGAGAGTAAAAAATGAGTTTATGATGAACTGAGATGGATTACGTACAAATAATAGTGAACGGGTTTTAGTACTAGTTGCTACAAATCGTCATTTCGACCTTGAAGAAGCAGTTTTTAGAAGAATGCCGAGGAGGTCTAGAACTTTATTTTATTTCTATAATTTCCAGAAACATATATATAGTAAGTCACTCATCGCCGCCATTCTTCTATAACTAAATTTCTTATTATATATGTTTCTGGAAATTAAAGAAATGAAATAAATTTCTACACCTCATCGGTATTCTTCTAATAAATGCTTCATCAAGGTCAAAAGGGCGACTCGTAGTAGCTAGTACTTAAACCTATTCACTATAATTTGTACGTAATCCATCCTAGTTCATCATAAATTCATTTATTACCCTCCATGACACTTCGTGTTCTTATTCTCTACATATTCCAAATAAGCTATCGACCTTTTGAACAAAAATTAATTAGAGGGAAAAAAACACAAGATTGTGTACAAAATTCAAAATTATATTATAATAAATGACCTCATCAATGAATATGATACATGAAGCAATATTTCTGGCCAATGAAAAAACTGCCTGCACATATTTTTCAGGCTCCCCGTACCATTGCGATAAGATTAATTTTTAAATATAATGTAGGGGTAATTAAGTTAATAACACGTTTGAGGTTAAGTAGTTTTAATGTAGTACTAAGCCTCGAAAGAATAGTGGGATGTGAGATATTGATAAATTTACACCGGATTCGGTTTCTATAGCCTTTGCAAGCATGGTTTTCCCTGTGTCGGGTAGACCAAATAAAAGTATTCCCTTGCAAGGCTAGATGGAGAAAAGGTTTTATTAGAATTTCATTTTGCACATTGCTATGCTAAATCCATGAAATCTTATCTCGATTTTTATTCTTCGCATGGTATGTCATATTTCACAGAAATCCAAGATGAAGGTGAAACAACAGAAGGACACGTGGAGACAATGCTACTAAATAGATAAGCTGAAACTATCATGTTGTCAATTAATTCTTGTCTCAAGTTAAAGTATACTCGGGCAACTAGCTCATACATAAACACTAAATGCTTCAACCAATCAAAAGCTGGACAACTAGAAATTATTTACTAAGCAAATCTTTAATAAAATTTAACAAAATTTGTCACAGAATTCGTAATCCACCTAAAATGATCAAGGGAAAAGAGGGCCGCGGAGTGAATTTTACCTCGACGGACGTATATGATTAGGCGATAGTACTGCAGTGAGAGCTTTCAATATTTTGTGTTGGATCTTGTCCGGTGGCTATAAAAATTGCAGAGACAATATTGGCAGCATGTGCATTGAAACCACCAAGAGCTCCAGCAACGGCAGAGCCAGCGAGATTCTTGAGCATGTTAAGCTCAACAAGGGAAGCTACTGTAGTTTTCAATACCTTTGTCACCACTCCAGTAATGATAGCTTCATAGACGACTGATTTTCCACGCCCGTAAAACCAATTAACTGCAATTGGTTTTTTATCGGAACAAAAGTTTCCTGAACCAAGAAAGTCCAACTACATTAAATACAACATCAAAAAATCGATAATGAACATTTAATTCAATTGCCATCATAAAACACGATCTATAAAAATGAATCAGAACTTCAAACATATCATTTGGATTGAGGGATTTGGATTTATAGAAAAACCGGAGATTTTCTTTTAAAAATTTTAATTTGAAAGAGCTGCACAAAAGGTTACAAGTCCATACAAAATCTAAATGATCCTAGTGCTCTGGATTTTTTATTGTGGATTTGAAATACTTAGCTACAAATCCCTTGATCCGAATTTTTTAAAAGCAATAGGGGATACAATTTAATCACGCAGTCTACGGAGCATCAAAGATCAAACAAGGTACATTTCATGACACGGAGAGAACAATAAATAACACAGATCTGAAACCTAAATGCAAAAAAAATGGGGAAAAATCACCAATTAAGTATTTCATAATTAATAATAAAATTAAACAAGATTCATCACAGAATTCGTAATCCACCTAAAGAGATCGATTGAACAGAGGGTCGTGGAGTGAGTTTTACCTTGACGGACGTATATGATTAGGCTACTCTCCCCCTTAACCTCTCTACTGAAATTTAGAAATGGTGGTGAGAGTGATAGAATCGAGGAATGTGAAACTATTTATAATGGGGGAGGGGGGAGGAGAGATGTTTATAAGCTATGGATGAACGCGTAGTAATCTTGGTGGTCCAGCTAATAAATTTTTTAATGTTAAATGAGAATTCACATTATTGCCCTTTTGATGAACAATAATACCACATGCTTGGAACCCATTGCAGGAAACGATGTACTATATTGCGGAGCACTAGAATATTCAGGGGCCGGCCCTAGACTGAAAAGAGGCAAAAACTAAAATCTGGACCTATATAGTAAAAAAGTTAGTTTAGGTAAAATTATTTCCCATTCTTTTTTAAATGCGGGAATACTGTTAATTCTTCATATTCTAGTAATTTAGTATAAATTATTTTCTATAAATAAAATAATCAATTCAATTATTATTTTTGTGGTATAGTTAATCGTAAATAAGCTTTTATCAGTTTAAATTTTTTAATACTTATTTCAAATGATATGTTTTGAACAACTATTATAAGTATAGTAAATATTATTTGATCTTAAGGAAGTTTGAACGATCGTTATATGTATAGTAAATATTATTCAACATCAAATGTAAGTGTTTGGAATCGGATATGTTTATATCAAACTTGTATATCTAATATTAACTTATGTTTTTATAAATTTAATACAATGTTCTTTTCATTTAAAGACTGTAATGACGTAACATCTACTAATTATTTGTCTTATTTTCGTAAATGCAAAAATACTGTTAAATCTTTATATTCTAGATTTTCTAATATAAATTTTTTTCTATAAATAAAATGATCAATTCAATTCCTATTTTGTGATATAGTTGATCGTACGGATGGAAGTTGTAGGTGCAGGCTCCATTAATCAGGCAGAGCTTTTAGCTCTACGAGATGGCCTTAAATTTGCATGGGAGAAAAGGATTCGCAATCTTGTGGTGGAATTAGAGGTGGATTCTTCGGAGAAGGTGACGGCTGGGTCGCAAAGGGGGTGGGGTGCGGCGGTGGTAGTAGACAGAAAAGAGGAGTCGTCGCGGCAGCTAGGACGATTTTTGGTGATATGAAATTAGGGCATATTGTCGCGGCTGGAGATCTCGTGGAGAGAGAAAGATTTGGATCGGGTAGTGGAAGAAAGAAAGGAAAGAGACAGCTTACCTATTAATGAAATTTCAACCAAAAATTTCGTTGAAATTTTGAAAATTTCGACTGATTTCAAAATCTGTCAAATTTTTTTGAAATTTCGAAGGAAAATTTTCTGTCCAAAATGTGAAAAATTTCGACGGAATGTAAATCCGTTAAAATTTTCACGGATTTTTCAACGGTTTTTTTATCTGTCGAAATTTTACACTCAGTTTCAACAGATTTAAACCAGTTGAAAATAATCCGTTGAAATCTCAATTTATTCTAGTAGTGGCTTTTAGTTTTACGGGATGGCCTTTAATTTGCATGGGAGAAAAGGATTCGCAATCTTGTGGTGGAAATTGACTCTGAAGTAATTTACCATCTTATCAACAAGACTGACACACTCAATGAATTTCATTTTTGAGGACTGCAGGAATTTGATTGCTAAACCATAGAATGTGGTCCTTCGACATATTAGAAGATCTGCTAATTCGATGTCAAAACTTGGTCATGATTTGTGTGATGGTTTCCATTGGTTTCAAGAGCCATCAGACGTCCTTCAAGCACTTTTAGAGTTATAGCCACTGTTCTGCCTCCTTTTTGGATAAAAGAAAGAAAAGGTTCTATCAGTTTAAGTTTTGAAAACTTCTTTCAGCGGATATGTTTTGAACAGCCGTTAGAACTATAGTAAATATTATTTGATCGTACAAGTGTTTAAAACTGTTATAAGTATGGTAAATATTATTCAACATCGAATATATGTTTGGAATCGGATATGTTCATATGAAACTTATATATCTAATATTAATTTATGTTTTAGAGAATTTTTAAAATTAATGCAATGTTCATTTCATTTGAAGACTTTATTGTCGTAACATCTATTAAAATTTCAAAAATATTTGTTTAATTCTTAAGTATATCATAAAAAAGTTATTTCGAGTAAAATAATTCATCTTGCTTTCGCAAATGCAAAAATAATGTTAGATCATCATATTTTAGATTTTCTAATATAAATTTTTTTCTATAATTAAGTGATCAATTCGATTACTATTTTTCTGATATAGTTGATCGTAAATAAGTTTTTATCAGTTTATGTTTTGAAAACTTCTTTTAACGGGCACAACCATTATAAGAATAGTTTGTTTTTGCATTTATGTTTCTCGTGAATTTATTTTACATTTACATTAAATTTCTAGTTAATTGAAATTTGTAAGTATTTTAATCTTACATCGAATTTTTCATTTGTGTCATACTTTCACTTATCTATATCTATATCTATCCGGAAAATTCTTGCCCAAGCCTGGCTTGGCCAAACCCATCCAACCACCAAATAAGTGTATTGCACTTGCTTTGTGATTGTTCACTTTCATGGAAGTTACATCCAATCCCAAAGCAAGTGTATTACACTTGCCATGTAATTAGTTTGGATTCAACCAAAGCCGATCTGGGTAAGAATTTCCCTATCTATCCATATGCATCATCTATACTACTTACAAAAAGAAACGCATTTTCCTCTCACAAAATAACGGTTATTTCTGAAAATTTACATAAATTGTCCATATAATATTGAATAGAGAAATTTTAGAGTTCTGATCCAAGGGCAAAAATGTCAGAAAGAGAGAAAATCGGACAGTTTTTATACCAAAAAAGTATTTTCCATATTTGACCCTTTTCCCTTAATAGTCATCGGTTCAATATCAGGGATTAAATTGTAATAGAATATTTCAAATGTTAACTCCCACTCACCCGCACTTCCGAAGTTCAAGGAAATTTTGATTCATCCCAACTTCCGTATAACCACTGAACAATTTTCATTTTTATTACCCAACTTCACTTAATTAATTTTTGGTTCGTTTCATGCCCAATCGAATTTTCTAAAAAAAATTGGGATTCTTTTTGGGTTTGCAATCTCCAGTTCTGTCTCGGGGGTTTAGTTTTTAAATTTCTGTTAGTCGTTCTTAGAGAATTCAGTTCTATACTTTCCCAATTCTCAATACTTTTATGTTTCTGAATTTTATTGTGTGCAAAGTGGGTATCGAGAAGGTGAAGGTGAAAAAGTTGGATTCTGGATAGATTTTCAAAGTTAAATGACACTGCTTAGTTCTACTAGATGGCGTATGAATTGAAGGTTTTCATTAGCGTGAGTTTTGGAAGGAGGAAGGTGGAGCAGAACGTGTTCAAGTATGTTGACTATATTTCATGCTTTATGTCTATTTCCAAAATGGATATCTATTCATTTATAAAATGATTTTAAGATTTTATGTGCTGGAAAAACTCATTTCAACTTTGCCTAAAGAACGCACGTTTGCTGATGTATATTATTTTTAAGACAAAGCAAAAAAAATTCAATTAAGTTGGGTCAATCTGTTAAGTGTTTGCTATTGTTGGGGATGAGTAATTTAAACAGAAGTGTCCATGTTATATGTTCAAGCATTAATCAATTTACAATTTCTAGCAAAATTCATATTTTTCAATGCAGAGATGATGTTTTATTTGTCTAAAGATTTAAGACAGATTTGTGAAAAAAAGTGAGCAGATTATTACGCGTATACTCTTCTATGATGACAAATAAAATTGGGAGAAGATAAGCAATATAATGTATTTTAAAATTGTATACTCATTATTAGAAATTAGTTAATGTTTTGAATTAATATTAAAGATTTATAAATTATAGTTTATCAAATTTATAATTATTAAATTCTAAAACTTTGAGTAGCATTACATATATATTAAGATTTGACTTTATTTTTTCATAAATTTCGATTCAGTTATGTTCAAATCATGTATTACAATAATATCATAGTATGCTCGCGGGACGCGTGCGCCGGTTGCTAGTAATATTAAAAGTATGAATAATTTAGGTTTTTTTTTTTTTTTTTTTTTTTGTGAAGACAAAAATGTCCTTATTCAAGTTTTAAACTATATTAATAAATGATTTAACCGGATTTCGTCGGGTTAAATATGGTATCAGTGAATTTGTGATATTGGGGGGTTTTCAATATTTAGATATATTATAGGGCTCTGTTACTTTATTCCGGATGGATCAACCTCAAAGAAAAAGCAATATCAATAGAACAAAAAGTAAATCTTTAAACCAACGCTGAATATAACACAAATATCTGGAGAAAAGCTCTTTCTCTATTGAATAATATTGAGTTGTGCTGTTTTCAGCAGGATGCAATGGCGTTGCCTTATGATTCAGAGTTTTCGGAGTTGTTTAATACAATGATTAGCTAAGTATTTATATCATGCTAAACCTAGCGTTACAAGGAAACATAGTCCTAATCGGACTCGGCCCATATACCCTTCTTGGGTCCGGAATATAATCTCCTAGTCGAAGAGAGCTGTACTTGGCCGGGTCGATAAGATGATCCCGAACTGTTTGATTTGGTCGAACCGATCTCATGTTCTATACTCGATCCGTACAGTATGTAAGGTGCGAAATAGCCCCCATCAGTACTCCCTCACTTCTTCGAGCGTATAGATAATAGAAGCTCGAGGAAGTAGATAATTCTTTACGACTGTTCGTTTTCTATGAATGGAGCCTCGTTAAAAACCTTTCTTAAGAAAAACCCCTGTGGGAAAAAATCTTAAGTAAGGAAAAGAGTGCTACATATCATAGATAGTCGTTTTCTTTGTCCGATTATGAATCACCGCGGTCTATTCTGGAGGCTTTTCATTTCCTTCCGTTTTTGGCGGGAATGTGATTAATTGTGACGAGTTCGAAACGTCTTTTCCCATCTTAGTATAAATAGGTGACCTTTGAGTTCATCATTTTTCCTTTAGACTTACTTACAGTTCGTAGTCATAATCTTGCTTAGTCGTTCGTCATATAAAGTTTTTCCTTTTATCAACTTTCATCCTTCGAGAGTCTGAAAATATGGCTTCTTTGAGAAAATCTTCTTCTTCCTCGAGGGAGAATGTTGCTCCTAACAACGAAGAGGAGTTGCGCTCTAATCTTTTGGGCGGACAATCTGCCATTTCTGACTTCGTTGTTCCTATAGAAGATACATTTAAGGTACAGATCCTTTCTGACACAGAGGTTGCTGCCCGAGCCAAAAAGGGCAAAGGTACTGCTCCTCAGATTTCTGATCCAATTGAGGACCTTGCTTGCGCTTATACAGTGGATACTTTTCCGGAGGTTGTGAACAATTATGCAAAATATTTCCCGGAGGGTTCCGAGATAATCCTTCCTTCCCCTTCTGACAGGGTTACTTCTCCCCCGGAAGGATGTCGTGCCTTTTATACGGCTCACTTCAATAGCGGCCTCCGTCTTCCGTTGTCTCCCCTTTTTCTTGACATCTTGAGAATATTTAGTGTGTCCTTGACACAATTAGTTCCAAATTCTGTGGCTTTCCTGGTTTGCTTTTCTGTTCTGATGATCGCGAAAGGGTTTAAACCTTCCTTTCGTAATTTTACGCAACTTTTCCGGTTCAATATTTCCAGTTCATCCAATCGTGGGTATTTCTTTGCTAGTCAGAGGCCTAGTCGAGCAATTTTTGATGCCCCTGTTTCTAGCAACCCTTTTTGGAAATCTCACTTTTTCTTTGTTCGCCCCCCACCTCATCTTCGTTTGGCGGATGGTTCGACTATACCCTTCTCGTGGGATCATGATTTCAAATGGGTATACGGAGGTCGCTTGCCGACGGGTGAATTCATTCCTGACGATGCTCAGTTTATCGCTGAAATCCCCGAAATGCGTGCAAACAAATATCAGAGTGCTCTTCTGATTGGGGAAGCTTTCCTTCGTAAGGCGGGATTGAGCGTCCATACTTTTCCAATCAGTTCATCATTGGAATTACTGGGTAAGCATTTCTCTTTAATTTAGTGTTAGGATAATATTTTCTTATATAGAAAAACTAACTTCTATTCTGTTTCTTGTTCAGCTCATATGGTAGAGAATTCTCGACATTCTTCAAAGGGAAGGATGGTGTTATCCAAATCCTCTAAATCTGTGGAGAACAACCCGATCGAGCAGAGGGTTTCTCGGAAGAGGAAACTGGAGTTGGGTCATGAGTCCGAGGAGAATGGAGAGGAGTCTCCAAATTCTTCCCAAGATTCCCCTGTTCGTCGAGGGTCAGGGCCTGGTTATCCCCCCCTTCAGCTTAGAACATCCTTGGGAATCCGCGGATGTCGTAGTTGGTCGATGCCTCATCCTAGTGACAACCCGGTGGAGAGAAAAAGGAACTATTATGGTCGTTCAGGCAATGATCTTTCTTTATTTGGTGACAATCACCCAAAACCTACCTTGGTCGAAATGATCGAGGATCATTTAGAGGGGAAGAGAGCTGCTGGTTATTCCGAGAAAGATTCTCTTGTCCATGATGAGAGCGAGAACGCGGTCGATAAGGCAACTCGCGTTCTTTTATCCGGGGTTTTTACTCGTGATTTGAATAAACTTTTTCGTAAGGATCCTTTGGAGAAATTTCAGCGAGCTTCTCTTTATGCTGAAAAGGTAAATTCTTTCGAGCTCGCTTTATAGGCCATTCTTTATTTCGAAGATATTCTTGCTAACTTATTTCTCGTTTTGCCCCTTTGCTTTTTCAGACTAAGACTTGTTTAGCCTCCTACGCATATGAAACTGCACTCTGGAAACAGCAATGTGAGTTTCTAGATGAGAAAAATAAAGCTCTACTTCGTAAGTTTTCTGGTTCAGAGGTTGGTCCCTCAACATCTTCTTCCGTTCCTGTCGTAGAGACTCGTGCTACCGGGACTGAGGATCAAGAGATCATAAATAGGGTGATGGAGGTTTCTCGTGCTCAAGAGCAGGCCAATCAAATGGCTAAAAAGTTAGAGGAATTCCAGTTACAGAGCACGGCTCGAATTAGTGAGCTGGAATCCCAAGTATGAAGTCTTCAAACTTCTTTAGAGGAGTATGAAAAGGATATCCCTCTTAGTGGACTTAGGGATCGATACGGTAGGAACCCTGATGAAAGAGTTATCCGCGAATTCCTTAATTCTCCTGTTCATACGGCGTTTGTGTATCAGATGGTCGGTCCTCTCCTGGAGAGTACTTTCAAGAAGGCGGTTCATCAGCTGGTCGCTTTAGAGATGATCGACGACCGTCGAAAGGAGTATTTTAAGGCGGCGCACATTCGGTTGAACCGTTAGGACGAACTCTATTCTCCTTCCGAGCTTCCAGATGTCGTATATCAAGATTTTCCTTTGGCTCACCTCGTCAAAGAGTTCGGGAAACCATTGCCGATTCCTCCTTCTGATGTTAACGATGAGCTTGATGATACTTTTATCGATCCAGAAGACGAAGAAGAAGAAGGAGATATTGGTACGACCGAGAATGTCGATAGTGAACAGAGAATCCCACATAGCGACCAGGCTGTATAATATATTTTGACTTTTGAAGCAATCCTTGTAATTATTTACCCGTAGGTTTAATTGTAATTTTACCTTTTCATCCCTTTGTACGCTAAACGTTTCGTATTCTGACAGTCATGTCTTTTCATTTTCGCCGTAATAATTCAGACAAGTCATTAAGTTCGCCGTAATCATTATGCGTGTGTCTTTTCAAATTCTAGCGTTTGCTCCAAGGTCAGTTTTTCTATTTCGCGCCCTTTCTTTAGGTCTGTAGCGTCTTTTTGTGTAGTATAAATACTAAAGGTAAAAACTTGACTTGTTATTTACCGTTATACTCGTCTCTTTCAATAGAATACTCTTTCTTTGGCTAGTCGATAAGCTTTCTCGTTATTTGCTTTATATTCTTCAACAGTTCGATCATGAGTAATCTTTTCGGCAATACGTCGAAACGACCTTCTCGTGAGAGCGCTAGGGATAATAGATCCAAAAAATCTCGAAGAGATGGGCCGTCGATGGAGCCTCCTCGTTCGTCCCCAATAATTAGGTCGGTGATTGATACTCGTGTTATTCCTACCGAACCTTTTTCTGTAGTAAACTCGTCGTTTTCAGAACCAATCTTTTCTTCTTCCACTCAAGTAGGAAGTATGCCTTCCCCTGGTCGGGTAGCTTTTGACGATATGTCCAACGAGGAACCGACTTATAATATACCTGTTACTTCAAGTGCTTGTTCCTTCGAGCATGTTTTTCATGGAGGGGACTTTGCTATTTCCCTTCCTTTGTCTACTTCTACTGCCCCAATCGCCAGCGAAGGGCAAGTTGGTGATGGTTTTTTTGTCAATCCTTCCGCAACACAATCTATTGTGCAGGATTGTCCTGATTATCTGTTTAATGATACTACTGTGATGACTACTTCCTTCGAATCGGGAGGACCTTCCGGAGGTCGGACCGGTTCTAGGTCTGGTCGTCGAACCGTTATTTCTGCTTCGGGCAAGGAGACCTCCGTTAGCCACGACGAGAGAGAATCTCCTCGTCTGTTAGATGATCGATGCATCTTTGAGCAAGTTAAGGATATTATGTTGTCAGAGACTCCACGTTCTGATGGTGTCCCTTCTAATAGTGAATTGCCTGGCTCAGTTGAGCCTGATGCTTTGTCTTGGGATCTGGGTTTAAGCACTATTTTGCCTGGTGAGCTGAAGAAGCTTGAGGGTACCTCCAACGTACGCCTTGTTCAGTCGCTGGTGAAGATATGTGAACAGGTGGACGAATCTTTTCATTGTTTTATTTGTTTTAATTTTTGACTTCCTTCTTACATAAGGATTGTTTTCTTTTTCCAGGCTAAGTACTTTGCACTCCAGCTGGGTGTGCAAAACGATGATTTGTGGAAAAATAGAAGCGCTTATCAACGTCAGTTGGAGTCAGAGAAAGCTAAAGCTGCAGGGCTGACGTTGCAACTTCAGCTTGCCAGAGATGATCTCCAAAGATTGGAGGCTGATAAAGTTGTTCTTGAAAAAGAGAAATATGATTTAGTTCAGGCTGCTGAGTCTCGACAGCGGTCTTATAAGGAAGGTTATGACGCAGGCTATCTCAAGCGTCAGGAGGAGTTGATGGCGTTTGCTGGCAACTTGACTCCTCGGAGGATTGTTTCTAGTAGTCGACCTGCTGACCGTTCTTCTCAGTGATCTTTGTTTGACCTGGCAGGCCTAGGACTGTCTCTTTTTTTTTTTTTTTTTTTTCTGCCCAACTTTTGTGTATTTGTTCGGGCTGCAATTTTTTGTAATGGGAGAAGTACTAAGTTGGAAATTATGATCTTTTTGTAGGCAGATTCTTGCCTTGATCAATTTTCTTCTGTAGATATACTTTGTTATGCTCGTTCTTCCTTTGTGCATAAATATAATCATCATGAAATAATCAGTATAGATTAGCATACTTATCTGAAATTGATCTTTTCGAAGAATTTTCAGGATAGAGAAAAGGTAGCTTGTCCTTGCTTAGTCACTACTTGAGTAACTGAATTGTATAATGTTTGCTTCTGCAAATCAAATCTTTTTGTTGATCAACCAAGTATAATCCCTTGGATTATGTCCCCAACATGTTTTACGTTAAGATGTAGACAATCGAACGTTCGTATCGATAAAAGTTGTTCGATCCGTGCCTTGTAAACTTGTCTTTTTGCGATGTAAATCTTATATAAGGGGTCTATTGTCCCTTTTGTTGAACTTCACTTTTCTTTCCATCAGACCAAAGGAAAATATCTCTTTCAGTATCTTTCAAAACTTCATGTTTCCTAGCATTAATTTTGATCTGTATGTTCCTTGGTCAGTGTATCATTATATCACTTTCTTGATATGGGAGGAATTGGAAAACGCAGGGGTCTTAGCTAGATCTACCCTGTTCAGACCTCCTTCAGCAATCCTTTGGTATGTTAGGCAGTGACTTTCCTGCCGTTTCCTATAAGGAGGACTATTCTCCTGATTTCTATGTCAGATATCTTGGATTCCAAAGGAGTTCCTGTATCGCTTAGTCAATGGTCATCCATATGATGTATGAGGCAGTGACGTCCCTCGTATGGTGAAGGGTTTGGTCTTTTATCTTTTATCGAGCAAGTATCCTTTTCACTACGATTTTAAAACTTGTATGCCTTCGTTTGTGGATTCTAGGTTTTCAAGCCATCGACCCTGAAGTATGATCGTGCCGGTATGTCTGATCCAAAGCTTTTTTAGGTCTACTTGTGTTATTGATTGATCGTTTCGATCTACGACCTCTTTTGTTATCGACTAGTTGAGGCGATTAGATAGTGCCGTTCCAACTTACTTGCCTTTATTACGGGGAGTCAAAGGGTCGCATCTGTGTCCGTTGATCAAATACTTTTTCAGCCGTTGGATCCCTTAGATCTATCCCTATAAATAGGGGGGAGGTTCGCATTCTTCATTTGCAATTTCCCGAAGAGGATGGAGATCTCGGTTTCCTTAGATTTCATTTTGCCTTCAGATCCCATAGTTTTCAAAAAGTCACATTATCGTGATTCATTTTGTAATAGCTTGATTATCTTCTACCTTGTACTGACGGGTCCCATGAGGCCTCAGTTTTTGTCTTCATCAATTAGAGGTCCGTGGTTTCCTGTTTGCACATGGAGGGTTCCTATTTGCCAGTCACCCCTGCTCTTCGATGTCACCTCCGGAGTGATAGACTACCGGGGTGGGTATTTCTTTATGTAGTATGTAGACCTTTATAACGTAGGACTTTTGTATGTAACTGATTTGATGAATAAAATATTGCTTTTATCCCTTGCATCCTCCTTGTCGTTAATTCTGTCATAATTTTTATTTATGAGTAGCATTTTCCGAGCAGACGGGTTCATACTCAATTCATCTTCAAAACTTTAGGAGTATTAGCAGATCTTTTAGATTGTTAGGAACAGATCGAGGAGTGTTTATTGAGCGGATCAATGTTTACTCAACTTGTTATAATTTAGACTTAGGTTTTTATCACCTAAAATCTTTCTGATCGTTGTAAATATACCGAGGAGTTTTTATTGAGCGGATCGATTTATACTAAGCTCTGTTTGATTAGACTTAGATCGAGGAGTGTTTATTGAGCTGATCAATGTATACTCAACTCTTTTTTTATTAGACTTAGGTTTTTAACCCAAAAGCCTTTTAATCGTCATAAGTAAATCGTTGAAAATATATCGAGGAGTGTTTATTGAGCGGATCAATGTATACTCAACTCTTTTATAATTTAGACTTAGGTTTTTAATACCAAAAAGTCTTTTTGATCGCTGAATATATATCGAGGAGTGTTTATTGAGCGGATCAATGTTTACTCAACTCGTTTATAATTTAGACTTAGGTTTTTAATACCAAAAAGTCTTTTTGATCGCTGAATATATATCGAGGAGTGTTTATTGAGCGGATCAATGTATACTCGACTCGTTTTTGTTTAGACTTAGGTTTTTAATACCAAAAGTCTTTTTTAATCTAACGGACGAGGAGTTTTTATTGAGCGGATCAATGTATACTCGACTCGTTTTGATTTAGACTTAGGTTTTTAATACCAAAAGTCTTTTTTAATCTTCGTGAATAACGAACGAGGAGTTTTTATTGAGCGGATCAATGTATACTCGACTCGTTTTTATTTAGACTTAGGTTTTTAATACCAAAAGTCTTTTTTAATCTTCGTGAATAACGGACGAGGAGTTTTTATTGAGCGAATCAATGTATACTCGACTCGTTTTTATTTAGACTTAGGTTTTTAATACCAAAAGTCTTTTTTAAGCTAACGGACGAGGAGTTTTTATTGAGCGGATCAATGTATACTCGACTCGTTTTGATTTAGACTTAGGTTTTTAATACCAAAAGTCTTTTTTAATCTTCGTGAATAACGGACGAGGAGTTTTTATTGAGCGGATCAATGTATACTCGACTCATTTTTATTTAGACTTAGGTTTTTAGTACCAAAAGTCTTTTTTAATCTAACGGATGAGGAGTTTTTATTGAGCGGATCAATGTATACTCGACTCGTTTTGATTTAGACTTAGGTTTTTAATACCAAAAGTCTTTTTTAATCTAACGGACGAGGAGTTTTTATTGAGCGGATCAATGTATACTCGACTCGTTTTGATTTAGACTTAGGTTTTTAATACCAAAAGTCTTTTTTAATCTTCGTGAATAACGGACGAGGAGTTTTTATTGAGCTGATCAATATATACTCGACTCGTTTTTATGGTCGGATTGAGGAGTGTTTATTGAGCTGATCAATGTATACTTAACTCCTTTTGTCCCAATCTCAACCCATGTGATAGTAGAAGTCCAAGGAGTATTTACCGAAACAATCGATTTATAGAAATTGCTAAAATCTTTAATAATTGAACTGTAGGCTAAGGCCTTTATTACAAAGACTAAAACTCAATGAAATAAAATAAAGCAGCATAATCTGCAAAAATTTATTTACCATAGTATTTTCTAAGGTTGACTGCATTCCAGGTTCTTGGTAAGGCTGTTCCATCCAAGTGTGCAATTTTGTATGAACCTTTCTTTCCTACGCCAATGACAACATAAGGTCCATCCCAGTTTTGTTGTAACTTTCCCACATGCTTGGATACTTCTACTTTTTTCAAGACCAGGTCTCCTTCTTTGAAGGTTCGGATGCGTACTTTTTGATTGTATGCCTTTTCCATATTTGCTTTAGTGGCTTGCAAGCGTACAGCGGCTTTTTCTCTTAAAGCTTCTGTTAAGTCGATATCATTTTCTCTTGCCTTTTCATTTTCCAGATCATCGAACATCTCGATTCTTGGCGTTGGGATTAGAGTTTCAACAGGAATAACAGCTTTCGACCCATATACCAAGCTAAATGGGGTTTCCCCAGTCGAGGTCCTGACTGTAGTCCGATTAGCCCAAAGTACTCCTTGGAGTTCATCAAGCCATTTTCCTTTGGCCGCTCCTAATCTTTTTTGCAAGGATTTTATTATTTCTCGGTTTGCTACCTCGGTCTGTCCGTTCGCTCTAGGATGCCCGACGGAAGTGAAATTTTGTTGAATCCCAAGTTTTGAACACCATTCTATTACCTGTTTTCCCGCGAATTGGGTTCCATTATCAGAGATTAGGATCCTTGGGATGCCAAATCGACAAACTATGAATTTCCATAGGAAGTTGACCACTTGGAATTGAGTTATTCGTGCGAGGGAATTGCATTCTATCCACTTGCTGAAATATTCTACCGCGACCAGGACATAAGCTTTCTTGGATCTAGCCGCTGGGAACGGTCCCCCGATGTCCATTCCCCATTGATCGAAAGGCCAACATACCGGGATTGGGTGCATGTTTTCTGCTGGTCGATGACATACATTAGCATGGACCTGGCAGTGATGACATTCTTGGACATATTGAGCGGCATCTTTATTGATTGTAGGCCAATAATAACCTGTTCTGAGGCATTTTAAAGCCAATGCCCTCGATCCGCTGTGATTTCCTGCGTCTCCTTCGTGTATTTCTCGTAGTATATCGGAGGTTTGTGCTTTAGAGACGCATTTTAGAAGAATTCCTGATACTGATCTTCGGTAGAGTTTTCCTTCTACAAGTGTATACTTTGGAGCTCGATATCTTATTTCCCGAGCTTCATTCTGGTCAGGTGGTAGTTTTCCTTCTCGAAGATAGTCTATCATTGGGGTCATCCAGTTTCCTTCGGCTTCTTCGATTTCCATTATATCGACTACCGGTGTTTCATCGATATCGATTGCCGGCGTATTAGAGATCAACCAGTTGATCACCCGTTCGGTCTTTCCGTCATGGGATCCTATGAACTTAGATAGTTGATCGGCCCATTTGTTTTCCGAACGTGGAATGTTCTGTATACCGAAGCTTTCAAATTTCTCAGCTAGCGTCTTCACTTTGGCGAGGTATTTGACCATATTGAATTCCTTTGCCTCGTATAGGCCCTCTATTTGTCTTTGTACTAACTCTGAATCGGTTAATACTTTAAGCCTCTTTATGTTGGCTTTGATCGCCATTTTCATTCCTGCGATTAACGCTTCATATTCTGCTTCGTTGTTTGTTACGACGAAGTCCAATGTTATCGCATAATTCAAATCTTCTTTATTTGGTCCGGTGAAGTTGATTCCGGCGCCTCCTCCTTCTCAGCATGAAGCACCGTCGACATGCATTAGCCAAGTTTGATCTTCTATGATCAAGACATCGTCGTTGAGGCTGCTCGATGATTCAGTTGCCCGCGACGGTGTTTCCAATAGAAAATCAGCCAACACTTGGGCCTTAATTGCGATTATTGGTTTGTAGTCAATTTCGAATTGGCCGAGTTCGATCGCCCATTTGATTAGTCTTCCGGAGGCTTCCGGTTTTGCTAAGACTTGTCTTAGTGGTTGATTCGTTAAAACGATGATTTTGTAGGTTAAAAAGTAGGGTCGAAGTTTTCGTGCAGCCACTACTAAGGCCAGCGTGAATTTTTCAATTTCCAAATAATTCTTCTCCGCCCCTTGCAATAATTTGCTTAGATAATAGACAGGCTTATGTTCCGAGCCTTCTATCTTAATTAGTACAGAACTAATGGCCGCTTCGGAGATGGAGATGTAGATATACAATGGTTCTCCTTTCGTTGGTTTGGCCAACATCGGGGGTGTTGTCAAATATTCTTTGAGTTGTTCGAAGGCTCGATCGCATTCTTCGGTCTAAACGAAGTTTTTTGCTTTTCGAAGTGTTTGGAAAAAGGGCAAGCTTCTGTCCGCAGATTTTGATATGAATCTGTTCAATGCTACAATTTTCCCGACCAAGCTTTGCACTTGGGAGATGGTTTTGGGAGGTTTCATTTCAGTTATGGCTCGGATTTTTTCCGGGTTGGCTTCTATTCCTCGTTGGTGGACTAAATAACCCAAAAATTTTCCTGACTTAACATCGAAAGTGCATTTCGCGGGGTTGAACTTCATACGGTATTTCCTTAAGATCTGAAAACATCGATCAAGATGTTTTACGTGATCCGCTTCGTTCATACTTTTGACCAACATGTCGTCTACATAGACTTCCATTAACTCTCCGATTAACTCTTTGAACATTAGGTTTACTAACCTTTGGTAAGTAGCCCCGGCATTTCTCAAGCCGAATGGCATTACTATAAAGCAGTATACTCCCTGCTCGGTTATGAACGCGGTCTTCTCTTGATCCCGCTTGTCCATGTATATTTGATAAAACCCTTGGAAGGCGTCCATCATGCTGAATATTGCGAAGCCAGCGGTCGAGTCGACCAATAAGTCGATCCTTGGGAGGGGGTATGGGTCGCGTGGACATAACTTGTTAAGGTCGGTAAAATCATTACACATTCTCCATTTGTTGTCCTTTTTATCCCCTTTTGCTACTAGAACAACATTACATAGCCATTCTGAGAAATGTATTTCTCGGATTTGTTTTGCTTCATGTAGTCTTTCTACCTCAGCTTTGATAATTTTGTCTTTTACCGGCCCATGATTTCTCTTCTTTTGTCTGGCGGGTTTTGCCAAAGGATCTATTTTTAGGGAATGCTTGATTACCCGAGGATCAATTCCTTCGATGTCATTCGCGCTCCAGGCGAAGACGTCGACATTATCTCTGAGGAACTCGATTAAAATTATTTCCCCTTCTTTGCTCAATTCTGTACCTATTCTTGTCGTTTTGGAGGAGTCCCCTTCAACCAGGATTACATCCTTATGTTCTGGAGGTTTCAAGGATAAATCTAGCGGTTCTTTTCCCTTTTTATCCATTCGATCTGTACTAGGGATTTCAACTTTGTTTCTAACGAGATCGTCTTCGATTTTTCTTTTGCTCGGAATAATTGATTTGGGTTGTTCTTTCAAAGTTAACGAGGTGCTGTAGCAATCCCACGCCATACAGTGATCGTTTGTTATTTCTCCGATGCCCCTATCGGTCGGAAACTTTATTTTCTGGTGATAGGTAGAGACAACAACTCGGAATATGTTGAGGGCTGGTCGCCCTAATATTGCGTTATAAGCGAAGGGTGTTTCTACCACTAGAAATTTTACTAGCTTCACTGTCCGGTGAGGTTTTTTTCCGAGTGACACACTTAAGGTTATCGTTCCGCTGGGGATGATCTCGGACCCTCCAAAGCCCACTAACGGCGTAGCTACTTTCTGTAGATTTATCTGCCCTAAGTTCATTTGGGCTAAAACCTCCCGGGAGATGATATTCGCTGAGCTCCCATTATCGATTAGGATTCTTTTGACATTGTAATTTGCTATTTCTAGCGACACTACCATCGGGAAATCGGGGTTATCATTTTTTGTGTCCCAAATGATGTTTCTAGGTACTTCGCCTTCATTAAAGCTGATCGGCTGGTCGTTTGCTGGTTTGTTTTCCAGTGTCCAAATTTCTTTTGGGTATTTTAAGTTTCCAATTATGGATCTGGCTGTCCTTCGTCGGGCGTTACGGCTATCCCCGCCTGCGGGTCCCCCGGATATTGTATGGATGGTCCCATTGATCTGGTCGTGGACCAATTCTTGCATAGGACCATGCTCGGGTGACCTTCGACGAGAACTCCTTCTTTGATTATAATTTCGAGGACTTCTACTTCTTTCCCTCTTGCGGTTATCTCGCTCTATGTAGTCGTTTAGTTTTCCCTGTTCGACTAGTTTTTCAACTTCTCTTTTGAGGTGAAAACAATTTTCCGTTCGATGTCCGTGTGCCCGATGGTATTTACAGTACAGGTCGTAGTTTCGAGATCCTGGTCTGGGCTGAGCGATTTTCCTCGCTTCGGGGATCCAGTTATTTCTTTCTAGAACTTCTAATATTTCTTCCATCGGAGCATTTAACCTTGGGTGTTCTACTTGATTCACCCTGCCTCTGATCGGTAGTTCGGGGTTTCTTGATCTTTGGTAGAAATTTGGTTGCCTTTCTTGGTCAGCTTTGTTGTATTCCAGTCGCTGAAAGACGTTGCCTTTTCTAGAAGATCGCTCATAATCCATGGATCTTTGGGCAGGAATCCTATCATGCCATTTGGCGGGTTGTTTGGCGAACCAGTCCAACGCGAGTCCTTCGAATGTGGTCACCATTAACTTGGCGGTGAATTCGGCAGAGTGGGCATATAAATTCATTATATTCGTGAAGCTAAAAATATAATCATCCGGGTCGATGGTTCCATCATATCGGGGTAGTCTACCCGGGACTTGTCCAATGGATTGCGCCTCTTTTATTTCTCTGCAGAAAGGAGAACAGGCCGCAAGGCTTTCCTGGAGTTCCGTGGTTCGGGCCCACGGGTTTTGAACAGATCGTAGGCGTTGTTCGAGTCGCTCCTGTACCATCCTTTCAATTTCTCTTTCCGAGAATCGAGTCGTTCGTGGTCGATCTGGGATTATATCATCTATGTCATCCTCGCTAGGGATTATTGTTCGTTCCTTAGATCCACTGCGCCCCGCCTGTGGTTTTCTTTGTCCTGGTTTTCTTCGGGGATGGTTATCGGAGGGTTTAGAATTGCCCTGCTGTGGACTGTGTAGCGAGCGCCGCTCGCTTGGCGGGCTGTCAGCTTGTTGAGAGGTTTGATCGTTTTGCCTTGGCGTTCTTTGAGCAGGAGTCGCCCTGGCAGCCCTAACGTTCCGCGGAATTTGATCAAGTACGAGTAATTCTTCTGGAGAGAGTGATTTAAAGAGCATTGCTATTTGTCGCAGTTTCTCCTGAGCGCCCGGGAGAGGAACGGGGATCTCAGGGACTTCCGGTTCTTCCCATATTGTACCGGGAAGACCTCCTTGGGTTTCCTGCTGACGGGGGTGGGTATCCTGCAAATTCTCGTTGGTGTTGGGAGCGTTATTATCATTGTTGTCCTGTAGGTCTTCAGATGTGTTATGACCGGTGGTTGTGTTACTTCTTGCTCCGATACGAGCGCTTTTCCTTGGGCTAGCCATGTGTCGATCGAATAATTAACTTAGCCCCACGGTGGGCGCCAACTGATTTAACCGGATTTCGTCGGGTTAAATATGGTATCAGTGAACTTGTGATATTGGGGGGTTTTCAATATTTAGATATATTATAGGGCTCTGTTACTTTATTCCGGATGGATCAACCTCAAAGAAAAAGCAATATCAATAAAACAAAAAGTAAATCTTTAAACCAACGCTGAATATAACACAAATATCAGGAGAAAAGCTCTTTCTCTATTGAATAATATTGAGTTGTGCTGTTTTCAGCAGGATGCAATGGCGTTTTTGCCTTATGATTCAGAGTTTTCGGAGTTGTTTAATACAATGATTAGCTAGGTATTTATATCATGCTAAACCTAGCGTTACAAGGAAACATAGTCCTAATAGGACTCGGCCCATATACCCTTCTTGGGTCCGGAATATAATCTCCTAGTCGAAGAGAGCTGTACTTGATCGGGTCGATAAGATGATCCCGAACTGTTTGATTTGGTCGAACCGATCTCATGTTCTTTACTCGATCCGTACAGTATGTAAGGTGCGAAATAGCCCCCATCAATAAAATATAATCAGCCATGAATTTTTCTTAAATTTTCTCATGAACTGCAAGAATTTGATTGCTAAACCATGGAATGTGGTCCTTCGACATATTAGAAGATCTGCTAATTCGATGTCAAAACTTGGTCATGATTTGGGTGATGGTTTCCATTGGTTTCAAGAGCCATCAGACGTCCTTCAAGCATTTGTAGAGTTATAGCCACTATTCTGCCTCCTTTTTGGATAAAAGAAAGAAAAGTTTCTATCAGTTTAAGTTTTGAAAACTTCTTTAAGCGGATATGTTTTGAACAGCCGTTATAACTATAGTAAATATTATTTAATCGTACAAGTTTTTAACAACTGTTATAAGTATGGTAAATATTATTCAACATCGAATATATGTTTGGAATTGGATATGTTCATATGAAACTTATATATCTAATATTAATTTATGTTTTAGAGAATTTTTAAAATTAATACAATGTTCTTTTCATTTGAAGACTTTATTGTCGTAACATCTATTAAAATTTCAAAAATATTTGTGTAATTCTTAAGTATATCATAAAAAAGTTATTTCGAGTAAAATAATTCATCTTGATTTCGCAAATGCAAAAATAATGTTAGATCATCATATTTTAGATTTTCTAATATAAATTTTTTTCTATGATTAAGTGATCAATTCGATTACTATTTTTGTGATATAGTTGATCATAATAAGTTTTTATCTGTATATGTTTTGAAAACTTCTTTCAACGGGCACAACCGTTATAAGAATAGTTTGTTTTTGCATTTATGTTTCTCGTGAATTTATTATACATTTACATTAAATTTCTAGTTAATTGAAATTTGTAAGTATTTTAATCTTACATCGAATTTGTCATTTGTGTCATACTTTCACTTATCTATATCTATATCTATCCGGAAAATTCTTGCACAAGCCTGGCTTGGCCAAACCCATCCAACAACTAAACAAGTGTATTGCACTTGCTTTGTGTTTGTTCACTTTCATGGAAGTTACATCCAATCCCAAAACAAGTGTATTACACTTGCCATGTAATTAGTTTGAGTTCGACCAAACCCGGTCTGGATAAGAATTTCCCTATCTATCCATATGCATCATAATATTAAAAGTATGAATAATTTAGATTTTTTTTTTTTTTTTTTTTTTTTTTTTTTTTTTTTTGTGAAGACAAATATGTCCTTATTCAAGTTTTAAACTATATTAATAAAATATAATCAGCCATGAATTTTTTTTATATTTTCTCATCAACGATTTGGTAGGAAAATTTTTTAAGAAAATTTGTGACTTCATTTTCTTCTAACTAAGCACCATGAATATCAAAGAAAAATAAGAGTATATTCAAATTAGACATGAAAGTCTTATGGACCTTTTTTAAAATAAGATTTTACACAACATAAGTGTATATGAAATACTACATCTCAACCATTAATAAAAGTCAACAACAAATTTGCAGAACAATTTATGATAAAAAATCCAATGATGATGTAGCATTGGACATTTAGAAAAAAATAAGCTTATGTTAAATTACATACTAACCTTTAATTAATATGTTTAACAAAAAACTCTTTAATCTCTAATTAATTTTAGATCTCTATCCCAAAAAAAATCGAGAAAATTACACTTTCCATACCAAACTTTTGCCTACTTTATACATTTCATACCAAATTTTTCAAAAAGACACATTTCATACAAGAGCTGGACAACTTTTTTCATATTTCATTCAACCATTAGTTTTTGGATGAAAAATGTCACGCGTTAATCACATGTCCGTTTAAGCCCCCATTTTTTTCTTTTATGGGGATATTTGCAATTGGGTAAAAAATACCTAAAATGGTAAAAATTTGAAAGGGTAATTGCAATTATTGCCACCACCAATTCCTCTTTCTTCACCTCCGGCACCATGACCATAGCCCAACCCTTCCCCGCTGAAAAAAGATATTTACATGAGCTAAATAGTTGGATTATAAGAAGTGTTTGTGAACAACTATGAAAATTCATGTGACGGGCACATGTATATTTTTCGTCGAACAAAAATTAAATTAAATTATTTGAGGCGGTAAGTGCTTAATTTGTACATATAGGAGGTAAAGTGCCACGAAATGTAACTTTAGGGACAAGATTTTTGTCAAGTTTTTAAAGTGGATTTCAAATATCATATGAAAGTTTTTGTCAATTGAAAAAAAAAGGGTGGTTTATTGCAAAATTTTAAAGCTACGAGAGGTTATTGGTAATCTTTTAAAAGGATTAACAAAGAAAAGGGGTTATACATAGGATTAGCATAAAATGGGTTATTTGCAAATTACCCCCTTGTCTTAGTTCTAATTGGCAAACACACCCCCGTGTTGTTTAGCAAATACCTACTTGTAGTCATAAAAATTTACCAATGGACCCTCTAGCACATTTAAAATTAAATGAATACGCAATTATCCATGTATAAAGTGTGGAACTTATTATGCTACTTCAATATTTCATAATATTGAGTTGGGAGATCAATTATATTTTACTTTCAAGAAACAAAAATGATAATGTATTTTAGTGTTATAATAAATAAAATATATGATTTCATTGTTTCTTCCGAAAAACACGTGAAGGTTGTTTTAGAAGATAAAATGAAACACCTATCACGATTATTCACATATACATGGCTTTCAGTAAATATAGGTCTTATTGCTATATTTTATGAAAAGAAAGAGGTATTTGCAAATATGAATAATACATGGCTGTATTAGTCTATTTGAACTAACATAAGGGTGTATTCTGCAAATTACCTGCATAAATGTCATATCAATATAGAGAAAGAACACTACAACAACATAATTAAAAACAAAAAATATAGTTACCTGCAAACTTCCGGTAAGAAGCACTGGCTTCAAAGAATCGTACATTCCAAAGTAGAGACCACGGTACACAATGATTCCAACACATGATATATTAAATACACGATATAGTCCAGCAACACCATCAGATGTTAGAGTCTTCCTATATACATCAACTAAGCCATTGAACTGCCAACCTTATTTGCAGCTTTGGCATCATTTGCCAATCGCATACAAGAATAATCCAAAGAATAGACAAAGAAAAGGGAGGAAGCACCAGCTTCACCCCCTGAAGCCAAGTTTCCAGCGAACCATTTCCAGTAACCATCTCTATCTTTTTTGAAGACTATAACAAACCATGCTTGCAAAGGCTATAGCAACCGAATCCGGAGCTAATTTTATCAATATCTCACATCCTACTATTCTTTCAAATGTTAGTAATGCATTAAAATTACTTAAACTCGAACATGTTATTTATTGAATTACCCCTGCATCGAATTTGAAAAATAATCTTATCGCAGTGGTACGGGGGCTGGAAAATATGTTAGGGCAATTTTTTCATTGGTCAGGAAAATTACTACAAGTGTCATATTTATTGATGAGGTCGCTTTTAAAATAGATAAGCTGAAACTATCATGTTGTCAATTAATTCATGTCTCAAGTTAAAGTATACTCGGGCAACTAACTCATACATAAACATTTAATTCAATTGCCATCATAAAACACGATCTATAAAAATGAATCAGAAGTTCAAACATATCATTTGGATTGAGGGATTTGGATTTATAGAAAAACCGGAGATTTTCTTTTAAAAATTTTAATTTGAAAGAGCTGCACAAAAGGTTACAAGTCCATACAAAATCTAAATGATCCTAGTGCTCTGGATTTGTTATTGTGGATTTGAAATACTTAGCTACAAATCCCTTGATCCGAATATTTTAAAAACAATAGGGGATACAATTTAATCACGCAGTCTACGGAGCATCAATGATCAAACAAGGTACATTTCATGACACGGAGAGAACAATAAATAACACAGATCTGAAACCTAAATGCAAAAAAATGGGGAAAAACCACCAATTAAGTATTTCATAATTAATAATAAAATTAAACAAAATTCATCACAGAATTCGTAATCCACCTAAAGAGATCGATTGAACAGAGGGTCGTGGATTGAGTTTTACCTTGATGGACGTATATGATTAGGCTACTCTCCCCCTTAACCTCTCTACTGAAATTTAGAAATGGTGGTGAGAGTGAGAGAATCGAGGAATGTGAAACTATTTATAATGGGGGAGGGGTCTTATTTTCGTAAATGCAAAAATACTGTTAAATCTTCATATTCTAGATTTTCTAATATAAATTTTTTTCTATAAGAAAATGATCAATTCAATTCCTATTTTGTGATATAGTTGATCGTACGGATGGAAGTTGTAGGTGCAGGCTCCATTAATCAGGCAGAGCTTTTAGCTCTACGGGATGGCCTTAAATTTGCATGGGAAAAAAGGACTCGCAATCTTGTGGTGGAATTAGAGGTGGATTCTTCGGAGAAGGTGACGGCTGGGTCGCAAAGGGGGTGCGGTGCGGCGGTGGTAGTAGACAGAAAAGAGGAGGAGTCGCGGCAGTTAGGACGATTTTTTGGGGATATGAAATTAGGGCATATTGTCGCGGCTGGAGATCACGTGGAGAGAGAAAGATTTGGATCGGGTAGTGGAAGAAAGAAAGGAAAGAGACAGCTTACCTATTTATGAAATTTCAACCAAAAAATTTCGTTGAAATTTTGAAAATTTTCGACTGATTCCAAAATCTGTCAAAATTTTCTGAAATTTCGACGGAATGTAAATCCGTTCAAATTTTCACGGATTTTTCAACGGTGTTTTTATCTGTCGAAATTTTACACTCAATTTCAACAGATTTAAACCAGTTGAAAATAATCCATTGAAATCTCAATTTATTCTAGTAGTGGCTTTTAGTTTTACGGGATGGCCTTTAATTTGCATGGGAGAAAAGGATTCGCAATCTTGTGGTGGAAATTGACTCTGAAGTAATTTACCATCTTATCAACAAGACTGACACACCCAATGAATTTCATTTTTGAGGACTGCAAGAATTTGATTGCTAAACCATGGAATGTGGTCCTTCGACATATTAGAAGATCTGCTAATTCGATGTCAAAACTTGGTCATGATTTGGGTGATGGTTTCCATTGGTTTCAAGAGCCATCAGACGTCCTTCAAGCATTTGTAGAGTTATAACCACTATTCTGCCTCCTTTTTGGATAAAAGAAAGAAAAGTTTCTATCAGTTTAAGTTTTGAAAACTTCTTTAAGCGGATATGTTTTGAACAGCCGTTATAACTATAGTAAATATTATTTAATCGTACAAGTTTTTAACAACTGTTATAAGTATGGTAAATATTATTCAACATCGAATATATGTTTGGAATTGGATATGTTCATATGAAACTTATATATCTAATATTAATTTATGTTTTAGAGAATTTTTAAAATTAATACAATGTTCTTTTCATTTGAAGACTTTATTGTCGTAACATCTATTAAAATTTCAAAAATATTTGTGTAATTCTTAAGTATATCATAAAAAAGTTATTTCGAGTAAAAAAATTCATCTTGATTTCGCAAATGCAAAAATAATGTTAGATCATCATATTTTAGATTTTCTAATATAAATTTTTTTCTATAATTAAGTGATCAATTCGATTACTATTTTTGTGATATAGTTGATCATAATAAGTTTTTATCTGTATATGTTTTGAAAACTTCTTTCAACGGGCACAACCGTTATAAGAATAGTTTGTTTTTGCATTTATGTTTCTCGTGAATTTATTATACATTTACATTAAATTTCTAGTTAATTGAAATTTGTAATTATTTTAATCTTACATCGAATTTGTCATTTGTGTCATACTTTCACTTATCTATATCTATATCTATCCGGAAAATTCTTGCACAAGCCTAGCTTGGCCAAACCCATCCAACAACTAAACAAGTGTATTGCACTTGCTTTGTGTTTGTTCACTTTCATGGAAGTTACATCCAATCCCAAAACAAGTGTATTACACTTGCCATGTAATTAGTTTGAGTTCGACCAAACCCGGTCTGGATAAGAATTTCCCTATCTATCCATATGCATCATAATATTAAAAGTATGAATAATTTAGATTTTTTTTTTTTTTTTTTTTTTTTTTTTTTTTTTTTTGTGAAGACAAATATGTCCTTATTCAAGTTTTAAACTATATTAATAAAATATAATCAGCCATGAATTTTTCTTAAATTTTCTCATCAACGATTTGGTAGGAAAATTTTTTAAGAAAATTTGTGACTTCATTTTCTTCTAACTAAGCACCATGAATATCAAAGAAAAATAAGAGTATATTCAAATTAGACATGAAAGTCTTATGGACCTTTTTTAAAATAAGATTTTACACAACATAAGTGTATATGAAATACTACATCTCAACCATTAATAAAAGTCAACAACAAATTTGCAGAACAATTTATGATAAAAAAATCCAATGATGATGTAGCATTGGACATTTAGAAAAAAATAAGCTTATGTTAAATTACATACTAACCTTTAATTAATATGTTTAACAAAAAACTCTTTAATCTCTAATCAATTTTAGATCTCTATCCCAAAAAAAATCGAGAAAATTACACTTTCCATACCAAACTTTTGCCTACTTTATACATTTCATACCAAATTTTTCAAAAAGACACATTTCATACAAGAGCTGGACAACTTTTTTCATATTTCATTCAGCCATTAGTTTTTGGATGAAAAAGGTCACGCGTTAATCACATGTCCGTTTAAGCCCCCATTTTTTTCTTTTCTGGGGATATTTGCAATTGGGTAAAAAATACCTAAAATGGTAAAAATTTGAAGGGGTAATTGCAATTATTGCCACCACCAATTCCTCTTTCTTCACCTCCGGCACATGACCATAGCCCAACCCTTCCCCGCTGAAAAAAGATATTTACATGAGCTAAATAGTTGGATTATAAGAAGTGTTTGTGAACAACTATGAAAATTCATGTGACGGGCACATGTATATTTTTCGTCGAACAAAAATTAAATTAAATTATTTGAGGCGGTAAGTGCTTAATTTGTACATATAGGAGGTAAAGTGCCACGAAATGTAAGTTTAGGGACAAGATTTTTGTCAAGTTTTTAAAGTGGATTTCAAATATCATATGAAATTTTTTGTCAATTGAAAAAAAAGGGGTGGTTTATTGCAAAATTTTAAAGCTACGAGAGGTTATTGGTAATCTTTTAAAAGGATTAGCAAAGAAACGGGTTTATACATAGGATTAGCATAAAAGGGGTTATTTGCAAATTACCCCCTTGTCTTAGTTCTAATTGGCAAACACACCCCCGTGTTGTTTAGCAAATACCTACTTGTAGTCATAAAAATTTACCAATGGACCCTCTAGCACATTTAAAATTAAATGAATACGCAATTATCCATGTATAAAGTGTGGAATTTATTATGCTACTTCAATATTTCATAATATTGAGTTGGGAGATCAATTATATTTTACTTTCAAGAAACAAAAATGATAATGTATTTTAGTGTTATAATAAATAAAATATATGATTTCATTGCTTCTTCCAAAAAACACGTGAAGGTTGTTTTAGAAGATAAAATGAAACACTAATCACGATTATTCACATATACATGGCTTTCAGGGAATAGAGGTCTTATTGCTATATTTTATGAAAAGAAAGAGGTATTTGCAAATATGAATAATACATGGCTGTATTAGTCTATTAATACTAACATAAGGGTGTATTATGCAAAATACCTGCATAAATGTCATATCAATATAGAGAAAGAACACTACAACAACATAATTAAAAACAAAAATATAGTTACCTGCAAACTTCCGGTAAGAAGCACTGGCTTCAAAGAATCGTACATTCCAAAGTAGAAACCACGGTACACAATGATTCCAACACATGATATATTAAATACACGATATAGTCCTGCAACACCATCAGATGTTAGAGTCTTCCTATATACATCAACTAAGCCATTGAACTGCCAACCTTATTTGCAGCTTTGGCATCATTTGCCAATCGCATACGAGCATAATCCAAAGAATAGACAAAGAAAAGGGAGAAGCACCAGCTGCACCTCCTGAAGCCAAGTTTCCAGCGAACCATTTCCAGTAACCATCTCTATCTTTTTTGAAGACTATAACAAACCATGCTTGCAAAGGCTATAGCAACCGAATCCAGAGCTAATTTTATCAATATCTCACATCCTACTATTCTTTCAAATGTTAGTAATGCATTAAAATTACTTAAACTCGAACATGTTATTTATTGAATTACCCGTGCATCGAATTTAAAAAATAATCTTATCGCAGTGGTACGGGGGCTGGAAAATATGTTAGGGCAATTTTTTCATTGGTCAGGAAAATTACTACAAGTGTCATATTTATTGATGAGGTCGCTTTTAAAATATAATTTTAAATTTTGTACAATCTTGTGTCCTTTTTTTTCTTCTAATTAAATTTTTGTTCAAAAGGTTGATAACTCTTTAGGAATACGTAGAGAATCAGAACACGAAGTGACGCGGAGAGTAAAAAATGAGTTTATGATGAACTGAGATGGATTACGTACAAATAATAGTGAACGGGTTTTAGTACTAGTTGCTACAAATCGTCATTTCGACCTCGAAGAAGCAGTTTTTAGAAGAATGCCGAGGAGGTCTAGAACTTTATTTTATTTCTATAATTTCCAGAAACATATATATAGTAAGTCACTCATCACCGCCATTCTTCTATATCTAAATTTCTTATTATATATGTTTCTGGAAATTAAAGAAATGAAATAAATTTCTACACCTCATCGGTATTCTTCTAATAAATGCTTCATCAAGGTCAAAAGGGCGACTCGTAGTAGCTAGTACTTAAACCTATTCACTATAATTTGTACGTAATCCATCCTAGTTCATCATAAATTCATTTATTACCCTCCATGACACTTCGTGTTCTTATTCTCTACATATTCCAAATAAGCTATCGACCTTTTGAACAAAAATTAATTAGAGGGAAAAAAACACAAGATTGTGTACAAAATTCAAAATTATATTATAATAAATGACCTCATCAATGAATATGATACATGAAGCAATATTTCTGGCCAATGAAAAAACTGCCTTCACATATTTTTCAGGCTCCCCGTACCATTGCGATAAGATTAATTTTTAAATATAATGTAGGGGTAGTTAAGTTAATAACACGTTTGAGGTTAAGTAGTTTTAATGTAGTACTAAGCCTTGAAAGAATAGTGGGATGTGAGATATTGATAAATTTACACCGGATTCGGTTTCTATAGCCTTTGCAAGCATGGTTTTCCCTGTGTCGGGTAGACCAAATAAAAGTATTCCCTTGCAAGGCTAGATGGAGAAAAGGTTTTATTAGAATTTCATTTTGCACATTGCTATGCTAAATCCATGAAATCTTATCTCGATTTTTATTCTTCGCAAAGGTACCTATATTAATCAATTTAGTTTTTTTGAAAAGACATTGGAAGATACAGATTTTTATGCCATGTCATGTAAGTAATTATTTGCTCAAACTAGAATATTTCTAAATATACACGTCTTAGTCAAGTTTACAACACTTTTAAATTGTCGAAGAAGTTGTCTTATCAAAATTTTCACGTTCGCAAAAGTAATGAGAATTGAAACATGAGTATCACTGAGTATGTTAACTACTAGGAAACTTAGGACCGAGTGAGTATATGGTATGTCATATCTCACAGAAATCCAAGATGAAGGTGAAACAACAGAAGGACACGTGGAGACAATGCTACTAAATAGATAAGCTGAAACTATCATGTTGTCAATTAATTCTTGTCTCAAGTTAAAGTATACTCGGGCAACTAGCTCATACATAAACACTAAATGCTTCAACCAATCAAAAGCTGGACAACTAGAAATTATTTACTAAGCAAATCTTTAATAAAATTTAACAAAATTTGTCACAGAATTCGTAATCCACCTAAAATGATCAAGGGAAAAGAGGGCCGCGGAGTGAATTTTACCTCGACGGACGTATATGATTAGGCGATAGTACTGCAGTGAGAGCTTTCAATATTTTGTGTTGGATCTTGTCCGGTGGCTATAAAAATTGCAGAGACAATATTGGCAGCATGTGCATTGAAACCACCAAGAGCTCCAGCAACGGCAGAGCCAGCGAGATTCTTGAGCATGTTAAGCTCAACAAGGGAAGCTACTGTAGTTTTCAATACCTTTGTCACCACTCCAGTAATGATAGCTTCATAGACGACTGATTTTCCACGCCCGTAAAACCAATTAACTGCAATTGGTTTTTTATCGGAACAAAAGTTTCCTGAACCAAGAAAGTCCAACTACATTAAATACAACATCAAAAAATCGATAATGAACATTTAATTCAATTGCCATCATAAAACACGATCTATAAAAATGAATCAGAAGTTCAAACATATCATTTGGATTGAGGGATTTGGATTTATAGAAAAACCGGAGATTTTCTTTTAAAAATTTTAATTTGAAAGAGCTGCACAAAAGGTTACAAGTCCATACAAAATCTAAATGATCCTAGTGCTCTGGATTTTTTATTGTGGATTTGAAATACTTAGCTACAAATCCCTTGATCCGAATTTTTTAAAAGCAATAGGGGATACAATTTAATCACGCAGTCTACGGAGCATCAAAGATCAAACAAGGTACATTTCATGACACGGAGAGAACAATAAATAACACAGATCTGAAACCTAAATGCAAAAAAAATGGGGAAAAACCAGCAATTAAGTATTTCATAATTAATAATAAAATTAAACAAGATTCATCACAGAATTCGTAATCCACCTAAAGAGATCGATTGAACAGAGGGTCGTGGAGTGAGTTTTACCTTGACGGACGTATATGATTAGGCTACTCTCCCCCTTAACCTCTCTACTGAAATTTAGAAATGGTGGTGAGAGTGATAGAATCGAGGAATGTGAAACTATTTATAATGGGGGAGGGGGGAGGAGAGATGTTTATAAGCTATGGATGAACGCGTAGTAATCTTGGTGGTCCAGCTAATAAATTTTTTAATGTTAAATGAGAATTCACATTATTGCCCTTTTGATGAACAATAATACCACATGCTTGGAACCCATTGCAGGAAACGATGTACTATATTGCGGAGCACTAGAATATTCAGGGGCCGGCCCTAGACTGAAAAGAGGCAAAAACTAAAATCTGGACCTATATAGTAAAAAAGTTAGTTTAGGTAAAATTATTTCCCATTCTTTTTTAAATGCGGGAATACTGTTAATTCTTCATATTCTAGTAATTTAGTATAAATTATTTTCTATAAATAAAATAATCAATTCAATTATTATTTTTGTGGAATAGTTAATCGTAAATAAGCTTTTATCAGTTTAAATTTTTTAATACTTATTTCAAATGATATGTTTTGAACAACTATTATAAGTATAGTAAATATTATTTGATCTTAAGGAAGTTTGAACGATCGTTATATGTATAGTAAATATTATTCAACATCAAATGTAAGTGTTTGGAATCGGATATGTTTATATCAAACTTGTATATCTAATATTAACTTATGTTTTTATAAATTTAATACAATGTTCTTTTCATTTAAAGACTGTAATGACGTAACATCTACTAATTATTTGTCTTATTTTCGTAAATGCAAAAATACTGTTAAATCTTTATATTCTAGATTTTCTAATATAAATTTTTTTCTATAAATAAAATGATCAATTCAATTCCTATTTTGTGATATAGTTGATCGTACGGATGGAAGTTGTAGGTGCAGGCTCCATTAATCAGGCAGAGCTTTTAGCTCTACGAGATGGCCTTAAATTTGCATGGGAGAAAAGGATTCGCAATCTTGTGGTGGAATTAGAGGTGGATTCTTCGGAGAAGGTGACGGCTGGGTCGCAAAGGGGGTGGGGTGCGGCGGTGGTAGTAGACAGAAAAGAGGAGGAGTCGCGGCAGCTAGGACGATTTTTGGTGATATGAAATTAGGGCATATTGTCGCGGCTGGAGATCTCGTGGAGAGAGAAAGATTTGGATCGGGTAGTGGAAGAAAGAAAGGAAAGAGACAGCTTACCTATTAATGAAATTTCAACCGAAAAATTTCGTTGAAATTTTGAAAATTTCGACTGATTTCAAAATCTGTCAAATTTTTTTGAAATTTCGAAGGAAAATTTTCTGTCCAAAATGTGAAAAATTTCGACGGAATGTAAATCCGTTAAAATTTTCACGGATTTTTCAACGGTTTTTTTATCTGTCGAAATTTTACACTCAGTTTCAACAGATTTAAACCAGTTGAAAATAATCCGTTGAAATCTCAATTTATTCTAGTAGTGGCTTTTAGTTTTACGGGATGGCCTTTAATTTGCATGGGAGAAAAGGATTCGCAATCTTGTGGTGGAAATTGACTCTGAAGTAATTTACCATCTTATCAACAAGACTGACACACCCAATGAATTTCATTTTTGAGGACTGCAGGAATTTGATTGCTAAACCATGGAATGTGGTCCTTCGACATATTAGAAGATCTGCTAATTCGATGTCAAAACTTGGTCATGATTTGTGTGATGGTTTCCATTGGTTTCAAGAGCCATCAGACGTCCTTCAAGCACTTTTAGAGTTATAGCCACTGTTCTGCCTCCTTTTTGGATAAAAGAAAGAAAAGTTTCTATCAGTTTAAGTTTTGAAAACTTCTTTCAGCGGATATGTTTTGAACAGCCGTTATAACTATAGTAAATATTATTTGATCGTACAAGTGTTTAACAACTGTTATAAGTATGGTAAATATTATTCAACATCGAATATATGTTTGGAATCGGATATGTTCATATGAAACTTATATATCTAATATTAATTTATGTTTTAGAGAATTTTTAAAATTAATGCAATGTTCTTTTCATTTGAAGACTTTATTGTCGTAACATCTATTAAAATTTCAAAAATATTTGTTTAATTCTTAAGTATATCATAAAAAAGTTATTTCGAGTAAAATAATTCATCTTGCTTTCGCAAATGCAAAAATAATGTTAGATCATCATATTTTAGATTTTCTAATATAAATTTTTTTCTATAATTAAGTGATCAATTCGATTACTATTTTTGTGATATAGTTGATCGTAAATAAGTTTTTATCAGTTTATGTTTTGAAAACTTCTTTTAACGGGCACAACCATTATAAGAATAGTTTGTTTTTGCATTTATGTTTCTCGTGAATTTATTTTACATTTACATTAAATTTCTAGTTAATTGAAATTTGTAAGTATTTTAATCTTACATCGAATTTTTCATTTGTGTCATACTTTCACTTATCTATATCTATATCTATCCGGAAAATTCTTGCCCAAGCCTGGCTTGGCCAAACCCATCCAACCACCAAATAAGTGTATTGCACTTGCTTTGTGATTGTTCACTTTCATGGAAGTTACATCCAATCCCAAAGCAAGTGTATTACACTTGCCATGTAATTAGTTTGGATTCAACCAAAGCCGATCTGGGTAAGAATTTCCCTATCTATCCATATGCATCATCTATACTACTTACAAAAAGAAACGCATTTTCCTCTCACAAAATAACGGTTATTTCTGAAAATTTACATAAATTGTCCATATAATATTGAATAGAGAAATTTTAGAGTTCTGATCCAAGGGCAAAAATGTCAGAAAGAGAGAAAATCGGACAGTTTTTATACCAAAAAAGTATTTTCCATATTTGACCCTTTTCCCTTAATAGTCATCGGTTCAATATCAGGGATTAAATTGTAATAGAATATTTCAAATGATAACTCCCACTCACCCGCACTTCCGAAGTTCAAGGAAATTTTGATTCATCCCAACTTCCGTATAACCACTGAACAATTTTCATTTTTATTACCCAACTTCACTTAATTAATTTTTGGTTCGTTTCATGCCCAATCGAATTTTCTAAAAAAAATTGGGATTCTTTTTGGGTTTGCAATCTCCAGTTCTGTCTCGGGGGTTTAGTTTTTAAATTTCTGTTAGTCGTTCTTAGAGAATTCAGTTCTATACTTTCCCAATTCTCAATACTTTTATGTTTCTGAATTTTTTTGTGTGCAAAGTGGGTTTCGAGAAGGTGAAGGTGAAAAAGTTGGATTCTGGATAGATTTTCAAAGTTAAATGACACTGCTTAGTTCTACTAGATGGCGTATGAATTGAAGGTTTTCATTAGCGTGAGTTTTGGAAGGAGGAAGGTGGAGCAGAACGTGTTCAAGTATGTTGACTATATTTCATGCTTTATGTCTATTTCCAAAATGGATATCTATTCATTTATAAAATGATTTTAAGATTTTATGTGCTGGAAAAACTCATTTCAACTTTGCCTAAAGAACGCACGTTTGCTGATGTATATTATTTTTAAGACAAAGCAAAAAAAATTCAATTAAGTTGGGTCAATCTGTTAAGTGTTTGCTATTGTTGGGGATGAGTAATTTAAACAGAAGTGTCCATGTTATATGTTCAAGCATTAATCAATTTACAATTTCTAGCAAAATTCATATTTTTCAATGCAGAGATGATGTTTTATTTGTCTAAAGATTTAAGACAGATTTGTGAAAAAAAGTGAGCAGATTATTACGCGTATACTCTTCTATGATGACAAATAAAATTGGGAGAAGATAAGCAATATAATGTATTTTAAAATTGTATACTCATTATTAGAAATTAGTTAATGTTTTGAATTAATATTAAAGATTTATAAATTATAGTTTATCAAATTTATAATTATTAAATTCTAAAACTTTGAGTAGCATTACATATATATTAAGATTTGACTTTATTTTTTCATAAATTTCAATTCAGTTATGTTCAAATCATGTATTACAATAATATCATATTATGCTCGCGGGACGCGTGCGCCGGTTGCTAGTAATATTAAAAGTATGAATAATTTAGGTTTTTTTTTTTTTTTGTGAAGACAAAAATGTCCTTATTCAAGTTTTAAACTATATTAATAAAATATAATCAGCCATGAATTTTTCTTAAATTTTCTCATCAACGATTTGGTAGGAAAATTTTTTAAGAAAATTTGTGACTTCATTTTCTTCTAACTAAGCACCATGAATATCAAAGAAAAATAAGAGTATATTCAAATTAGACATGAAAGTCTTATGGACATTTTTTAAAATAAGATTTTACACAACATAAGTGTATATGAAATACTACATCTCAACCATTAATAAAAGTCAACAACAAATTTGCAGAACAATTTATGATAAAAAAATCCAATGATGATGTAGCATTGGACATTTAGAAAAAAATAAGCTTATGTTAAATTACATACTAACCTTTAATTAATATGTTTAACAAAAAACTCTTTAATCTCTAATTAATTTTAGATCTCTATCCCAAAAAAAATCGAGAAAATTACACTTTCCATACCAAACTTTTGCCTACTTTATACATTTCATACCAAATTTTTCAAAAAGACACATTTCATACAAGAGCTGGACAACTTTTTTCATATTTCATTCAACCATTAGTTTTTGGATGAAAAAGGTCACGCGTTAATCACATGTCCGTTTAAGCCCCCATTTTTTTCTTTTCTGGAGATATTTGCAATTGGGTAAAAAATACCTAAAATGGTAAAAATTTGAAAGGGTAATTGCAATTATTGCCACCACCAATTCCTCTTTCTTCACCTCCGGCACCATGACCATAGCCCAACCCTTCCCCGCTGAAAAAAGATATTTACATGAGCTAAATGGTTGGATTATAAGAAGTGTTTGTGAACAACTATGAAAATTCATGTGACGGGCACATGTATATTTTTCGTCGAACAAAAATTAAATTAAATTATTTGAGGCGGTAAGTGCTTAATTTGTACATCTAGGAGGTAAAGTGCCACGAAATGTAACTTTAGGGACAAGATTTTTGTCAAGTTTTTAAAGTGGATTTCAAATATCATATGAAATTTTTTGTCAATTGAAAAAAAAGGGGTGGTTTATTGCAAAATTTTAAAGCTACGAGAGGTTATTGGTAATCTTTTAAAAGGATTAGCAAAGAAACGGGTTTATACATAGGATTAGCATAAAAGGGGTTATTTGCAAATTACCCCCTTGTCTTAGTTCTAATTGGCAAACACACCCCCGTGTTGTTTAGCAAATACCTACTTGGAGTCATAAAAATTTACCAATGGACCCTCTAGCACATTTAAAATTAAATGAATACGCAATTATCCATGTATAAAGTGTGGAATTTATTATGCTACTTCAATATTTCATAATATTGAGTTGGGAGATCAATTATATTTTACTTTCAAGAAACAAAAATGATAATGTATTTTAGTGTTATAATAAATAAAATATATGATTTCATTGTTTCTTCCAAAAAACACGTGAAGGTTGTTTTAGAAGATAAAATGAAACACTAATCACGATTATTCACATATACATGGCTTTCAGTGAATAGAGGTCTTATTGCTATATTTTATGAAAAGAAAGAGGTATTTGCAAATATGAATAATACATGGCTGTATTAGTCTATTAATACTAACATAAGGGTGTATTCTGCAAATTACCTGCATAAATGTCATATCAATATAGAGGAAGAACACTACAACAACATAATTAAAAACAAAAATATAGTTACCTGCAAACTTCCGGTAAGAAGCACTGGCTTCAAAGAATCGTACATTCCAAAGTAGAGACCACGGTACACAATGATTCCAACACATGATATATTAAATACACGATATAGTCCAGCAACACCATCAGATGTTAGAGTCTTCCTATATACATCAACTAAGCCATTGAACTGCCAACCTTATTTGCAGCTTTGGCATCATTTGCCAATCGCATACGAGCATAATCCAAAGAATAGACAAAGAAAAGGGAGGAAGCACCAGCTGCACCTCCTGAAGCCAAGTTTCCAGCGAACCATTTCCAGTAACCATCTCTATCTTTTATGAAGACTATAACAAACCATGCTTGCAAAGGCTATAGCAACCGAATCCGGAGCTAATTTTATCAATATCTCACATCCTACTATTCTTTCAAATGTTAGTAATGCATTAAAATTACTTAAACTCGAACATGTTATTTATTGAATTACCCCTGCATCGAATTTAAAAAATAATCTTATCGCAGTGGTACGGGGGCTGGAAAATATGTTAGGGCAATTTTTTCATTGGTCAGGAAAATTACTACAAGTGTCATATTTATTGATGAGGTCGCTTTTAAAATATAATTTTAAATTTTGTACAATCTTGTGTCCTTTTTTTTCTTCTAATTAAATTTTTGTTCAAAAGGTTGATAACTCTTTAGGAATACGTAGAGAATCAGAACACGAAGTGACGCGGAGAGTAAAAAATGAGTTTATGATGAACTGAGATGGATTACGTACAAATAATAGTGAACGGGTTTTAGTACTAGTTGCTACAAATCGTCATTTCGACCTTGAAGAAGCAGTTTTTAGAAGAATGCCGAGGAGGTCTAGAACTTTATTTTATTTCTATAATTTCCAGAAACATATATATAGTAAGTCACTCATCGCCGCCATTCTTCTATAACTAAATTTCTTATTATATATGTTTCTGGAAATTAAAGAAATGAAATAAATTTCTACACCTCCTCGGTATTCTTCTAATAAATGCTTCATCAAGGTCAAAAGGGCGACTCGTAGTAGCTAGTACTTAAACCTATTCACTATAATTTGTACGTAATCCATCCTAGTTCATCATAAATTCATTTATTACCCTCCATGACACTTCGTGTTCTTATTCTCTACATATTCCAAATAAGCTATCGACCTTTTGCACAAAAATTAATTAGAGGGAAAAAAACACAAGATTGTGTACACAATTCAAAATTATATTATGATAAATGACCTCATCAATGAATATGATACATGAAGCAATATTTCTGGCCAATGAAAAAACTGCCTTCACATATTTTTCAGGCTCCCCGTACCATTGCGATAAGATTATTTTTTAAATTCAATGTAGGGGTAATTAAGTTAATAACATGTTTGAGGTTAAGTAGTTTTAATGTAGTACTAAGCCTTGAAAGAATAGTGGGATGTGAGATATTGATAAATTTACACCGGATTCGGTTTCTATAGCCTTTGCAAGCATGGTTTTCCCTGTGTCGGGTAGACCAAATAAAAGTATTCCCTTGCAAGGCTAGATGGAGAAAAGGTTTTATTAGAATTTCATTTTGCACATTGCTATGCTAAATCCATGAAATCTTATCTCGATTTTTATTCTTAGCAAAGGTACCTATATTAATCAATTTAGTTTTTTTGAAAAGACATTGGAAGATACTGATTTTTATGCCATGTCATGTAAGTAATTATTTGCTCAAACTAGAATATTTCTAAATATACACGTCTTAGTCAAGTTTACAACACTTTTAAATAGTCGAAGAAGTTGTCTTATCAAAATTTTCACGTTCGCAAAAGTAATGAGAATTGAAACATGAGTATCACTGAGTATGTTAACTACTAGGAAACTTAGGACCGAGTGAGTATATGGTATGTCATATCTCACAGAAATCCAAGACGAAGGTGAAACAACAGAAAGACACGTGGAGACAATGCTACTAAATAGCTAAGCTGAAACTATCATGTTGTCAATTAATTCTTGTCTCAAGTTAAAGTATACTCGGGCAACTAACTCATACATAAACACTAAATGCTTCAACCAATCAAAAGCTGGACAACTAGAAATTATTTACTAAGCAAATCTTTAATAAAATTTAACAAAATTTGTCACAGAATTCGTAATCCACCTAAAGTGATCAAGGGAAAAGAGGGCCGCGGAGTGAATTTTACCTCGACGGACGTATATGATTAGGCGATAGTACTGCAGTGAGAGCTTTCAATATTTTGTGTTGGATCTTGTCCGGTGGCTATGAAAATTGCAGAGACAATATTGGCAGCATGTGCATTGAAACCACCAAGAGCACCAGCAACAGCAGAGCCAGCGAGATTCTTGAGCATGTTAAGCTCAACAAGGGAAGCTACTGTAGTTTTCAATACCTTTGTCACCACTCCAGTAATGATAGCTTCATAGACGACTGATTTTCCACGCCCTTCAACCCAATTAACTGCAGTTGGTTTTTTATCGGAACAAAAGTTTCCTGAACCAAGAAAGTCCAACTACATTAAATACAACATCAAAAAATCGATAATGAACATTTAATTCAATTGCCATCATAAAACACGATCTATAAAAATGAATCAGAAGTTCAAACATATCATTTAGATTGAGGGATTTGGATTTATAGAAAAATCGGAGATTTTCTTTTAAAAATTTTAATTTGAAAGAGCTGCACAAAAGGTTACAAGTCCATACAAAATCTAAATGATCCTAGTGCTCTGGATTTGTTATTGTGGATTTGAAATACTTAGCTACAAATCCCTTGATCCGAATACTTTAAAAACAATAGGGGATAAAATTTAATCACGCAGTCTACGGAGCATCAATGATCAAACAAGGTACATTTCATGACACGGAGAGAACAATAAATAACACAGATCTGAAACCTAAATGCAAAAAAATGGGGAAATACCACCAATTAAGTATTTCATAATTAATAATAAAATTAAACAAAATTCATCACAGAATTCGTAATCCACCTAAAGAGATCGATTGAACAGAGGGTCGTGGAGTGAGTTTTACCTTGACGGACGTATATGATTAGGCTACTCTCCCCCTTAACCTCTCTACTGAAATTTAGAAATGGTGGTGAGAGTGAGAGAATCGAGGAATGTGAAACTATTTATAATGGGGGAGGGGGGAGGAGAGATGTTTATAAGCTATGGATGAACGCGTAGTAATCTTGGTGGTCCAGCTAATAAATTTTTTAATGTTAAATGAGAATTCACATTATTGCCCTTTTGATGAACAATAATACCACATGCTTGGAACCCATTGCAAGAAACGATGTACTATATTGCGGAGCACTAGAATATTCAGGGTCCGGCCCTAGACTGAAAAGAGGCAAAAACTAAAATCTGGACCTATATAGTAAAAAAGTTATTTTAGGTAAAATTATTTGCCATTCTTTTTTAAATGCGAGAATACTGTTAATTCTTCATATTCTAGTAATTTAGTATAAATTATTTTCTATAAATAAAATAATCAATTCAATTATTATTTTTGTGGTATAGTTAATCGTAAATAAGCTTCTATCAGTTTAAAATTTTTAATACTTATTTCAAATGATATGTTTTGAACAACTATTATAAGTATAGTAAATATTATTTGATCGTAAGGAAGTTTGAACGATCGTTATATGTATAGTAAATATTATTCAACATCAAATGTAAGTGTTTGGAATCGGATATGTTTATATCAAACTTGTATATCTAATATTAACTTATGTTTTTATAAATTTAATACAATGTTCTTTTCATTTAAAGACTGTAAAGACGTAACATCTACTAATTATTTGTCTTATTTTCGTAAATGCAAAAATACTGTTAAATCTTTATATTCTAGATTTTCTAATATAAATTTTTTTCTATAAATAAAATGATCAATTCAATTCCTATTTTGTGATATAGTTGATCGTACGGATGGAAGTTGTAGGTGCAGGCTCCATTAATCAGGCAGAGCTTTTAGCTCTACGGGATGGCCTTAAATTTGCATGGGAAAAAAGGACTCGCAATCTTGTGGTGGAATTAGAGGTGGATTCTTCGGAGAAGGTGACGGCTGGGTCGCAAAGGGGGTGCGGTGCGGCGGTGGTAGTAGACAGAAAAGAGGAGGAGTTGCGGCAGCTAGGACGATTTTTGGTGATATGAAATTAGGGCATATTGTCGCGGCTGGAGATCTCGTGGAGAGAGAAAGATTTGGATCGGGTAGTGGAAGAAAGAAAGGAAAGAGACATCTTACCTATTAATGAAATTTCAACCGAAAAATTTCGTTGAAATTTTGAAAATTTTCGACTGATTCCAAAATCTGTCAAAATTTTCTGAAATTTCGACGGAATGTAAATCCGTTAAAATTTTCACGGATTTTTCAACGGTGTTTTTCTCTGTCGAAATTTTACACTCAATTTCAACAGATTTAAACCAGTTGAAAATAATCCATTGAAATCTCAATTTATTCTAGTAGTGGCTTTTAGTTTTACGGGATGGCCTTTAATTTGCATGGGAGAAAAGGATTCGCAATCTTGTGGTGGAAATTTACTCTGAAGTAATTTACCATCTTATCAACAAGACTGACACACCCAATGAATTTCATTTTTGAGGACTGCAAGAATTTGATTGCTAAACCATGGAATGTGGTCCTTCGACATATTAGAAGATCTGCTAATTCGATGTCAAAACTTGGTCATGATTTGGGTGATGGTTTCCATTGGTTTCAAGAGCCATCAGACGTCCTTCAAGCATTTGTAGAGTTATAGCCACTATTCTGCCTCCTTTTTGGATAAAAGAAAGAAAAGTTTCTATCAGTTTAAGTTTTGAAAACTTCTTTAAGCGGATATGTTTTGAACAGCCGTTATAACTATAGTAAATATTATTTAATGGTACAAGTGTTTAACAACTGTTATAAGTATGGTAAATATTATTCAACATCGAATATATGTTTGGAATTGGATATGTTCATATGAAACTTATATATCTAATATTAATTTATGTTTTAGAGAATTTTTAAAATTAATACAATGTTCTTTTCATTTGAAGACTTTATTGTCGTAACATCTATTAAAATTTCAAAAATATTTGTGTAATTCTTAAGTATATCATAAAAAAGTTATTTCGAGTAAAATAATTCATCTTGATTTCGCAAATGCAAAAATAATGTTAGATCATCATATTTTAGATTTTCTAGTATAAATTTTTTTCTATAATTAAGTGATCAATTCGATTACTATTTTTGTGATATAGTTGATCGTAAATAAGTTTTTATCAGTTTATGTTTTGAAAACTTCTTTCAACGGGCACAACCGTTATAAGAATAGTTTGTTTTTGCATTTATGTTTCTCGTGAATTTATTATACATTTACATTAAATTTCTAGTTAATTGAAATTTGTAAGTATTTTAATCTTACATCGAATTTGTCATTTGTGTCATACTTTCACTTATCTATATCTATATCTATCCGGAAAATTCTTGGTCAAACCCATCCAACCACCAAACAAGTGTATTGCACTTGCTTTGTGTTTGTTCACTTTCATGGAAGTTACATCCAATCCCAAAACAAGTGTATTACACTTGCCATGTAATTAGTTTGAGTTCGACCAAACCCGGTCTGGATAAGAATTTCATATCTATCCATATGCATCATAATATTAAAAGTATGAATAAATTAGGTTTTTTTTTTTTTTTTTTTTTTTTTTGTGAAGACAAAAATGTCCTTATTCAAGTTTTAAACTATATTAATAAAATATAATCAGCCATGAATTTTTCTTAAATTTTCTCATCAACGATTTGGTAGGAAAAATTTTTAAGAAAATTTGTGACTTCATTTTCTTCTAACTAAGCACCATGAATATCAAAGAAAAATAAGAGTATATTCAAATTAGACATGAAAGTCTTATGGACCTTTTTTAAAATAAGATTTTACACAACATAAGTGTATATGAAATACTACATCTCAACCATTAATAAAAGTCAACAACAAATTTGCAGAACAATTTATGATAAAAAAATCCAATGATGATGTAGCATTGGACATTTAGAAAAAAATAAGCTTATGTTAAATTACATACTAACCTTTAATTAATATGTTTAACAAAAAACTCTTTAATCTCTAATTAATTTTAGATCTCTATCCCAAAAAAAATCGAGAAAATTACACTTTCCATACCAAACTTTTGCCTACTTTATACATTTCATACCAAATTTTTCAAAAAGACACATTTCATACAAGAGCTGGACAACTTTTTTCATATTTCATTCAACCATTAGTTTTTGGATGAAAAAGGTCACGCGTTAATCACATGTCCGTTTAAGCCCCCATTTTTTTCTTTTCTGGAGATATTTGCAATTGGGTAAAAAATACCTAAAATGGTAAAAATTTGAAAGGGTAATTGCAATTATTGCCACCACCAATTCCTCTTTCTTCACCTCCGGCACCATGACCATAGCACAACCCTTCCCCGCTGAAAAAAGATATTTACATGAGCTAAATGGTTGGATTATAAGAAGTCTTTGTGAACAACTATGAAAATTCATGTGACGGGCACATGTATATTTTTCGTCGAACAAAAATTAAATTAAATTATTTGAGGCGGTAAGTGCTTAATTTGTACATATAGGAGGTAAAGTGCCACGAAATGTAACTTTAGGGACAAGATTTTTGTCAAGTTTTTAAAGTGGATTTCAAATATCATATGAAATTTTTTGTCAATTGAAAAAAAAGGGGTGGTTTATTGCAAAATTTTAAAGCTACGAGAGGTTATTGGTAATCTTTTAAAAGGATTAGCAAAGAAACGGGTTTATACATAGGATTAGCATAAAAGGGGTTATTTGCAAATTACCCCCTTGTCTTAGTTCTAATTGGCAAACACACCCCCGTGTTGTTTAGCAAATACCTACTTGTAGTCATAAAAATTTACCAATGGACCCTCTAGCACATTTAAAATTAAATGAATACGCAATTATCCATGTATAAAGTGTGGAATTTATTATGCTACTTCAATATTTCATAATATTGAGTTGGGAGATCAATTATATTTTACTTTCAAGAAACAAAAATGATAATGTATTTTAGTGTTATAATAAATAAAATATATGATTTCATTGTTTCTTCCAAAAAACACGTGAAGGTTGTTTTAGAAGATAAAATGAAACACTAATCACGATTATTCACATATACATGGCTTTCAGTGAATAGAGGTCTTATTGCTATATTTTATGAAAAGAAAGAGGTATTTGCAAATATGAATAATACATGGCTGTATTAGTCTATTAATACTAACATAAGGGTGTATTCTGCAAATTACCTGCATAAATGTCATATCAATATAGAGAAAGAACACTACAACAACATAATTAAAAACAAAAATATAGTTACCTGCAAACTTCCGGTAAGAAGCACTGGCTTCAAAGAATCGTACATTCCAAAGTAGAGACCACGGTACACAATGATTCCAACACATGATATATTAAATACACGATATAGTCCAGCAACACCATCAGATGTTAGAGTCTTCCTATATACATCAACTAAGCCATTGAACTGCCAACCTTATTTGCAGCTTTGGCATCATTTGCCAATCGCATACGAGCATAATCCAAAGAATAGACAAAGAAAAGGGAGGAAGCACCAGCTGCACCTCCTGAAGCCAAGTTTCCAGCGAACCATTTCCAGTAACCATCTCTATCTTTTTTGAAGACTATAACAAACCATGCTTGCAAAGGCTATAGCAACCGAATCCAGAGCTAATTTTATCAATATCTCACATCCTACTATTCTTTCAAATGTTAGTAATGCATTAAAATTACTTAAACTCGAACATGTTATTTATTGAATTACCCGTGCATCGAATTTAAAAAATAATCTTATCGCAGTGGTACGGGGGCTGGAAAATATGTTAGGGCAATTTTTTCATTGGTCAGGAAAATTACTACAAGTGTCATATTTATTGATGAGGTCGCTTTTAAAATATAATTTTAAATTTTGTACAATCTTGTGTCCTTTTTTTTCTTCTAATTAAATTTTTGTTCAAAAGGTTGATAACTCTTTAGGAATACGTAGAGAATCAGAACACGAAGTGACGCGGAGAGTAAAAAATGAGTTTATGATGAACTGAGATGGATTACGTACAAATAATAGTGAACGGGTTTTAGTACTAGTTGCTACAAATCGTCATTTCGACCTCGAAGAAGCAGTTTTTAGAAGAATGCCGAGGAGGTCTAGAACTTTATTTTATTTCTATAATTTCCAGAAACATATATATAGTAAGTCACTCATCGCCGCCATTCTTCTATAACTAAATTTCTTATTATATATGTTTCTGGAAATTAAAGAAATGAAATAAATTTCTACACCTCCTCGGTATTCTTCTAATAAATGCTTCATCAAGGTCAAAAGGGCGACTCGTAGTAGCTAGTACTTAAACCTATTCACTATAATTTGTACGTAATCCATCCTAGTTCATCATAAATTCATTTATTACCCACCATGACACTTCGTGTTCTTATTCTCTACATATTCCAAATAAGCTATCGACCTTTTGAACAAAAATTAATTAGAGGGAAAAAAACACAAGATTGTGTACAAAATTCAAAATTATATTATAATAAATGACCTCATCAATGAATATGATACATGAAGCAATATTTCTGGCCAATGAAAAAACTGCCTTCACATATTTTTCAGGCTCCCCGTACCATTGCGATAAGATTAATTTTTAAATATAATGTAGGGGTAGTTAAGTTAATAACACGTTTGAGGTTAAGTAGTTTTAATGTAGTACTAAGCCTTGAAAGAATAGTGGGATGTGAGATATTGATAAATTTACACCGGATTCGGTTTCTATAGCCTTTGCAAGCATGGTTTTCCCTGTGTCGGGTAGACCAAATAAAAGTATTCCCTTGCAAGGCTAGATGGAGAAAAGGTTTTATTAGAATTTCATTTTGCACATTGCTATGCTAAATCCATGAAATCTTATCTCGATTTTTATTCTTAGCAAAGGTACCTATATTAATCAATTTAGTTTTTTTGAAAAGACATTGGAAGATACAGATTTTTATGCCATGTCATGTAAGTAATTATTTGCTCAAACTAGAATATTTCTAAATATACACGTCTTAGTCAAGTTTACAACACTTTTAAATTGTCGAAGAAGTTGTCTTATCAAAATTTTCACGTTCGCAAAAGTAATGAGAATTGAAACATGAGTATCACTGAGTATGTTAACTACTAGGAAACTTAGGACCGAGTGAGTATATGGTATGTCATATCTCACAGAAATCCAAGACGAAGGTGAAACAACAGAAGGACACGTGGAGACAATGCTACTAAATAGATAAGCTGAAACTATCATGTTGTCAATTAATTCTTGTCTCAAGTTAAAGTATACTCGGGCAACTAGCTCATACATAAACACTAAATGCTTCAACCAATCAAAAGCTGGACAACTAGAAATTATTTACTAAGCAAATCTTTAATAAAATTTAACAAAATTTGTCACAGAATTCGTAATCCACCTAAAGTGATCAAGGGAAAAGAGGGCCGCGGAGTGAATTTTACATCGACGGACGTATATGATTAGGCGATAGTACTGCAGTGAGAGCTTTCAATATTTTGTGTTGGATCTTGTCCGGTGGCTATAAAAATTGCAGAGACAATATTGGCAGCATGTGCATTGAAACCACCATGAGCCCCAGCAACGGCAGAGCCAGCGAGATTCTTGAGCATGTTAAGCTCAACAAGGGAAGCTACTGTAGTTTTCAATACCTTTGTCACCACTCCAGTAATGATAGCTTCATAGACGACTGATTTTCCACGCCCTTAAAACCAATTAACTGCAATTGGTTTTTTATCGGAACAAAAGTTTCCTGAACCAAGAAAGTCCAACTACATTAAATACAACATCAAAAAATCGATAATGAACATTTAATTCAATTGCCATCATAAAACACGATCTATAAAAATGAATCAGAAGTTCAAACATATCATTTGGATTGAGGGATTTGGATTTATAGAAAAACCGGAGATTTTCTTTTAAAAATTTTAATTTGAAAGAGCTGCACAAAAGGTTACAAGTCCATACAAAATCTAAATGATCCTAGTGCTCTGGATTTTTTATTGTGGATTTGAAATACTTAGCTACAAATCCCTTGATCCGAATTTTTTAAAAGCAATAGGGGATACAATTTAATCACGCAGTCTACGGAGCATCAAAGATCAAACAAGGTACATTTCATGACACGGAGAGAACAATAAATAACACAGATCTGAAACCTAAATGCAAAAAAAATGGGGAAAAACCAGCAATTAAGTATTTCATAATTAATAATAAAATTAAACAAGATTCATCACAGAATTCGTAATCCACCTAAAGAGATCGATTGAACAGAGGGTCGTGGAGTGAGTTTTACCTTGACGGACGTATATGATTAGGCTACTCTCCCCCTTAACCTCTCTACTGAAATTTAGAAATGGTGGTGAGAGTGAGAGAATCGAGGAATGTGAAACTATTTATAAAGGGGGAGGGGGGAGGAGAGATGTTTATAAGCTATGGATGAACGCGTAGTAATCTTGGTGGTCCAGCTAATAAATTTTTTAATGTTAAATGAGAATTCACATTATTGCCCTTTTGATGAACAATAATACCACATGCTTGGAACCCATTGCAGGAAACGATGTACTATATTGCGGAGCACTAGAATATTCAGGGGCCGGCCCTAGACTGAAAAGAGGCAAAAACTAAAATCTGGACCTATATAGTAAAAAAGTTAGTTTAGGTAAAATTATTTCCCATTCTTTTTTAAATGCGGGAATACTGTTAATTCTTCATATTCTAGTAATTTAGTATAAATTATTTTCTATAAATAAAATAATCAATTCAATTATTATTTTTGTGGAATAGTTAATCGTAAATAAGCTTTTATCAGTTTAAATTTTTAATACTTATTTCAAATGATATGTTTTGAACAACTATTATAAGTATAGTAAATATTATTTGATCGTAAGGAAGTTTGAACGATCGTTATATGTATAGTAAATATTATTCAACATCAAATGTAAGTGTTTGGAATCGGATATGTTTATATCAAACTTGTATATCTAATATTAACTTATGTTTTTATAAATTTAATACAATGTTCTTTTCATTTAAAGACTGTAAAGACGTAACATCTACTAATTATTTGTCTTATTTTCGTAAATGCAAAAATACTGTTAAATCTTTATATTCTAGATTTTCTAATATAAATTTTTTTCTATAAATAAAATGATCAATTCAATTCCTATTTTGTGATATAGTTGATCGTACGGATGGAAGTTGTAGGTGCAGGCTCCATTAATCAGGCAGAGCTTTTAGCTCTACGAGATGGCCTTAAATTTGCATGGGAGAAAAGGATTCGCAATCTTGTGGTGGAATTAGAGGTGGATTCTTCGGAGAAGGTGACGGCTGGGTCGCAAAGAGGGTGGGGTGCGGCGGTGGTAGTAGACAGAAAAGAGGAGGAGTCGCGGCAGCTAGGACGATTTTTGGTGATATGAAATTAGGGCATATTGTCGCGGCTGGAGATCTCGTGGAGAGAGAAAGATTTGGATCGGGTAGTGGAAGAAAGAAAGGAAAGAGACAGCTTACCTATTAATGAAATTTCAACCGAAAAATTTCGTTGAAATTTTGAAAATTTCGACTGATTTCAAAATCTGTCAAATTTTTTTGAAATTTCGAAGGAAAATTTTCTGTTCAAAATGTGAAAAATTTCGACGGAATGTAAATCCGTTAAAATTTTCACGGATTTTTCAACGGTTTTTTTATCTGTCGAAATTTTACACTCAGTTTCAACAGATTTAAACCAGTTGAAAATAATCCGTTGAAATCTCAATTTATTCTAGTAGTGGCTTTTAGTTTTACGGGATGGCCTTTAATTTGCATGGGAGAAAAGGATTCGCAATCTTTTGGTGGAAATTGACTCTGAAGTAATTTACCATCTTATCAACAAGACTGACACACCCAATGAATTTCATTTTTGAGGACTGCAGGAATTTGATTGCTAAACCATGGAATGTGGTCCTTCGACATATTAGAAGATCTGCTAATTCGATGTCAAAACTTGGTCATGATTTGTGTGATGGTTTCCATTGGTTTCAAGAGCCATCAGACGTCCTTCAAGCACTTTTAGAGTTATAGCCACTGTTCTGCCTCCTTTTTGGATAAAAGAAAGAAAAGTTTCTATCAGTTTAAGTTTTGAAAACTTCTTTCAGCGGATATGTTTTGAACAGCCGTTATAACTATAGTAAATATTATTTGATCGTACAAGTGTTTAACAACTGTTATAAGTATGGTAAATATTATTCAACATCGAATATATGTTTGGAATCGGATATGTTCATATGAAACTTATATATCTAATATTAATTTATGTTTTAGAGAATTTTTAAAATTAATGCAATGTTCTTTTCATTTGAAGACTTTATTGTCGTAACATCTATTAAAATTTCAAAAATATTTGTGTAATTCTTAAGTATATCATAAAAAAGTTATTTCGAGTAAAATAATTCATCTTGCTTTCGCAAATGCAAAAATAATGTTAGATCATCATATTTTAGATTTTCTAATATAAATTTTTTTCTATAATTAAGTAATCAATTCGATTACTATTTTTGTGATATAGTTGATCGTAAATAAGTTTTTATCAGTTTATGTTTTGAAAACTTCTTTTAACGGGCACAACCATTATAAGAATAGTTTGTTTTTGCATTTATGTTTCTCGTGAATTTATTTTACATTTGCATTAAATTTCTAGTTAATTGAAATTTGTAAGTATTTTAATCTTACATCGAATTTTTCATTTGTGTCATACTTTCACTTATCTATATCTATATCTATCCGGAAAATTCTTGCCCAAGCCTGGCTTGGCCAAACCCATCCAACCACCAAATAAGTGTATTCCACTTGCTTTCTGATTGTTCACTTTCATGGAAGTTACATCCAATCCCAAAGCAAGTGTATTACACTTGCCATGTAATTAGTTTGGGTTCAACCAAAGCCGATTTGGGTAAGAATTTCCCTATCTATCCATATGCATCATCTATACTACTTACAAAAATAAACGCATTTTCCTCTCACAAAATAACGGTTATTTCTGAAAATTTACATAAATTGTCCATATAATATTGAATAGAGAAATTTTAGAGTTCTGATACAAGAGCAAAAATGTCAGAAAGAGAGAAAATCGGACAGTTTTTATACCAAAAAAGTATTTTCCATATTTGACCCTTTTCCCTTAATAGTCATCGGTTCAATATCAGGGATTAAATTGTAATAGAATATTTCAAATGTTAACTCCCACTCACCCGCACTTCCGAAGTTCAAGGAAATTTTGATTCATCCCAACTTCCGTATAACCACTGAACAATTTTCATTTTTATTACCCAACTTCACTTAATTAATTTTTGGTTCGTTTCATGCCCAATCGAATTTTCTAAAAAAAATTGGGATTCTTTTTGGGTTTGCAATCTCCAGTTCTGTCTCGGGGGTTTAGTTTTTAAATTTCTGTTAGTCGTTCTTAGAGAATTCAGTTCTATACTTTCCCAATTCTCAATACTTTTATGTTTCTGAAATTTTTTTGTGTGCAAAGTGGGTTTCGAGAAGGTGAAGGTGAAAAAGTTGGATTCTGGATAGATTTTCAAAGTTAAATGACACTGCTTAGTTCTACTAGATGGCGTATGAATTGAAGGTTTTCATTAGCGTGAGTTTTGGAAGGAGGAAGGTGGAGCAGAACGTGTTCAAGTATGTTGACTATATTTCATGCTTTATGTCTATTTCCAAAATGGATATCTATTCATTTATAAATGATTTTAAGATTTTATGTGCTGGAAAAACTCATTTCAACTTTGCCTAAAGAACGCACGTTTGCTGATGTATATTATTTTTAAGACAAGGCAAAAAAATTTCAATTAAGTTGGGTCAATCTGTTAAGTGTTTGCTATTGTTGGGGATGAGTAATTTAAACAGAAGTGTCCATGTTATATGTTCAAGCATTAATCAATTTACAATTTCTAGCAAAATTCATATTTTTCAATGCAGAGATGATGTTTTATTTGTCTAAAGATTTAAGACAGATTTGTGAAAAAAAGTGAGCAGATTATTACGCGTATACTCTTCTATGATGACAAATAAAATTGGGAGAAGATAAGCAATATAATGTATTTTAAAATTGTATACTCATTATTAGAAATTAGTTAATGTTTTGAATTAATATTAAAGATTTATAAATTATAGTTTATCAAATTTATAATGATTAAATTCTAAAACTTTGAGTGGCATTACATATATATTAAGATTTGACTTTATTTTTTCATAAATTTCGATTCAGTTATGTTCAAATCATGTATTACAATAATATCATATTATGCTCGCGGGACGCGTGCGCCGGTTGCTAGTAATATTAAAAGTATGAATAATTTAGGTTTTTTTTTTTTTTTGTGAAGACAAAAATGTCCTTATTCAAGTTTTAAACTATATTAATAAAATATAATCAGCCATGAATTTTTCTTAAATTTTCTTATCAACGATTTGGTAGGAAAATTTTTTAAGAAAATTTGTGACTTCATTTTCTTCTAACTAAGCACCATGAATATCAAAGAAAAATAAGAGTATATTCAAATTAGACATGAAAGTCTTATGGACATTTTTTAAAATAAGATTTTACACAACATAAGTGTATACGAAATACTACATCTCAACCATTAATAAACGTCAACAACAAATTTGCAGAACAATTTATGATAAAAAAATCCAATGATGATGTAGCATTGGACATTTAGAAAAAAATAAGCTTATGTTAAATTACATACTAACCTTTAATTAATATGTTTAACAAAAAACTCTTTAATCTCTAATTAATTTTAGATCTCTATCCCAAAAAAAATCGAGAAAATTACACTTTCCATACCAAACTTTTGCCTACTTTATACATTTCATACCAAATTTTTCAAAAAGACACATTTCATACAAGAGCTGGACAACTTTTTTCATATTTCATTCAATCATTAGTTTTTGGATGAAAAAGGTCACGCGTTAATCACATGTCCGTTTAAGCCCCCATTTTTTTCTTTTCTGGAGATATTTGCAATTGGGTAAAAAATACCTAAAATGGTAAAAATTTGAAAGGGTAATTGCAATTATTGCCACCACCAATTCCTCTTTCTTCACCTCCAGCACCATGACCATAGCCCAACCCTTCCCCGCTGAAAAAAGATATTTACATGAGCTAAATGGTTGGATTATAAGAAGTGTTTGTGAACAACTATGAAAATTCATGTGACGGGCACATGTATATTTTTCGTCGAACAAAAATTAAATTAAATTATTTGAGGCGGTAAGTGCTTAATTTGTACATATAGGAGGTAAAGTGCCACGAAATGTAACTTTAGAGACAAGATTTTTGTCAAGTTTTTAAAGTGGATTTCAAATATCATATGAAATTTTTTGTCAATTGAAAAAAAAGGGGTGGTTTATTGCAAAATTTTAAAGCTACGAGAGGTTATTGGTAATCTTTTAAAAGGATTAGCAAAGAAACGGGTTTATACATAGGATTAGCATAAAAGGGGTTATTTGCAAATTACCCCCTTGTCTTAGTTCTAATTGGCAAACACACCCCGTGTTGTTTAGCAAATACCTACTTGTAGTCATAAAAATTTACCAATGGACCCTCTAGCACATTTAAAATTAAATGAATACGCAATTATCCATGTATAAAGTGTGGAATTTATTATGCTACTTCAATATTTCATAATATTGAGTTGGGAGATCAATTATATTTTACTTTCAAGAAACAAAAATGATAATGTATTTCAGTGTTATAATAAATAAAATATATGATTTCATTGTTTCTTCCAAAAAACACGTGAAGGTTGTTTTAGAAGATAAAATGAAACACTAATCACGATTATTCACATATACATGGCTTTCAGTGAATAGAGGTCTTATTGCTATATTTTATGAAAAGAAAGAGGTATTTGCAAATATGAATAATACATGGCTGTATTAGTCTATTAATACTAACATAAGGGTGTATTATGCAAATTACCTGCATAAATGTCATATCAATATAGAGAAAGAACACTACAACAACATAATTAAAAACAAAAATATAGTTACCTGCAAACTTCCGGTAAGAAGCACTGGCTTCAAAGAATCGTACATTCCAAAGTAGAGACCACGGTACACAATGATTCCAACACATGATATATTAAATACACGATATAGTCCAGCAACACCATCAGATGTTAGAGTCTTCCTATATACATCAACTAAGCCATTGAACTGCCAACCTTATTTGCAGCTTTGGCATCATTTGCCAATCGCATACGAGCATAATCCAAAGAATAGACAAAGAAAAGGGAGGAAGCACCAGCTGCACCTCCTGAAGCCAAGTTTCCAGCGAACCATTTCCAGTAACCATCTCTATCTTTTTTGAAGACTATAAAAAACCATGCTTGCAAATGCTATAGCAACCGAATTCGGAGCTAATTTTATCAATATCTCACATCCTACTATTCTTTCAAATGTTAGTAATGCATTAAAATTACTTAAACTCGAACATGTTATTTATTGAATTACCCCTGCATCGAATTTAAAAAATAATCTTATCGCAGTGGTACTGGGGCTGGAAAATATGTTAGGGCAATTTTTTCATTGGTCAGGAAAATTACTACAAGTGTCATATTTATTGATGAGGTCGCTTTTAAAATATAATTTTAAATTTTGTACAATCTTGTGTCCTTTTTTTTCTTCTAATTAAATTTTTGTTCAAAAGGTTGATAACTCTTTAGGAATACGTAGAGAATCAGAACACGAAGTGACGCGGAGAGTAAAAAATGAGTTTATGATGAACTGAGATGGATTACGTAGAAATAATAGTGAACGGGTTTTAGTACTAGTTGCTACAAATCGTCAATTCGACCTTGAAGAAGCAGTTTTTAGAAGAATGCCGAGGAGGTCTAGAACTTTATTTTATTTCTATAATTTCCAGAAACATATATATAGTAAGTCACTCATCGCCGCCATTCTTCTATAACTAAATTTCTTAATATATATGTTTCTGGAAATTAAAGAAATGAAATAAATTTCTACACCTCCTCGGTATTCTTCTAATAAATGCTTCATCAAGGTCAAAAGGGCGACTCGTAGTAGCTAGTACTTAAACCTATTCACTATAATTTGTACGTAATCCATCCTAGTTCATCATAAACTCATTTATTACCCTCCATGACACTTCGTGTTCTTATTCTCTACATATTCCAAATAAGCTATCGACCTTTTGAACAAAAATTAATTAGAGGGAAAAAAACACAAGATTGTGTACAAAATTCAAAATTATATTATAATAAATGACCTCATCAATGAATATGATACATGAAGCAATATTTATGGCCAATGAAAAAACTGTCTTCACATATTTTTCAGGCTCCCCGTACCATTGCGATAAGATTATTTTTTAAATTCAATGTAGGGGTAATTAAGTTAATAACATGTTTGAGGTTAAGTAGTTTTAATGTAGTACTAAGCCTTGAAAGAATAGTGGGATGTGAGATATTGATAAATTTACACCGGATTCGGTTTCTATAGCCTTTGCAAGCATGGTTTTCCCTGTGTCGGGTAGACCAAATAAAAGTATTCCCTTGCAAGGCTAGATGGAGAAAAGGTTTTATTAGAATTTCATTTTGCACATTACTAAGCTAAATCCATGAAATCTTATCTCGATTTTTATTCTTAGCAAAGGTACCTATATTAATCAATTTAGTTTTTTTGAAAAGACATTGGAAGATACAAATTTTTATGCCATGTCATGTAAGTAATTATTTGCTCAAACTAGAATATTTCTAAATATACACGTCTTAGTCAAGTTTACAACACTTTTAAATTGTCGAAGAAGTTGTCTTATCAAAATTTTCACGTTCGCAAAAGTAATGAGAATTGAAACATGAGTATCACTGAGTATGTTAACTACTAGGAAACTTAGGACCGAGTGAGTATATGGTATGTCATATCTCACAGAAATCCAAGACGAAGGTGAAACAACAGAAGGACACGTGGAGACAATGCTACTTAATAGATAAGCTGAAACTATCATGTTGTCAATTAATTCTTGTCTCAAGTTAAAGTATACTCGGGCAACTAACTCATACATAAACACTAAATGCTTCAACCAATCAAAAGCTGGACAACTAGAAATTATTTACTAGCAAATCTTTAATAAAATTTAACAAAATTTGTCACAGAATTCGTAATCCACCTAAAGTGATCAAGGGAAAAGAGGGCCGCGGAGTGAATTTTACCTCGACGGACGTATATTATTAGGCGATAGTACTGCAGTGAGAGCTTTCAATATTTTGTGTTGGATCTTGTCCGGTGGCTATAAAAATTGCAGAGACAATATTGGCAGCATGTGCATTGAAACCACCAAGAGCTCCAGCAACGGCAGAGCCAGCGAGATTCTTGAGCATGTTAAGCTAGACAAGGGAAGCTACTGTAGTTTTCAATACCTTTGTCACCACTCCAGTAATGATAGCTTCATAGACGACTGATTTTCCACGCCCTTAAACCCAATTAACTGCAGTTGGTTTTTTATCGGAACAAAAGTTTCCTGAACCAAGAAAGTTCAACTACATTAAATACAACATCAAAAAATCGATAATGAACATTTAATTCAATTGCCATCATAAAACACGATCTATAAAAATGAATCAGAAGTTCAAACATATCATTTGGATTGAGGGATTTGGATTTATAGAAAAACAGGAGATTTTCTTTTAAAAATTTTAATTTGAAAGAGCTACACAAAAGGTTACAAGTCCATACAAAATCTAAATGATCCTAGTGCTCTGGATTTGTTATTGTGGATTTGAAATACTTAGCTACAAATCCCTTGATCCGAATATTTTAAAAACAATAGGGGATACAATTTAATCACGCAGTCTACGGAGCATCAAAGATCAAACAAGGTACATTTCATGACACGGAGAGAACAATAAATAACACAGATCTGAAACCTAAATGCAAAAAAATGGGGAAAAACCACCAATTAAGTATTTCATAATTAATAATAAAATTAAACAAAATTCATCACAGAATTCGTAATCCACCTAAACAGATCGATTGAACAGAGGGTCGTGGAGTGAGTTTTACCTTGACGGACGTATATGATTAGGCTACTCTCCCCCTTAACCTCTCTACTGAAATTTAGAAATGGTGGTGAGAGTGAGAGAATCGAGGAATGTGAAACTATTTATAATGGGGGAGGGGGGAGGAGAGATGTTTATAAGCTATGGATGAACGCGTAGTAATCTTGGTGGTCCAGCTAATAAATTTTTTAATGTTAAATGAGAATTCACATTATTGCCCTTCTGATGAACAATAATACCACATGCTTGGAACCCATTGCTGGAAACGATGTACTATATTGCGGAGCACTAGAATATTCAGGGGCCGGCCCTAGACTGAAAAGAGGCAAAAACTAAAATCTGGACCTATATAGTAAAAAAGTTAGTTTAGGTAAAATTATTTCCCATTCTTTTTTAAATGCGAGAATACTGTTAATTCTTCATATTCAAGTAATTTAGTATAAATTATTTTCTATAAATAAAATAATCAATTCAATTATTATTTTTGTGGTATAGTTAATCGTAAATAAGCTTTTATCAGTTTAAAATTTTTAATACTTATTTCAAATGATTTGTTTTGAACAACTATTATAAGTATAGTAAATATTATTTGATCGTAAGGAAGTTTGAACGATCGTTATATGTATAGTAAATATTATTCAACATCAAATGTAAGTGTTTGGAATCGGATATGTTTATATCAAACTTGTATATCTAATATTAACTTATGTTTTTATAAATTTAATACAATGTTCTTTTCATTTAAAGACTGTAAAGACGTAACATCTACTAATTATTTGTCTTATTTTCGTAAATGCAAAAATACTGTTAAATCTTTATATTCTAGATTTTCTAATATAAATTTTTTTCTATAAATAAAATGATCAATTCAATTCCTATTTTGTGATATAGTTGATCGTACGGATGGAAGTTGTAGGTGCAGGCTCCATTAATCAGGCAGAGCTTTTAGCTCTACGAGATGGCCTTAAATTTGCATGGGAGAAAAGGATTCTCAATCTTGTGGTGGAATTAGAGGTGGATTCTTCGGAGAAGGTGACGGCTGAGTCGCAAAGGGGGTGGGGTGCGGCGGTGGTAGTAGACAGAAAAGAGGAGGAGTCGCGGCAGCTAGGACGATTTTTGGTGATATGAAATTAGGTCATATTGTCGCGGCTGGAGATCTCGTGGAGAGAGAAAGATTTGGATCGGGTAGTGGAAGAAAGAAAGGAAAGAGACAGCTTACCTATTAATGAAATTTTAACCGAAAAATTTCGTTGAAATTTTGAAAATTTTATACTGATTTCAAAATCTGTCAAATTTTTTTGAAATTTCGAAGGAAAATTTCTGTCCAAAATGTGAAAAATTTCGACGGAATGTAAATCCGTTAAAATTTTCACGGATTTTTCAATGGTTTTTTTATCTGTCGAAATTTTACACTCAGTTTCAACAGATTTAAACCAGTTGAAAATAATCCGTTGAAATCTCAATTTATTCTAGTAGTGGCTTTTAGTTTTACGGGATGGCCTTTAATTTATGTTGGATAATGATGAAGATGAAGGCACTAAAGACAATTAGTTAAGGGAGGTTTTGAAGGATTCCAAAACTTCAAAATTGGCTAAGTATGGAGTAACTTAGCTGATGATCCCTTAGAAGAAATTTTGACTAAGTATAGAAGACATCAGAAGAGTCAAAGTTTCAAGGTCCAAGACTTTTGATCTGCTAAAGGAAAAATACCAGACTGATGAAGATCAGCCGACTCAAATCAGATTTGTTCAAGTTTGAGATCAGCCGAGTTTGCCATCAGACTTGCAATTCCGTCAGCCAAGTGGAAAAGATCATGAAGTGTCCCCAACGGTAATAAATGCCCCTTGGAGTAATAAATGCTGAAGTACAAGGTTATTAAAGACAAATGATTGAAGAAATGCTTCGCATCAGCTGGGTGCATTTAATGCTGCATTTAATGCTGCCTGCAGAATAGTACTGTTCACAGTACGGACAGACTGCAAAAGAGCCGTTCGCGGATTTTAAGGACCAGTACTCGAGGAATTTGAATCTTGTCTCTCTTCAACGGACACTTTTCAATCCTCAAGTATAAATAGCTGAAAGAGACGAAGAAGAAACAAGCAACACAATATCTGAGAAATTTTCGAAGCAAAATTCTTTAAGTCTCAAGAACAGCTCACTCATCAGCTGAGTCATTTGTCGACGAAAGCAGAGTTGAAGAATCAAGAAAAATACATCTTCTGAGTGATTTTGTAAACATTGAGTGTTGTGAGAAGTAGATATCCGTCTTAGTGAGTGATATTACTTCAGAGAAGTAGGATCTCTTTGTGATTTCTTACTGCGAACTTACGGCCTGTTCATTTGTTGTAAGGCGTAAGCAGAGTATACTGATTACTGTGTGTTTTTAGTATAACCCAAGATCTTTGTGACTTGGAAGAGTGGACTAAAGGATATTCAAATCCATATAACCACTATAAAAATTGTTTGTGTTTTTATTTGCATGTTACCTGCATATTTTTCAGTCGCATAAAACACATTAAGTTAACTGTTTGAAAAAGAATTCAAAAAGGAGATTTTACAAATCTGGGGAAAGTTTTTCAAACTGCTAAGTTTACTTGTGAAAAACACTTTGAAAATCCGCTGCAAGTACTCTAAGTATTAAAACTGATTTCTATAAATCAGCTAAGTAACTATCAGACGAGTGGTCAACAAAGCTGTTCAAAGATTTGTTCGCGAACAGAATTGTAACTTACTAATCTGATCAGCTTAGTCTGCTCGGTGAAAGAAAAGTTTTAAAGTTAAATTTGGAGAAAATTTTTAAAGAGGTTTATTCACCCCCCCCCCCCTCTAAACCTCTTCTGACCACTTGGGACCAACAAGTGGTATCAGAGCAGGTGGTTCATTAGAATCAGCTGCCTGATCAACGAGCTTGATCCAAGTGTTTTTCAAAGGTTTTCAAACTTTTTCAAAAGAGCATATTTTTGAAAAATCAAAACTTTTTGAAAAATGGATTGTATCAGTCATGTTCCCCACATTGCTGGTATGTCCTTTGAGGACTGGAAGATTAGAATGGAAATCTTTCTAGCAGCCTATAATGACAACATGTACACATGTATCATTAAAGGTCCATTCAAATTCACCAAGACCATTATAGTTGATGAAGCTGAAATGGTGGTGGAAAAAGATCTGACAGAGATGACAGCCGAAGAAATAAAGCTGTTCAACCTGGATAAAGTTGGCCGTTTCATCATGACCAAAGCCCTGGATAATGATCGGTTTGACAAGGTCAAACATTGCAAAACTGCAAAGGAGATGTGGGACAAGGTTCGTGACATGAGTGAAGGAAACGACGCCATCAAAGAGCATCAGCTCAGTGTTGCTTTGGAAAAGCTGGACAACTTCAAGATGAAATCTGGAGAGACCATTGATCAGATGGATACCAGGTTTACCAGAACATTGAATGAAGTCCTAAAGCTGGGAAAGACCTTTACTGACAAGGAGATCACTGTCAGAGTTCTGAAGGCCCTACCCCCCAAGTTCAACATGAAAGTGACAGCTATGGAAGAATCAAGAGATTTGGGAAAAATCTCTCTTACAGAGCTGTTCTCCGTACTCAAGGCGTATGAGTATAAACTGCCTAGAATGGGTGTTGAAGAAACCTCAACTTCAAGTCCCACAGCTGCACTTGTTGCTGCTGAAAATCCAAGAAGACCAGCTCACAAAAGCAAAGATATGGACTCATCTGATGAAGCATCACTACTCAACAAGAAGGAGTACACTGCTGGAGATGTAGCTTTATTGATGAACAACTTCAAGAAGTTCTATAAGAGAAAGATGAAAAACAAATACAATCATGCTACTTCTACTTCTAAACCTAACTCTTCTTCTCAAGAGAAAGATGATTATAAAGCAAAACTAATGTGTTATAACTGCAGGAAATTGGGACATTTCATCAGAGATTGTCCATATCCAAAAGCAGAGAAATACACTGAGGAAGAGAAGAGAATCAGAAAGGAAAGAAAGCATCAAAAAGGGAAAGCAATGGTAGCTGAAGCAGAAAAGCTTGCTGCTGTCTACTCATCTGATTCAGATTCAGACACGTCTGATGAAGAATCTTCTGATGAAGAGAAACCTGCTCTCCTCTGCCTGATGGCTAAGGAATCTGATGACTCAGAGGATGAGGTAACTCCTCAAGAAAATGAACTATTTAATTCTCTAGAGCAAATGATGTTGAATAATACTACTATTGCTAGAGAATTTGTTAAGCTTAAGGAAGAGATGAACTTGCTAAAAGAGCAAAATAACTCACTGAAACTCAAAGCTGAAAAGCCTAAAGAATCAGCTGAGTATAAACAGCTTGAGCAAGAGCATGAATCTCTGAAAGCTGAATGTGAGGTTTATAAAGGAAAAATCATGGAACTTGAAAAAGCTATTGAGTCTCATGAAAAATCATCTGTTGCATCCATGCATACGTCTAGTAAACAGAAGATACCGTTAGAACAGGATAAGCAAGAATTGAATCATACTGAGAAATTTATATCTGCTGACAATAGTAAGGTCATTCTGTATGTTCAAACTGCTAGACCTGCCTCAACTGAGAAAGAATTAAAGGAGAAGAAAACTCCTAAGGCTAAAAAGAGCAAAGAGCCTAGTATAAGTAAACAGACTAGTAAGACCAAACAGCAGAATCCTAAGAAGTCTGCTGATAAAGCTAAAGTCAATCAGACTAGTGGTAAAACTAAGTCGTCTGTCAATGAGCAAGCTACTAGTAAGCCAAAGAAGCATAAAAATAAGAAAAATCAAAATGCTTGGTATGGAAATGAGTCATATTATGTGCAACCTGCTGCATATCATCCTATGTATCATGCACCTCAATTTCCTAGTTACTATGCACCTTATCCTGCTCATCCAATGCATGCATATCCTGCATATCATGCACCTTACCCTGCTTATGAACACTATTCTTATCATACTGATCATCAACATGACTTATCTGCTAATTATGATAAAAATGAAACTGTTCATGCTCCTGTCAAAACTCAGAAACCTAAGAAGCCTAAGACTTCAACATCTTGGGTTGTCAAAGGTGGAACTAATCCTCCAGGACCCTCTCAATAAGGGTACCTAAAACAATTTTATTTTGGTTCTGTAGGTTAGGATTAGGAGTAGGAGTAAAGTAGAGAAGATATGGTACTTGGACAGTGGATGTTCAAGACACATGTGTGGAAGCATACATGAGCTAACTGATGCAGTTGCTGTGGATGGTCCAAAAGTTACTTTTGGGGACAGCAAAGAAGGCAAGATTAAAGCTAAAGGAAGGTTAATCAGAGGGAACATAGAGATATCTGACGTCTCATATGTCAAAGGCCTCAAATATAATCTGCTGAGCATAAGTCAATTTTGTGACAAAGGGTATTCAGTTATCTTCTCAACAGATAAGTGCTATGTTGAACAGATTGGTACAAAGAAGGTAATTTTATCTGGAAGAAGACAAGGAAATATCTACATAGTTGACTGGAATTCTGCTGACAAGAATTCAAACGTTTGTTTGGTGGCATCAACACCAAGTGAAGTTAGTTGGTTGTGGCACAAAAGAATGAATCATTTAAACTTCAAGACCATCAACAGATTAATCAAGAATGATTTGGTAGAAGGGATTCCTAAAACAGTCATGAGCAAAGATAAGCTCTGTGACGCCTGTCAGAAGGGTAAACAAATCAAGTCATCGTTCAAAAGCAAGAAGCATCAATCTTCTGGAAGAATATTGGAGCTGCTACACATGGACTTATTTGGACCCATTGATCCAGTCAGCAATGGTGGAAAGAAATACTGCCTAGCTGTTGTGGATGATTATTCAAGATATACTTGGGTGATTTTCATGAAGAAGAAAAGTGAAACCAAGGAACATCTTACCAATCTGATGGAACTGATCCAGAATGAGAAGAGTATCAAAATATTGAAGATCAGATCAGATAGAGGGACAGAGTTCACAAACTCTACTGTTGAAGAGTATTGTAATATCAAAGGAATACATCATGAGTATTCAGCTGCTAGAACCCCTCAACAGAATGGTGTTGCTGAAAGGAGAAACAGAACACTGAAGGAAGTTGTCAGAACCATGATAGCTGAAGCTAAGCTGCCACAAAGATTTTGGGCAGAAGCAACAAATACAGCATGTTTTACCCAAAACAGATGCATGATCAACAAGCACCAAAACAAGACTCCATATGAAGTTTGGAACAACAGGAAGCCAAACATTCATTACTTTAAGATATTTGTTTGTAAATGCTATGTTTTAAATAATGGTAAAAATCACCTTACTGCATTTGCAGAAAAGGCTGATGAAGCTGTCTTTGTAGGATACTCAACTATTAGTAAAGCTTATAGAGTCTTTAATAAAAGAACATTACTAATAGAAGAATCCATTCATGTAGTATTTGATGAGCCAAGTCAATCTTCTGAAAAGAATCAAAATGTTAATCAAAATCTGTCTACTGATTTACAGAAGATGAATGTTGGAAGGAATGAAAAATATGTTCCCATCATACTACCTGATCTCAACTCAGCTGATAACTCAAGTGCTGTTCAAAATCACAGAGCTGATTGTCTAACAGACGAGTTGCAAACAGCTGATAGACCAGAGACTGTTCAACAGACAACAAATGTTCAACAGACTACTACTGTATCTCCAACAGTAGTGTTGCAAGATCAAGACAAAGGACAACATTATGATTTGCAACCTGATCTCAGATGGCTCAGAAATCACCCACCAGAATTAGTGATTGGTGATCCTTTAGACAGAGTGAAAACAAGAAGAGCTGCTGCACAAGATGCTATGTTTGCTAGTTTTCTATCTCAAATTGAGCCTAAACAGATTGAAGAAGCTCTTAGTGACTCCAACTGGATTGAAGCTATGCAGGAGGAGCTAAATCAATTTGAAAGGAATGAAGTCTGGTACTTAGTTCCTAGACCAAGTCATCAAAGAGTCATTGGCACTAAGTGGGTATTCAGAAATAAAATGAATGAAGATGGTGAAGTCACCAGAAACAAAGCAAGATTAGTGGCCAAAGGTTACTGC